>CM056993.1:95932498-96532498 GCA_029891345.1 Dryococelus australis | reverse complement strand
CTATGGTTCCTTCAGGTTATAAATTGGTCGTGGAACCGCAAAGCATTATTTACATTCCAGTCCTTGTAAAGAGAGCACACGAGGTGGTCGTGACAGTCTTCGACCAGCGCGGAGAGTTGGTGAACTTTCTAAAAGAAGACATCACCCTACGCCTGCTTTTGAGAAGATGAGTATAAGATTTACGCCGACAAGAAGCTATAAAAGAACGTTTCGTGCAAAAACAACCATCAGTACTTCACAGGTATCCAAGGAGTTAACACGTGCTAGTGAGATTATCCTCTGCAGTCTCGGCTACGAGGTCGATCGGCATGGAAAAATTCCTAAACTACGAAGAGCATAACGAAGGTGGAACTTCATGCGTACCAGCCATTCCTGATCGGGCACACTACCATCGGATGTTCGGCTAGCGTTCCAACACTAAGATATCTGAACTCTTCCTTGCCTGTCTTTCCTGCGAATCAGGGGGACTTTGACGAAAGAAGATGGGACCAATCCAGCATCGGCGAAAATAATAAGAAGTGGAATTCTTCACCTGATCGATCTCATCGCCTACTCTCTCAACGGTGCCGAGGTGGACCAGTCGTGAGTTGTGGGCATAACCTTAACGATCAAAAATTTCTTTTCGCTCACGCCGAATTAGCTGCCTGCAGCCAAGATGGTAGGCTGGGGAATCGAAGATGTCTACAGTGTTCCCATTTATGCCGAAGGAAGGTTCGAAGTATGTGTTCCGCTATCCCTGCTATTGGGATTTGCCAAAGACTACAAACGAATTATCTTCAATTCGAAGCAGGAGCTAGTGATAATGCTCACCAATATGCATTTTGATACCATAGTGGGTATGGGAGAAAACCTGGAGGCAGTGGACATGAACCTACAGTATATCGAATGGATGCTGCTTCATGTTCAGTTGAGCACTGAAGAACGCCTACACATGTTGCAGAATGTGGAAGATGGTAAAAACATCGATGTGGCTTTCAGGTCGTGGAGTCTGAGACATACCCCAGTTTGCCAGCAAGCCAGCGCATTAACTGGATGGTGAAGATCAATTTTGCTTCTGAGAAACCGAGGTACATAATTGTTGGGCTACAGACCAGAAGACAGCACAATGTAAGAGTGAGCCATTCGCAGTTCGACACATACCAAATAGAAAATGTCAAAATAATTTTCAATAGCGAAAGCTACCCATACGTAGACATGAACACGAACTTTGTAAATGGCCAGTACCTGCTGGAATATCAGATGTACGCTCAATTCCAAACTACATATTATTGACACACCCAAGCCCCGATATTGAGCCCTGATACCTTCAAGAGTTTGGCCCCACACATGGTATTTGATTTGAGTAAACAGGACGAGTGTATTACTTCCAATGTGATCGACTGCAGGATTGAATTCACTACACATGGAAATATTCCTGCCAACACGTACGCATTTTGCCTGATACTTCACGACCGGCTTGTATCTTACAATTGCCGAGACAGAACCGTCAACATACTGTCATGAGTGCAGCTGACTGCTCGCACACCGTAACAGTTTACTCGTCTTCGAGCATCCCCAGCTTCAAGTGGTGGGATTTCTCTGCCCGCCACATTTCCTGGGTCGCCGAGGCGAACATCGAGTGGTGAAGGCCGAGAGAAGATTATAATAAACCTGTATATTTTATTATGTGTACAATAAATTTTATCTAAAAATATATGCTTGGTGTTATTTCAAATCAAAACCTCCCAGCTTTATGTATAAGAATAAAAAATATATATAAATTTAAGTACTTTTCAGGAATGGTCAATGTCACCATTCGGTACAGGCCTATATCGGATGACATATAATCGATACTACATAAGTGTGCTGAAAAATATAATCTAACATGGAGGGAGTCGAACTAAAGTGAATAATAGATGGAACGAAGGTGGTGGAGACTTGTCGACTAAACATTTATTAACCAATGAAAAACATTGGCGGATGTCGAAAGTGCAACCCATAATTTAAACACACAAACAAATATGGTTGTCACCTGGTGGTACATAGGTGATGTAAACATATTATATATAATTTGGTTGGTTTTCCACGACAGTGAGACACAAACTATAAAACAAATGACAATAAGGAAAAATGGAGGACTGCACCTAGCAAGATGGCTGCCTCCCAACATGGCAGCCTCCAGTAACATATATAAACCAATGATTTACGAAAAAACAAAATATGGCCGCCTACAGTAACATATCCACAAGTATGGCGGCCTCCAGTAACATATAGACAAAAATCGCTGCCTCCAGTAGCATGTAAACAAATGAATGAAAAATCAAGATGGCGGAATGAGTATATGTGAGGGGAGTGGAGGCGAGGGATCAGTCGTCTGCTGGCTTCGAAAAGAGGTGATTAATTGGTGGTGTGGGGGGAGACCTCCAGAAATGTAAGTTTTTAAATAAATATTTTAGTGGATTTTATATCAAATTCTTTTAATGGGAAATATCAAGGGAGAAAAGAGAAAAATGGCCGCCGGGGTTACGGACTTTTTAATAAACAAAATTTTAAACGATTTTTTTTTAAATAAAAATTTCTTGAGGGAAATTTTCGAGGGGCTATGGAAAAATGGCCGCCGGGGTTAAAGACATTTTAACAAAGAAATTGTTTGAATGAAATTTGATGAAAATAATTTTCTAACGATTTTATAATTTCTTAAACGATTTTTTAATTCAATGTTTCGTTATAAATTTTTTTAATATAATTTTTTTCGCAATTTTTTGGTTTTCGGGGTCAGAGGTCACCAGGCTCAAGATCAAGGTCACGGGTCAAAGGTCAATATGGCGGACGGGTGACGTAACAAGATGGTGGCCGGGCGGCTCCTGCGCCCCATGCCCTTGTGTCTAAGTTCCCAAAATTATACTACTTCCATATTGCAGCCCTATTCCGTATTTGTATCCTTTCCTCTATATTTATATTATTTATCACACAAAACAAATGAATACATTCAAATTATTACAATACAACTGCAATAGTTGTTCATCATCAAAAATGGTATAATAATAAGCATTTAGTTCAAAACATCGAAACAATTCAAAGTAAAAGAAAATAAATCCGCAAAATATATCAGAAAACAAAGATTATCAGCCTCTGGTAAGGTAACTGTAAATATCATCCTCAGGATAAAACCAAATAAGGGTTACCACTCTCACGTCGCAGTAAATCATGTAGCTCTCATTATTCGCTAAAATTACAAGACGGGATATTAATCCACATCACGGTACAGGTAAGGATGACTGAACTATGATAAAGAATGTAAAAACATTAAAGGAAATTAAAGCATTAATCTGATATAAGGAGAGTCAGTGGAGCACTTAACAACAATTGTAATGACATATTCCATATGTACCATGTTTCATCTTGTGGACCATAGATCTAGCTGGAGGGGATGGTGGTAAGAAGCGGGTCAGTGACACACCTTTCGTAACAACGAGACCGTAAAAATATAGCGTTTTAACCCCAAAATCACTTCCGAAATGAAAGATGTTTCTCCAAAATCGCATATTAACACACCCGCGCATGGTATGAGCTACACGACACTCATGCAGTTGGGTGGTATCAGATACCTTTTCTTGAATATGGAGTCAGTTGAAACAAACAGAGTGACATGTGTGCCTGGGTGTCGGCGCCCCCTCGCTCGGTATCGAACGAGGTAGTTTGACCAAACATACTTGGTTGACCTAAACACACTCGATTGACAAGACACACTCTCTATGAAGAAATACACTCACTTTGTTCTAGTTTATAGGTTTATAGATCTCTTCTCGTACAAAATGTTAAGAGTATGTATTCTGATGCGATTCGTACCGCCACATACATCTGGTTCCTGAGGCTCTGTGTCAACATGTCGATTGTAAAATTATTCTGTGCTAGTGTGTATGCTTTTGCTTATGGGTGAAATATAAAACTGTCATTCATTAAGAAACTAGTTTTTTTTTGTAGTTAGCATTTTGAATTTTATAATGATTAATCATCTTCGTTCTTTCTCTCGCCCGAGCTTGACATGTCATCTTGTCTGCTGTACGTAATCACGAAAAGAAATAAAAGCTCTTGTAGGTAATGAAACGCACACGAAAGAGAGGCAATAAGGAATGCTAGAGCATGAAATAGAAAATAAAGAAGTCTAGAAACAATATGGCAGCCAAAGGTAAATTATTAGCAGGGTGGAATGACATAAAGAAGGTATAGCAGCTATAAAAATTCTTGATTGTTCTTTCGAAGTGTCAACATAAATAAATGGATTAAGGCCAGCAAAAGTAGTGTTCTTTTGTTCTTTCACCCACTGAGCAACCGCTGTATAATATGTTCGCAGAAGACGAGGGAACAATGGGCAATACAAGCCACGAACAGCATGCCATAAAGTCGGTTCGTGCGAAATATAACCTTTCTTAACTGGCATGTGAACTGGTCGAGTTTCAAAAGTATAATGCACCACCAGTAGCTGTGAAGACGAATGTCTCCAATGATGACCATACTCCCAAGAAAATGAAACTCACTAATGAAAAAGAAAAAGGGTATTGCTAAAATGAGGACAGTGTTCGTGATAAAGGTGATGGTGATTTTCTTGATGTACTCACACATCTCATCAACAAATATGCTGCGACATGTGACCTGAAGAAGATAGAAGAAAACAAGAACACTAGCTACATTATTTTTCGGAGACCCTTAATGAACCTGTCCATAGACTTAGGCAGTTGACTGACCTGCGAAAAGGTAGGGATCACTCGCTCATTGATGAGATATCTTCAATCATCAAGGAATTTTAGGAAATTGGTAACATTAAATTGGGTGTTGTCCATTATCTGCATGCATCTGAATAATGCAAAAATTGAGTGTATGAAACAAGTAGAACAATAAACTTATGTACACGTATTAGTGTGTTTAAATTATTATACCATGGCTTCCGTTTTTGAAAGGCTTATTAATTCAGTGGTGTATAAAATCGAGCTATGGACGGCTATGGTTCAGTCCGATTTGTTTTGACTTTCTCTGGTCTTTTAAGGCTGGCTGAGCTTTATTTGACGAACGAATGAACCGAAGAATATTTTAAAGAAAGAATATTCTTGAGCCATGTTTTGAAAGCATAACTTTTAGGTAAGTTTTAGAGGTATTTTTATAAGGCATGTTTTTAAAGTTGGTTGTTCTGATCGGTTGGCCGGGACGTTTGGTCTGGGCATTTGGTTGGTCAGTTAGTTTGCTCTTTTGTATGGTCGGCCTTTCCAATTGGTCAATATCCAGCACACAGAATATGAATGAAGACTAAGTACAGATGCACAGACAATGGACTGCATACAAAACAGAAATGCAGTATAAATTTGTAGACAGTTGGTGGGTGAATGGTATTTCTATGAATATTGGTGGGTTCAGATGAAAAACCGACATATGTTTATGGGTTGATGATGGTTTGAATAATTGAGAGTTTAATTGAAAGGTTGATTAAAAGATTGATTAATAGATTGTAAGACTGATCGAAAGATTGAAATATTGAATAAAAGTTTGATAGAAAGATTGAAATATTGGTCAAACGACTGGTCGAAAGACTGAAATACATATTGAAAGGATGATCGAAAAATTGAAATGTTGGTAAAATAATGGGATAGTCATCGAAAAGATTCAAAAGGTGATTAAAATTTTGGGAAATTCGTTGACCAATTGATCGAAAAACTGAAAGAGTGATTGAAAATATTGAAAGAGTGATTGAAAATATTGAAATAATGATCGAAAGATAGTGAAATAGATCGAAATCATTTGAAATATTGGTTGAAAGGTTAATCGATAGGATTAAAAGATTGGTTCCCAAAAGAGCACAGAATATAAAACTCTCTATCACCCGAGTTGGTCTTATTCATTCCAAGTTCGAAGGGCCTAACATAATGGTTTGCAAATGGCATCGTTGGCAATGTAGGCAATCCATCTGGAGTCAACGATGGCACCACCAAAGCCGAATTTGGGGTGCTTGTTGCAGGCACACAAACAAATCAATGCTTCATATTTACATCTACACTCCAGAAGCCTGCTGGAATCTTACCAGACTGAATGCTAGAAACACCAGGGATGAGAGTGACGTCACCTGTCGCATCAGACAAATAACTTTGATGTGGTGTGTCTTTGGCCACATTACTTTCCTGCAGCGGTTGAGATGTCATGTGACCAACATCCTATCAAGAGCGAGTATTGTCACGCCATCATTAAATCACTAGCACAGTCTAGTGGGAATGGTGGGTGTCGACCTGTAGCGGATAAATGGTGGTTGGGAAAGTGACGTGGCTAGGTGTCTTGTGCAGTGATAGAACCCTGATTTGTTGGAGGGGAGGGGGGTAGTTGAATGCGAGATAAATAAGATAGCGAATAAACTTGCAAACTTAATAATTAATGGAAAACATTTGTGGGGTCAGTCGTTTCCTGATCTTTGTGCTGGAGGATTTGTGCTCAGACATATTTATGGCAATTGAACCCTGAACTTCCAGCATGTTTGTCGTTAAATTTTCTCCACAATTTCCAGAATTTTTTGAGTTCATAAATGTGTTAGTAAATCAGGCGTTTTAATTGATTTTGTAATTTCCCCCCGATTTTTTTTTTTACGAATTTTGGGATTTTTCTTGATTTTTCGTATTTAAACTTGCCTGGAGTTTAGGTGAATGTCACGGATATCCAAGATGGCCGTCGGGGTCCCGATTTATCTACATTCAACACATTTTTGTTATTTTTATTGATTTTTCGGATTACTTGGAGTCAAGGTTACAGGAATCCAACATGGTGGTTGAGGTCAGTGATTTAAAAATTATGTCAGTTGTGTCCATAGTGAAAGCAAATATTTTGGTCGGGGTTTTATTGTAAAAAAAAGGTACTGCTTCTCTTGGTCCGCTAGGCATGATTCGGAGCCTTTGGTCCACCTGACTGATTTCAGGATTTCTAGGCTCGCACATCGGATATCGTCAAATTCGCCTTGACGATTTGCGAACATTTTCATAGAGCCTGGAATCCGCTTTGTCCATTTCAGGATTCGAGCCATGATTTTTCTCGTTTTTTTTTTTTTTTTTTTTGGAAATTTTCTGGGTTAAAAAGCTATATTGTGGTAAAATATTCCATTTATGAAGTGATTTTGGGATGAAAATGCGATATTTTGACGGTCATGACGTTACAAATTGTGTGAGCCCAAGGTCATCATTCCACTCTTCAGCTCCTCACCTCATCCCCTTGCACCGGAACTGTCATTTTCATTCTATTATGGATATCATTTAATTTCATCCGCCTTGGTCGCTGTAATTGTGGATTAAGTAAAAGAAAACTAATTTCAGATCTGTGCGGGTGTTCGCAGCAAACAATCCTATTGGATATGTTCATATTGTTCTTATCTGAGACAAGTTCAGTTTAGATGAGCTGAGAGGAAGCTGGCGGAGAAATGACGGAATGAATATGACAAAGAGAGTTTGAGTAATCCGAATAAAAGCGTAATCATGGTAGCAGTCAACAAATTACCTGCAAAATACTTCTTGTAGAGCCATTTCCCTAGGTTGTACTGGGGACTTCAGAACTAGTGGGAAGATTTCTATTTGATTAACAAATAATAAAGACAAATATTGCCTGCACTCAGAATATACTCCAATTAAACCGTTCATATTAAACAAAATATAATTTGCTTTTGACCTGCTTACTTCTAGGCGAGGGTAGCAATTGACAATTGATGGCACTGCGCATTTGGGAACTATCGGTGGCGCAACATTAAAAGGGATTCTAAATTTGAACTCATGGAAGAATACATTATTGGTAGAAAGAGTTACCTGAGAATTCAGACTGGCAACAGGAAACGTTCGCCACGCTCCTTACATGTGAAAATCATAGAGTGAATATAATGTAGAGTGCTCATGTGGGCTGCGCAGAGGCCCCGTCTATTTCCCAACGCCGAACTGATTTCCCACCAATAGCTTTATCAAAGATAGTATGGATAGGGTTTGTGTTTAGAACCGTTATTGGTCTTCTGCGCATGTACCCGACATTGACCTAGCCCAGAACAGCGCAACTGTCAAGTCGCACAATGGAACAGCGATGAACGTGTTTGTTTATATCTTAATTTTGAAAAGACAAAGAATTTTAGGCGAATAAAGTACTTTTACCAATTTGAATTTAGTCAAACTACGTTAAACATTGGCCAGAGGAAGTCTAGAAATATCTCAATGCACTCGTTTACTAAACAGTGTTCTAACCTCAAATCCAATCCACGCCGGTTTTGCTAGTCGTGTTAGCAGAAAACCAGTTCATTGTTGGGACACGGAGATTGGTTCTGCGCTGTCAGCGAGATCGCTCTACACCATAGTCATTCTACGGCTAGAACACCGTTTATGTGCTTTCGGATGTTTGTACACTTCTCTAACCTAGCTTTAATGCGGATAGAATATAAGCTGACTAAAGTATTTCATTCGTGTAAAAAGAGTAACGAATTGTTGAAATTTCAACTGTAAACAACCACTATTATTACAGTTGGCAGTTGGTTACTTTGACAGTTCTACTGGCAATGGGCGGGTCAATGTTGGGATTTAGCACACAAGACGGAAATCGGACTATAATGCATTTGCGGTTACTTCACACTTTTATGAACCCCTGCTAAAGTTTTCTACTTCCATTATATTTCTCCGCCTCGTGCAAACTAAGTCTGGAAAATTACACCAGAGGACAACGCACCGCTTTCCTGCGCACTCAGCTGTAATTTTATTTTGCATGAGAAATATTTATTACAAGGCGCTACCAACACAGATTTTTCTAATTTTTTTGCTCGCATTTATTATAAAATAATGATTATAATGTATAAATATTAATATAGGTAAAACTTAAATTTAACGAAAGAGAAGATACGCCTGTGTTTACAGAGGCATAAAACGCTTGATACGTGGAATATTTAGGAAATAACTAAATACGTAATACATGGGGTGATTTTTCAAAAGTTTTTGTTAAAACGTCCGAAGAAACCGCGAATGGAATATAGCTCATTTTTATTTTAAGGCGAGAATAGTAGCTCGTGTCCGCCGAGTATCGAAGTAAAATCACCGCGATGGAAGGCAGGCGTGATGACAGCATGCTATAGGCTGTTGACGGTAAAGTGAGCATTTTGAATGCCCTCTGATTTAGAATAATAGCCAGTAAATATATTTAATTTTAGTCTTAGGCGTTAACTTCCAAGTGCGGTGGAACATACACACTATATTTATTACTTAAATGGAAATATTTATTTTAAAAGGTAGTTAAACGATAAAAGTTGGCAGAGAGAAAAAAAAAACTCTGGCCTCAAAAGTGCGCACTTTATCGGGAACAGCCTATACCGACGTTCCTGTATACTCCTACTGCCAACAATTGAAGGGAGGCCAGGAAATTCGATGACTTAATTAATGCGTTACAAACAAGAGTCTTACTTACTCTGAAACGAGCTGGCCATAAGTGTTTCACCGATACCGACCAAATTCGTTTTGTGAGAAAGGAAATATGTGTTGAAATAGTAATGAAACAAGTTGTCACCTTCCACATTTATCCTGGGACTTCACTGTACTTCCCTATCACACAGTGCTTCCAGCCATTCCATTGTATTGTCATGAATATAGTTAATTACTGCGTGCTGCCAAATCTCACGCGAAGGTTTTCATAAGGTCTTATTAATTACAGTGGGAAAGTAGAGTTTTTTCCCTGTTATAGCTACCATCATATTTTCGAAGAACTCCAGTAGGTCGGAAGAAAATATTTTAAAGGTATATTTCAAATTAAATAATAACTCGAGCAGACACGTAAAAAATATTCTTCAGGATAATCTGTGACGCTACAAACAACCTATACGAATTTGCTATCTTCGGCGAACATATTAAATGGCTTTCTATGCGATCGAGGTATTGGACCGCTAGTACAGTCTCTTCATTGAAATCTTATAGGCTGTTCACGATAAAGTTAGCACTTTTGAAAGCCCTGCTTCAGATATACTTGTGTGCAAGTTATGTATTCATCCGCAGTATGTAACATTAACATTGCCGTTGGCCTCACCACTTTATTCCTGCGTCAGTCAAGTAAAACTGTGAAATTTTTTGTATAGTAAATTTTATACAAATCTGCTCATTTTCATACTTCGATGCATTAAAAAAACAGGAAACGAAATAAATAATTTAAGTTATCACAAATGGTTACCTAACTCTTTTTATTCAACGTTAAGATATGGAACTATTTTCCATCCATCGTTACCAACTTTACTGTGAAAATATCACTTAGTGTACTCATTATAATACATGCGTTCAGGGGCAGTGATTTTAAGGTTGATTTCAAAAGTGCTCACTGTAGTGAACAGCCATTAACAACGAACACACACTACATTAACATACATACACACATACAGTATGTTAAACTTCATCACCTAAGGTGGATTAATACGACACAATATGTGACAACTAAATGAGTAATAGTAGATAATATGGCGTAATGATTGGTTGATTATGCAGCCAAACTGCTGTACACATGCCAAATTCTACTGATACACGATTCTTACCTTTTAAAGTTTAGCAGCTGGTAATAATTTTATCGTGAGAACTACATGTGTTTCACTTCCCTTTAGAAAGGGCTCGTCAAATTCATAGAGCCTGTTTATTCATCTCGTTTGATGTTTTACAACACGGATGTCCATACCGTGAGAGTACCGGCCTGTCACCAAGGCGATTCGTGTTCGAGTACCGGTGAGGTACAACCCGGAACATCACTTGTAGGCGACGTGAAGAACGTTGTCATTGGACGGCGAGTTTTCTCGTAGCAGCTTCGTTTACCCTACGATTGAATTCCGTCGTCGCTCCATCCTAGTATACTATCTCTGTGTTACTCTTCACAGATGATGGGGATCTACAGATTTCATCTTGAACGACCATCACCAGATAGGTGTCATCCTCACATCTAGGGTTGATTTATAAATTCTATTGTAAAGTAAAGCGAAGGTAATCCCTTCCTCACATGTGTTAAGGGGTCCGCCTGTCTGGTGCTTACATTGCGTTGAGTGTTAGAAAAACACACGATTTTTATTCTTAATGTTCTGATTTACGAAAAGAACATATTTTCGAATGAGACCTGCTGAATGCTCTCAAGGTGTCACTCCCATTAGAAACCTAATTTAAGAGACCTCTAACATACCTCAAAATGGCGTTTCAAAGCACTTTATCTCAAAATATACGGGTCGGATTTTACAAAAGTACTGTAGACACCTATGATGAACCTTGCCACACGCTTTACACCAATAAAATGGCAGAATCACCGCTTAAAAGTCCCGTAGGCATACGTAGTAAGATGTGAACAATGCACGTCTGTTCAGAGCCTTGCGCTTAGAGGCGATGGAGCACTTAATGAGAATGTCGCTGTCACCCTTGTCGCTACCTTGCTTCTGCATGTCAAAGCTCCAGATAGGCGGGCTCCTTAAAAGATGAAGATGAAAGGTTGACAGACTCACGCAGTGTGTGGTGCAGCAGCCTCCAGCGAGCCGACTTCTCTGCTACCGTCTCCAAGAGCCGCAGAAGATCCTCTCCAGCCTGCAACATGCGAACACATTTCAGCCTCTGAGTTCCCTTTACCCCAGGTATTTAGGCACACTCGTCTCAAAAAGCACTCCCCCACATCCCCTACCTTCGATAAACACACGACTTTCTTTATTCCACGCAGCCACGCCCTATGACAGCGTATCAAAACAGCGGAGAAACATCATATTCCTTTACCAGTAGTATGGAACCTGGCTTTGCATTCCGATTGCGAGTTCTCCATTAAGTTGTTGCTACTGTGACTTTGTCATGTACATATATATACATCCGGTAAAGCATTTTAGTGTTATTGGCTATAGGGCCTACATGCTACAAGCATCAGAGAGTGTTTTCAGGAAGAAATGTCAGATTTGGTATAGCGACAGCAGCGAGGGCTTTTCATATCAAGAAATTCGCAAGGTCATCGGGCCTAGCGTGTCTGGTGGTTTAGGCATCAATTACCTGGATGTAAGGCATTCTTCAATTTCAGTTATTATTATGTAAAACTCTTGCATGACACAAGATTGTGGAATCAATTTATCATCGCAAATAATTGTTACAGTGCATTTATGCTTAATGTAAGCCGTAAAAACGAGGTGAGCATTAGAATAATAATTAATTACACTTCCTTCTTCTACTAGTATTATAGGCACTTGTCGATAATCCTCAGACTGAAATTACTTGCGTTATTTGAGAAGTTCTATTCGTATCCAGAGAAATTACTAGACAAAGTTTTTAAAGTTGGGGGTCAGATATATTACCAGTTACATGTAGACAAATTTTGTGATTCTTGGGGTTGATGAAAATGACATTGATGCCGCAACAGGCCCTTCTGGAGGCTGTCTTATTAACAGTGTGAGGACATATTGTTAAAATATAAAATCACCCTGTACACAGAATCTTTATATACATACATTTTTTTTTATAGTTGTCGCATGACACAAGGTATCTTGTTTTCGGTGATTAAATTTAAAAACCAAATACAGCCGGCCATTACTCTTGCTGCCATACTTCATGGCAAAAATCTAGGTAACATTGTCAGCTATGAACATGTGGTGTAGTTAATCATTTAGGTGATCAAATTGCCGGTCAGTTAAAGAAATATTGAAGAGTATTCTTGCTTGGTCCCATGAGAGACAGAGCTTTTAGATCATGTTTCTCCAATGAGCCTCGATGTCTGGAGCAAATCTTCCTCAGCTCAAAGACAGGACAATAACTCATTTTCACTCGAACATCTCCAGCTAAAGTTAGACACCAATCACCAACATATTGCTTAGGTCTCTCTGCATTTATATTACAGTATCAAAATAAATTTTACCGGTGATAGTGTCTGATGAGGTCAAAGGAAAATCGTAACAGAGTTTCTTCTGCTAGTATTAGTGTTTATGTGAATAGAATGCTGACATCCCATCATTACAACGTGGTCTTGATTCCCAGTAGGTCATATTCCAAAGTTTTTGCAAGTACGAAACATAAAATGTATGCACGATTGCTGGTGGTTTTTCTAGGAGCATTATCATTTTACAGTTTTCCAATCACTGAAATTCATTACTTCCTCAAACCCGCCTAGTTTTATGAAAATCGATAATTAGGCTGGTCGCGAATTACACTTACCAAAGCTAGGTAGGGCAACTGGATTTGCTTGGTTCTGGCATTCCTTCGACACATACACACAGACGCTGTCTCAAATTTGGAAATTATGTGCCAATTTTTCGCTCCTTCAGATTGTTACTTGATGAGATGACTGCCGAAAAAGGTGATTATGCTGTTCCATATACCATTGCTATGAATATGTTAAAAGTATTCGTTGGTTCCCTTGCAACACACATCAGAATCCTCTGAACACTTCTCTACTTTTCATTCACCAAAATTTGGCTGTGCATTTTCTCAGTATCATCTCTAACAGCGCATTAATGCATTCTAAATATAATGAGAGTAATTTATCTTATACAACTAACCAACCAAAAGCAAATCAACGAGAGATTTATTTCTGCATGTCTTGGCGGGAGTGTATAGAAATAGTCTTACCGTTGTTGCGGTACTATGTTCCATGACAAAATATAATGATGGAGCTAGAGCTCCATTTGGATTCCACATTGTAATTTTATGTGGAATAACTCGCATATGTTACTATGCTTTGTCTTCTATCACACAACCTTTGCTTAGTAAGTCTCGTCTATAAAGCCTCGACAAATTTCAGAAAAGTTAGCCATTAGTGAAGACATCTATCCTTTAGGAATAGCTTTATGTTTGGTATGCAAACTCTGTTACTTCCGGAATCTTTCATTATTGTGGTATCCGATACCATTCCAGGTAAATAGCCTGCGATTTCGGCTATTGCGAGAGACGAAGAATTCATAGTGTTCACTTATACGTTAATCGAAATTAATGAGCTTTGCAGGTAAATTTACAACCCCTTCGGTGTTTTACATTTCCACAGCCATTTTATAACAGCACTTTACTATGCATACTAGTGTCAATACGTTATGCAACTACCTGCATGAAACTCCTTCACCGCGTCGTTTGGACTCGAGCTGCCGAAGCACATTGCGCAGGTTTTGATCAAGCTAGCTAAATAGATACCTTTATAGACTTAAAATACCAAAAGCGATGGAAGATACTGTGTTGCCTTTAGTAAGCGGTTGATGCGGGACCAAATGCTGAAGTTCCAAACAGCTAACAGTAAACCATAAATTCAGGCGATGTGTCGATATCATAGATAAACTAATTTTCATGTTCCGTTATCACACGAAGCCGGAAACGTTTAAAACTTGTAACTGTTTATTAACCAAAAAAGATTATCTCCCTGTGCACTGCTTTCTTGATGTTCAGTGGAACAACGAAAGTTGTTGCTTGCCCGTATCTTAAACGTTACGCTGTTTGTCATGTATATAACGTTACATGTCCTAACTCAAAATCATGCCATCCACCTACCTACCTGTATACGCCTACGGGAAAGAGTTTCCTTGTCCAGACACCATAAAATTTCTGACTCAGTCGTCCAATCTAATTTATTCCTTTTAAAAGAAATTTTGAAAATGCTTTTATTGCTTTGTAGTTATTTCACGTATCCTTTACTTGAGACATAACATCTAAACTAGCAATGTATATTAATGTTAAAAATCAAGGAAAAAATTATTTTAAATTTTTATATAAGCTAATTGCAATACAATTTTACCTTGGCATTTAATATGTCATGTCCACACTGTACAATAATGTAATTTTCTGAAGAACTGAAGCCGTATTTAAAAAATTTATATCCTTAAAAGCCGGGACCAGCGAGGAATCGAAGAATCCAGAACATGGGATCCCCAATCCTTACTGTAACAGGACGAGAACTACTACACCAATCTTGAACGTAGTGATAAAAAGGGGAAGAGTTAGCAGACATAAAAAATCGTTTCGGTTTCAAAGACAATCCAAAATTCAGAACCAATTCTCATAAATGACGTTAAACCTACAGCAGGCAGATATAAAATAATTTCGCCAAAATTAACTTAGCCACTGTTTTACTCTACAATATTTTATTTATGATACCGTTTCACTTCAGTGAGTTGAGGGTAACTACATAACCATTTGTTTATGCTCTTCTTTAAAAAATGTTAAACACTGAAGAGCCCCTTAGACACTAATTTTTATGATAGTGTCTTGGCCCCTATTTCTGCAGCTTAGTTTGCTTAGGCGACATGCCTAATGGGCAGCAAAGATTTACAGATTTGGCGAATGAACGATATTTGGAAAGATATTAGCATGCTGTATTTTCCAGCGCGTGTTCTCAGCAATGTTACATCTCGGCTGTTAGCTACCTGGTGCTAAGATTTAGACTACATCTGACACGATAATGAAGGAGCACGGTGCTGCAGTAGTGTCTTATCTCACCTGCTTGTCGTTGGAGTGGTCTCCAAACTGATGATGCTCGTCTTGTGTTGTTGATCTTCTCGGGCCCTGGATGATGTTGTTGACCTTCGTCGACACATTCGGTGAAACTCCGTCTGGAACAAGCATCACACGACCTTTGTGGTGTCGCCTCTTTTTAAGCCTATGTCCAGCGAAAAACTCTAAAATTCTACTTCACTCTGGTCTACAGTTAAAACTATACGGACCTTCGTGTGTTTTCCAGTATAGGCTGTTCACGGTAAAATGAGCACTTTTGAAAGCCCTGCTTAAGATCTACTTGTACGCCCGTTTTGTATTCCTCCGCCTTGTATAAAATTAACATTGCCATGGGCCTCGTCACTTTATTCACGCATCGGTCAAGTGAAACTGTGGAATTATTAGAAATGTAAATATGTTACAAATTTGCTCATTGTTATACTTAGAAGTATTAAAAAACAGAGAGGAAAAGAAATAATTTTAGTTTGCACAAATGGTTACTTAACAATTTTTACTTGACGTTAATAAATTGAACTATTCCCCTTCCATTATTACCAACTTTAATGGGCGTATGTCACTCAGTGCACCCGTTAAAATATATGCAGGCAGGGGTGATTTCAAAAGTGCCCACTGTATTGTGAACAGCCTTTAATCGTTTTTATAGCTCTTATGACTAAAGCAAAGTATTTTCATGTTGAACGTGTTATGAAAAGTGTAATGTTCAAAATGGTCGCAGCTCCAGCAGTTTTATTTATTTTTTGTTTATGCATAAGGGTAGCAATTGGCACAATAGCACCACATTTATTATCATGGCAAATTCTACAGCATCCCTTTGTGCACACAATTCTAATTTTTACAAGTGGCGGAAGGAAATACAATGAACATAAAGTAAACGTGGCAGAGCTTCCTGGAATGTTCAGTTCATATTGAACGAATTAACAAAGGTAAACAATCACTTGCGTGTAATCGGCTACTCCTTTCTTTAAAGGAGCGATGCACGTTTACACTAGACTGATTAGGTCGTGTTGGTCTCAACCCTGAGACACTGTCAGATAATAAGTAGTTTTAACATAGTTTAGGAGAAGAGTGAGCAAACTTTCGGGATGAGAAATAGAAAGATTTTCATTTGACCGTAAATCTTACTGATCCTTGTTCTGTAAGATGCATATGCTAATTCAATTTTAATTGTTTTAAGATAATGCATTATAGGGGCTTGAGCGACAGTGATAACAGCAATTTGATTAATAACATCTTCATGGACAGCAAAAACCTCCCAACATGTTATGTCATCAAGCTTATTTATATATGCATAAGAAGAAACCAGAGTATTATTGCGGCTATGAAAGAAAAAATAGACATTTTCAGTAATCCACTAGCAGGATTATCAGTCATCCCCTGAGAACCAAATATATACAAAAATATACCAAAGTGTACCTTTATCGACACTGAATAACCTGCTGAACAAAATCATTATCTCCTTTGGCAACATCAGAACTTAGTCCACTAATATTCCTGTACTCCATCTTTTCTGTCTTAGTGGCATGTTAAATCACTTGTCTTAATAGCATTTTCAGGATGCTCAGCTAAATACACATGTATTGGGCGATGACCAGCTAGTGTATAATCATATATTTCAATAAATTTAATTTGACTGAAAGTGGTTCAATGGTTCTCATTTAAGCTAACATAACCTCAACTTGTATTGTCGGCTTGGGCTCGAATCCTAGTATTACAGACGCGCGCCGCAATTCTCATTCTCCTGTATACGGGAGTTTGCCAATATTTTTTCGTCTCTTCTTTGTCCTGCTGTCCCAGCACTGAACCGAAGGTGCTAGAATTCAAGATCACACCGAGAGCTTGTTATAACTGGTTCAAGTGACGTCATCTGCTGCTCCTGCCTGTATAAGTGAGTAGAAGAGTGGTACGAGTTAAATAGCTTTATTTCACTGTGCCGAAGCAAGAGACTACTTAATATCATTTCAAGTGGCTTTAAAATATAGTAATGATGAATGCAAAATGTGGTGGGATTTGTTTGAGAATTTTTGGAGACATGGCGTTAGTTTAAATTTGATGTGACTTATATCGATATTTCACACAAAATAAAAACATCAATACGTGTATTACATCTACATAAGCAGAACTGACAGCATGCCGAGTTGGATTCAGGCCGCTTTAATTGGTTCGAAGAGACAATAAAAAATTCGACGACACAGTGCTGGCCACAGAAGAGTGGTCCAACGCACAACTTAACCACAGAACAAGAACGAACTGTCTCCAACTACTTGCTTCGTACCGCGGGCGAGTCGTTGTCCACTCACAACCCCACCGCACTTACAGCGAGTAAAGGCTCTCTCAGAGCATAACAACAGCACATTATACAAACAAGAATAGTCTATTCAAGGTATTTTCGCATTAAAAAAAAATCAAACATTTGAAAAAGTCACCCCATGTACGACGCGTTCGATTGTTTCCTAAATATGTCACATATAACAAGCGTTTTATACTTATGTTAACCTAAAAGTACATATCTTAATTTCGTTTAAATGAAAATGTTACTTATAGTGCGTGAAGATATTTGGACGACTCTTAACATCTAGGTCTTGAGAGCCGATGAGGGTGAATTAGGTAAGTATGGAGAAGCGCCGGAATGAAAGGGCAGGAGAAACGGGAGATCCCCGAGAAGACCCGTCGACCAATGGCGGGGGGATTGAACCCGGATCGCCTTGGTGAGAGGCGAGCAGGCTAACTGCTCGGCTACCGTGGGCCCTGTTACTTATAATTTATTTATAAATTATTATATTTCATTTATAACTAATAAGAATTAAAGTAGAGAAAAGAGGTAGGTTGGTAATGCTTAGATAGAAAAAGTTCTCGTGCGACATTTTATTTAAACTGAGTGGGCACAAACGCTGTGCGTTGTTCCATTGATGTGATTTTCTAGACTTAGTTAAACTCTGTTTACATGAGGCGTAGGAACAGCCTTGTAGTAGAACATTTGCAATTATTCAGAAAAGTTGAAAGTGGAAAAATAAGATCCCGCCCCTTCTCTTCTCGTATTTATTTTCCCACTAATAAATAACATGGTTCCTACAGGCTATTCACTGTAAAGTGAGCTCTTTTGAGGCCTTAGTTAGTTTTATATTTTAGCCATTTTTTATTCTTTAACTAAATTTTAAAAATAAATATTGCGATATAAGCAATAAACGTAGTGTATATATTCCACCACAGTCGGAAGTTAAAATCAAAGGCTACAATAAAATCCATTTATTGACTATTTTCCATACTAAAGGGCTTTTAAAAGAGCTCGCTTTACCGTGAACAGCCTCTACCTATCTGTCTCCTGTAGAATTTTCTATTAATGCGTGCAAATATTTAAAAGAAATGTTTCCACAAGTAGCATTATGGTACGCCGTGTACACTTATGAGTTGCTAGTGGCTCTGACACTTATTTTCAAAATGATGGCCAAGTAAATGTTTCAGGTTAGTGAACCACATTACTTGCATATTGGAGTGAAAATAATAACAAAGTAACTTTTAGTAGAATGACCACATTTACAAGACATCAATAATTTTTGAACGTGTGAACCGAATTTCACCAAACTAGATACACATATAGGGTACGTAAAGGTACTTGATTTTTTTATAGTTTTCGACCACGCCAGGCACTTACTTTCAAAATGGCGGTAATTTAAATTCTACGGTGATACGTCATGTCTCGGAAACCATCAAAACAATTTAAACCAAATTTTATATGCTGACAGCGCAAGGCGTAAGCATTGAATTCAGTTGGTAATATTGTTGTTGGTCTGCTATTCTGGAAGATAGCACCACATGAAAAAATAAAGCTTGTGCGTTGTATTTCGAAAACCACTCGACCAATTTTCGCCAAATTTTCCTCATTAGTAATACTACGATAAACCAGGTAAGTAACTGAACGTCATTAAGCTCTTATTTTCAAAATGGTGGCAATACAAATATTTTAGCTTTATTTTGTATAACTACCATACCGTTTGACCAATTTCAACCACATTTTGTATGCTGACAGATTCTATTACAAGCATCATGCAAACCAAACAACAACCACTTTCGACTGCCATTTTGTAAGATAGCGCTACATGAATTAATAAAGTTTTTGAGTAATATCTCGGGAAACAGTTTCACGGCGCCTATGCCGGTTTTTACCCTTTCTCTTCTTAGTTATAGGTTAACTATAGGTACAAATAGGGAGGAGGTCATGGCCCCAAACGTGGCCATGGCTACCCAATCCCTCTCTGCCGCGATGCGTGCCTCCTTGAAATGTATTCCCTCCCCTGTACGCGTAAGAGTGAAGTGCATGAAGAGATTTGAGCTGTTTTAACACCGAGTACTTGGGAGCCGATGTGGAAAAAGCGAGGTGAGTATGGAGCAGCCCCGAAATGAGAGGAGGGGGAAACGGGAGATCCCCGAGAAAACCCGCCGACCAACAGCATCGTCCAGCACGATTCCCACATGCAACCTGGCCGGGGATTGAACCCGGATCGTCTTGGTGGGAGGCGAGCAGGCTAACCGCTCAGCCACCGTGGCCCCTGTGGACGTAAGGGGTTCAGCCTTCAGATGCATTTAGCTCCCATCCCTACCTAGGGCATACATCGAACACTTAGAATTAGAGTATGTTAGGAAAAAAGTCTACATGAAGCCTCTTTTGTTCTCTATTTTGTAAGACAGTGCCACACAATAAATACATTTTTTTGTTAACATCGGAAACAGTCGGCCTGTTCCTACCAAATATGGCAAACTAGTAGTAGTGCAGTAGGTATTGTTAACTGACATGTTTAGGTATGTGAGACACATTAAAAATGGTGGCCATACAGCTATTTTAATTTTATATGTTAAATCGTTGAAACCATGTCATTAATTCCAATGAAACTTTTTATGCTGGCTGTATATATTACAACCATTAAATGTGTCCACACAAGATCTATTTTTATGCCATTTTGTAAAATAGTATCATATGGAAAATTAAAATTACGTCATATCTCAGAAAAAAATGATTTATACAAAATTTGGTGAGCAAGTAGCACTATGGTAGGCCATGTAAACTGATAAACTCTGAGAGGACCAGACACACATATTTTCAAAATGGCGGCCATGTAAACCATTTAGCTTGAAATTTTTCATCTATGAAACTGCAAAAAAAAAAATAATAATTCTGCTTATGTTTGTATTCTGACAGTATCAGTTATATCCATCAAAATTTTCTATGCACAGCCTAATTTCTCGGCTATTTTCGAAGATAGTAACATAATAAATAATACAGTTTTTATGCCGTATCTCGGTAAACATTTAACCGATTTCTTTCAAATTTGGCGAAGAAGTTGTACTTTGTTAGACCGTATTAATTTGTATGATTTATGCATGTAAGTCTCTTATTTTCCGAATGGTGCCTATACAGACATTTTGGCTTATTGTGCTTTATATACGAAACTACGTAACAGATTTAAATTAAAATTTTAATACTGTATCAATGACCATCGTGGAACTTGCAGATATATTAACTTTTTGTCCTCAATTTATGAAGAGCGTCATCTGAACAATGGAGATTTTATGTCATATCTCGAGGATCAATCAACCGGTTCATAACAAAATTTCATGCAAGTATTGCTACAGTAGGGTATGTAAAGTAACATGTGTTATGTGAGGCAGGCATGTTTTAATGGGATTAATATAAATCATTTAGGTTAGTTTGTTATATCTATGAAACTTTTCAACAATGTTCAACCAAATTTTGTGTGCAAACAGTATTAATTAAAAGCACAATTTATTTGTACAGAGATCTTCTATTGAAGGATTCTTTTCTAAGTAGTGTCAGACGAGTAAAATGAACATTTTGCCATATTACCGGAATAATTCAACTAATTTCCACAAATGTTGCACACCTACATAAGGCCATGTAAAGTTAGATAATTTAAATGGGATTAGACTCTGATTCTCAAAATGGTGGCAGTATAAGTATTTTGATATACTTGGTATATCTATTTAACAATTTAACCAAATTAAACCAAACTGTTTATGCTGACAGTATCTATTAGAGGCATAGTATAAATAACATTTTTTTAAAGTAGTTTTGTAAGATAGCGCCGATTAAGAAAATAAAGTTTTTATGCCTTATCTCGGGTACCAATCAACCAATTTAAACCGAATTTTTCACACAAGTAGCATTATGGTAGGCCGTGTACACATATGGTAGGCTCAGACACTTATTTTCAAAATGATGGCCAAGTAAATGTTTCAGGTTAGTGAACCATATTATTTCAAACATTAGGCTAATTATATCCGACGCTGATGTTCCGAATCCTACGTCCGTGATGCAGTTGATTGCATGCTAGCTTAATTGAACGACTTTTTATGAATTAGAATCACAGCTAAGTCACTCGTGTATTTTAATTTGCTTGGTCTTGGTACTGTTTCATTTGATTCTGGTTTCATTTCGAATGATATTGCTGTCAATAAGACGTCAACGCCTACCCACTACCTAAGCTTTTAAGAACTTCACTAAAATTTATTTGCACCCATGTAGATGAAAGTTATCAATAACTTCATATTTTTTTTTAAATATTATTATTTAATGAATGAAGAGTATTCACATTACATTCATTATGAATGTATATATATGTATATACTTACATATACAGTACATTGTGTGTATATATAGATACGTTGGTTTCGCACGGGCAAGCGGTTAGTAGGCTAGTGGAAGGCCTTTTAAGTTTCGACTTTGAGGAATGTACGTTGACTGATGACGTGGGACAAAACAAAAGTTCTTGTCTTGAAAAGGACTTGAGGAATTGCTGATTTCATTACACCCTTTGAATTCGCTTACCAAAACTTCTCTGGTTCGACGGGAATTTGTCACCTTTCGTTTTTTTATGGTGTGATATTCTTTGGGATTTAACTTAAATATGTTGCGTGCAATTTGTTATTGAATATTTAAGTTTTGCAGCAGGAGGCACGTAGTTTTCCCATTGGAAGAATGTTAACTTACATAGTTCAACAGCTGGCGTGTTTGTTAGGAAATAAGAATACGCAGGGACCTACTCTACTTCATAGCCATACACGGCAGTTCTTGATAGAACTAAAGTAAAGTTCATTTCTAAAACTCTCCTTGATTCCGGAGAGTAGCTGTTGAAAGCGAGGACGCCTACTCCACAATTCAAAGGAGCGGAAAATGCATTTCCGAGAGCAGTCCTGCAGAATATTCACCCCTTTCCTTACCCGGTTACCATAGCCTTAAACAAAGATTAGGCCCTACTCTTTCCTCTTTTCCGCATGAACCATTCACAAGCATTTTCTCGCAAGGTCAATTTCCAGAGCAAGCATTCGTTCATAAATTTTTCACGGGCCTGAGACGAAAAGTGGAGCAGAGGCCAAAACCTTCCCAGACTCTTCTTTCCTATAACCAAAGGAAATGACTATTATATTTGAACCCGGGAGGGTCTGGTAATGTTTACAAGTCTACAATACTCATAAAGACAGCATTTATTATACTGACTAGGAAGACAGTGTTGATGAAGTATCTGATGAGAAGGATGGTGTCTCCCGACGTACCCACACATTTCATAAACGAGTTTCCTTCGACAAGTGGCGTGAAGACGGTAGAAGGAGGCAAGAATACTCGTTCATTTGTGGCAACGAGCGAAATGGAGAAGGCAGAAGACGCTGATAATACTGACTACACGTTTACCGAAGACCCTAATGAACTTGTTGATAGGCTCAAACTTTTGATCGCGTTGCAACGAGATGGAGATTTCTCGCATTTTTAACGGGAAATATTCTATCATTTGCGAACGGAAGGTTCGGTTTTATATCAGATGAGACTGTTGGCTACTATTCGTGTTTTGCAAACACCTAATAAATATATAAAGATAGAATGTATAAAATAACTAGGAAGATATA
This sequence comes from Dryococelus australis, assembly GCA_029891345.1. NCBI lineage: Eukaryota > Metazoa > Arthropoda > Insecta > Phasmatodea > Phasmatidae > Dryococelus > Dryococelus australis. Next base: position 96,509,150 of record CM056993.1, on the reverse strand, counting down.
ATGCATAATATAAATAAATAAAGTTTATATACATAATAATTTGAGTTTAATTTCTTATTCAGTCCTTTCTACTCCTCTGAAAGACTTATTAATTCAGTGGCGTGTACAATCGTTTGCAAGAATCAGTTTTAGATAAAATTTATGCGAGTGCGTTCAGGTGGCGGGCCATGTAGGATCTGAAGTTTTATGCCATACTCGGATCATTAAAATCGGCTGAGTTCTATAAGGCGAACAAATGAACTGGGAAATATTTTTGAGAAATGTTTTGCAACTGGTTTGTTGGCTTCGTCATTTTACATGGCCCTTTGGTATGGTCAGCTGTGGTAGAAATGTTTTGCAAAGATTTAGTGAACATATTGTGCGAAGAGATTAGTTATGAGATTATTATTAGGCGACATTTTCCAAATTGGTTGTTATTGACTGCTGGTATATTTGGGTGGTATAGTCAGTTGGTCTTGTCCACTACTCTAGCCATTTATGCAGGAATTGGTCTTGGCAGGAGCCATTCTAGGGTGGAGACAGTCTCTTCAGGAACCGACTGGGGTTTCGTTTAGAGAAAGGGAGAGCGGAGGAGAATTGTGTGATTGGTGGATGATGAGGGAACGAGCTATGGTGAGTTATTTGTGGGGGGGGGGGGGATTTTGTTTAAGGGTTGGTGACAAGTGTGGATGTTGATGGTGGCTGAGATATGGTAAGTAAATGGCAAAGGACGTGGAGCGACGAGAGGTGTGTTTTGTGTGTAGGGTTATTGCCGCGGGGGGGGGGGGGAAGGGGGGGGGGGGGGGGGGGGGTTATGTGTACTACATGAAAGTCAATAATTCGTTTTGGGGGTTGTAAGATTTATCGACTTTATAGCCAATGAAATATGGAGGTGGGGATTCAGACATCTGCTGACCGTCGTACCAAGGAATGGCTGTGCTCTGCCATCTTTACAAGAATCGAACTTTTAAGGTCACACATATCTAACTTAGTTTTTCGCATTAGGCATGTAAACTTTTACATTTTTGCCACTCTTCGTGATTTTGTGTATACTTTTCGAATTCATGCTCATTGTGGTCGCCAACATCCAACATGGTGGTCGGAGTCAGTTACGTGTTATATGCGTCGATTTTTTTTTTTGTATTTTTTCTTAGTTTCGAATACAAGGTCAGTTTAATTTATCTTGGATCTTTAATATAGTCTTATTATTATTATGGTAATTATAAATAATCCTATAGAAATTAAAATAAACCCACATATTCTATATTCAACATTAAAACCCGATACTAATTCAGATTCACAAGGCTAAGCACACCGCCATACAACATAGGATCACAGCCTGTGATATAATATGTTCGTCAATTTTTTCGAATTAATTTTATTGTTACCATTTTTCTCGATTTTTCGTGTTCAAGGTCATTGGGGTTAATGCCAAGGCCTCCGGCATCCAACATGGAAGTCGGAGTCAGTGATGTAATATATTCATAAACTTTTATGGTTTTATTTCGATTTTTACCATTTGTTTTCGGTTTTAGAGTTCGAGGTCATTGCTGTCAAGATCACCAACATCCAGCATTGCCTGAATCAGTAATGTAATATCTTTCTAAACCTTTATTAGTTTTTTTTTTTGCAATTTTATAATTTTTATTAAGATATTTTTGTGACTTTTTTCGACTTTTTTACTATTGGGAGGGGGCGGTTTTGGAGAGGGGTGAGGTGAGGGTGGGGTAATGAGTGTGAGGTTAACGTTATTGACCCTCGATTTTTTAGAATTAAAAAAAAATTGTTGCGATTCTTTATTATTGGGAGCATGGTGATGAGGGGTGGGGATGTTGGTTTGGTTGGGGGAGGGAGAGTTGTGAGTGAGTGATGGGTAGGGTAAGATAACATAAAATATTCCTTGATTTTTACAATTTTTAAAAATTTCTTGCAATTTTTTAATATTTTTTTTCTGTTCAAGGCCATTGAAGGTCACAAGCACAGAGTCAAGGTCAAGTTTACCAAGATCCGTTATAGTGATAGGGTTCCATCACAACATGGCTGTCCCAGGCATCTGTGATGTCATCCCTGGTGAGTAATCCGAAAATCCGAATAATGAATCCTGTACCACAACCGGCCAAACATATTGTTATGATGCAAATTTCGGGATAGTGTTTTTTTTTTGTTTTTTTTTTGTGATTTTGAGGTAATTTAATAATTTTTGTTAAGCATGATAATTGTAGTAGTATTTTTTGCTGGTCTATCTCTTTTTTTTCAGATGCTCTAGATTTTATGATAGTAGGAAGTTCCCTATCCCTTTGTTTTTTTGTTAAGATTTGATAGGCCTACACTTAATTAAGTTTTTTTTTGTATTTTCATATGGTGTTTCCTTCCTTGGAAGTTAGGTTAGGGATTTAGGCTATTTTGGTTTGGTTAAGCTCTCCTTGTTACTTTTTCATTAGGTTTGATAATGAAACTCGTGTTGCCTTTTTCCTTTTTTTATATAAGTAATGTGGTAATAAATAATTTCATGATTGTTTAGTTCAAAATGCATTTGTGGGGACGTCAGTTTCAAAATGTGGCATTAAGCTAGATGTCTAGGTTTTAGTTGGGAAGTTAACTGATAGTGTCTCGTTTTGAATTTATTCCTTTGAATTAAATCTAAATAGTTTTTCTTTTTTACACAGAGAGATATTCTTAATTTGCCGACTTTGTTTGTTTCATTTTTATTTCTCTTTGTTTTAAGGTTTGATCAGGTAAGTTATGGTGGAATTAAATTAGGAAACAGTTACTTCACAATTTTTTTTGTTTAGAATATAGAATTTTTTTTACTGCCGAGGATTTTAAGGAGCTGAGATCAATCGTTATATTTAATCTTGAAAGCATTTCGTCACAACTTGTATCAGCAGGCTTCTCCTGAAGCGCCGGCGACTGGCGATATTTTTCTCGGTCAGGTGTGAGTTATTATCCCTCTTTCAGGAGACTTTGTTAGAATTGTTATCTTCTACTCGTTCAAAGCACCAGGTGCAGCTGCGGGCTGAGTAGGAGATTTCCCTGGTAATAGCCAAGTTTGTTGTGATGACAGGTCCACTTTGTCGACAGGTAGTAAGAACGGTACTGGGTAAAGGGAGTTGGATGCGAGGTATCTATGTATCGATCGTGGCAGTGGCGGGTTCTGAGCAAGGGTCATGAGCAAGGCCATCATGTCGGCCTTGCTCGTGACATCAGGGGAAGCAGTTGTTATTATAGGCTGTGTGTGACGAGGTCACGGTCGACGACAGACGGTCTGACTAGGAGAGGGGCGTGAGTGGGACAGCGGCAGTCGAGGGCGAGCAGCTGGCGTGAACAGTCGCAGGTGGTGCGGCTGGTGGGTGGCGTGGCAGATGGCCGTGGCAGCACATGGTTATGATGAGTATGGGGTAAACCTGTGGTGTGGTGAGTGGTCGGGTCGTTCTTCTCTGCTGGGCAGGAAGAATGGCCCAGACCATGCTTTTCAGTAGGTTTAGGGTTAGAGTAAATATGAAATAAATAGTAGTCAGTTGCTTGAAGATGATGTAGGACGTCAGTTGCGAGGTGCGAGGGTGTGTCAACAGACGTGGGCTGCAACTCTATAGGTAATTATGCTATATCCATCAGCACTGGCCGAGGGGCCATCGGGTTAGAATTATTATGTGGCTTAAGATTTGCATAAATTAACTGCTTGGGAAGTAACCTACATTTTTGCAGTAGTATTGTTTTTCAGATCTTTTGTGAAAAAAATAAAATGTCATGGGCATCGGTATCGCCTGGTTTGTAGATGGATCGACAGGTTGTTGGGTTTGTCGGAGGTGGAGTGGCATTGGTACTACCGCACTGAACAAAACCGAGGTTTAGGTTATGTTCCCCGATATTTTTCATTTGACAGGTTGCTCCCTAAAACTTATTTTTTTGGAGTATTTTAAAGTCGTTTGACCCTTTTCTCTGGTTTTTTCTCTGGTTTCTGAATTAAAATCTTGTTCAAGTTCATTTGAAGTTTAGTTAATTATCCTGGCCAATCTATTTACAAAATAACAGCAATCTATCTATAAACCATAAGCACTTATAAATAAAGTAGCTTTCAATTATAGTTTTTTTTGTTGTGTGATTTTCATTTAAGCACTAGGGTTAAGTAAATGGTTAAGTAAATTTTTAACCTTTTGATGCACTGATCCTACAAAATTTTGGTTAAGGTATCTTCATTTTGAGAATGGCTTCCTGTTAGCCCTCCACTAATTTGTTTATCCCTTGCAATGGTACTGCCTACCCCTATTATCTTTGGAGTTAACTGTTTATACTCACCTCTGGGTGAGCTATACCAGTGAGAAGGGCATCCTGTTAACCCTACAGTAAACTCTGTTTTACTTTTGTTTTTCTCACTTCTTAATGTCGTTTCTTTTTAAACTGTTTCGTTTGTTCTTTTTAATAGCTGGGATTTTATGTGTTTCGCTCTTAATAATTATATGTATTTGTTTTGAATAAATACCTAAATTTTTTAAAAATATTATATCTCTGTTTGTAATTTGTTAAGGATAATACCCCCACCCCCTCCTTTGTTTCTGTAGTCATCACACACAACCGATAAAATTAGGAGCATAGTATTTAGGCACTGGGTGCCTATTAACTGATAGCTTAATTAATCTACTTTATTAGTATTTACCTTCTTGCATTGTTTGGGTGTCAGGCACATGAAGCGATCGCGAAATCCTCTCGCTGCCTGAGCGAGTAAACCCCCCTCATTCTCTTAACCCCCTTTTTTTCTTTTCCCTACTCCTTGTTTTCTTTTGGTTGAAATTAGCCTTTTTATGATTTTTCTGGTAAGTGATTAGGGTACAGGGTATCGTGCTGGCCCTGTTGAGTAAAAGTTACAGCATGTGGTGGAGGCTTCGCAGGTTATATAGTAGCGTTGGATCATTTATCTATTTGTTTAAGTCCACGAGATGTATATGAGTGTCTTCATATACCATGTATTCAACATAAGGCTTCCCTATATGTCTATAAATTATGCGATGCGCCCACCAGGTCTCATGCAGACGACCCACAATGCAGACTCTATCCTTACATGCTAGTTATACTGTATAATGAATATACATGGCATAGTCTGTGTTTGGTCACCTTCCTCAGTTTTCTAACTACGTATGGCTCCGCAAAGGCCTAATAGGCCTAACAGTATTGTTATAATCATAATGGAACCACTAATACATTTTGGTAACTGATTTGGACGTTACAAATCATTGTGAGTCTAATCACACAAGCGTTACGTTCTATGTGGACCATTCCTTCTGGGTGCGTCAACTTGTCTGTCAGCTAGTGAAGTTTTTAAAATGCGTTCCTTTTTAGATCAAGGGAGTCACGGTGGCTGAGTGGTTAGCTTGCTCGCCTCCCATCAATCAATCCCCAGCCGGTTCACTCCGGATTTTCGCAAGTGGTAATCGTTCCGGACGATGCCGATGGTCGGTGGGTTCTCTCGGGGATCTCCCGTTACGTCCACCCTTTCATTCCCGCGCAGCTTCATACTCACCTCGCTTCACTCCCATCAGCTCTCAAGACCTCGCGGTTATGAGCCACCCAAATCTGTTTACTCACTCACTTCTTATATCAAGTGTTGACGTTTGCGATAAAAATAGTCTGTTTGCACATAAATAAAATTATCCGTTTATACAAGACACAAAATAAATTAAACGAAAAAACTCATTAACATTCAATCAAGGTCATAAGTATCTTCTCTTCAAAAGTTTACAGTCTGGCATGAATCAGTCATACATGCTTTTTTTTTGTAGGCTAGCTTATAAATGATCAAATAAGATCCACAAGTTTAACATATCTTGCTCATGCTGAAAGGCCGAAGTTTGATTCTTCTACTGCATTGTTAGCAGTTCTAAATGTTATAATTTCGAATCCTGTAATAGTTTGTCTCAGTATTTCGGCCGAGGGCTGGTCCTAATTGGGTAACTGCTTTGTTTACATTACGGTGTTTTAAAGTCGTCGCCTTCCAGCGGAACTTCGCTAAGGAGGATGACGGGTGCAATGTTGCCATGACGGAATTTCACAAGTGCGGCCTAGAATGTGCCGCTTTGCATAAACTAGGTCGCTAAGCCCGCAGGCGGGCGGACTCTTGTTTTGTTAGCGGGCCGCTTTTCTTGCGGGCACGCGGAATTTCCGGCACGACATGATTCCGTTGAGCCAGAAACAATTAAAATTGGCCGGCCTGATTTCTGTCAGCGTCACTGCAGGACGCAGCAATTAGGATTATAACTCCGTTCACGATTATTTCCGGGTTTTTCTGAAGCCTTACTAAAGTTCTACTGCCAGGATATTCCTCCGCCTTAAGCAAACAAAGATTACGTAAATTACACCAGAGGGCCAACGAACTGCATTCGTGTTCGCTCAGTGTAATAGTATTTTACATAAGAACTATTTCTTCCTAACCATTACCCACACAGATATTTTCTCTCTGTCTTTATTCGTATGAAGTAGAAAGAAATTAAATATTACAATTTATGGGTAAAATATGAGTTAAAGTTCAAATTAACCAACAATAAGTGGAGTGGACAGGTATAGGAGGCGCTTCAATTCGAGGTCTTGAGAGCCAATAACCACCAATATGGCAATTTAATGTTAACAGAAGTATAAGTTGATTGTGATACATTGCATATTTAGGATACAATCAAACACGTCATACATGGGGTGATTTTTCAAAGGCTTGATTAAAAAAAAGTGCGAAGAAACCGAGAATAGAGTATATACCTAATCGTTTGCTAGTTTACACATCGGCCACTTAAACACAGTTTTGCAATCGACGTCGCAGCACGTGTGTAATGGGTGCCTTGCCGCTCTCTCGTGAGTGGCTGCAGTACATTCCAGTTTCTTCCAGCTCCACTCTGGTTACTGGTTCCCGCTGCGTGTGCCGAGTGTGTACAGCACTGAGCAAGCACCAGCTTACCTCGCAACACTTCACCACACGCCATTGCGTGTAACCTACTCGTAACTGCTTTTCTTACTACAGAACTTTCAAAATCGCATGGCTTCGACTATGTTTAGCATATTGTTTACATAAATAAATAATGTGATGTATTAGTACACCACTCTTTAAAAAGTTGTAACGAAAATACGACGTAATCAAATTACGCAAAAAGTGTTTTTTTTTGTTGTTCTAACAAGCGATTTTGTCAGACATGGTCATTCTTGAGCCAATTTTGGGGACACGTGCAGATAACAAAAATCGGTCCGTTCTTGTTTAATCAATGGGTCAAGTACGCGCATCATGTAGGTTTACGGCTAGGATAACTTTTCTCTAGCGAGTTCTCTATGTGACTGTAAATGTTATGGGGTCCAAAGCAAACCTCTTTAGTGTAAAGGCAAAGGAGTCATGGAATTACATAATTTTATTTTTGAAGATGAAATTATCTGCATTTTTGATGGTAGCACCCCTCTCATAAAATGTACGTATACGTATAACCTCTGGGTCGTTAATCGCGACATAACCACAACTTGAAACATGTAACAATTTTGTGCGACTTTTCATATAACTCAAAAAAGGAGGGGGGGGGGGGGGAATGTGAACTGGAGATTGTTTACCTAACATCTTGTCGGACTTGGGTAATGTGCTGTGAACGTCCCTGTGTAGTCTTTGCCCCCTCGCAGAAGTAGGTGCTGGTTACCGACAATGTTCCATTACTGCCGAGGAACACTCAGAAGCCTTCAGTGACCTCGATGCTGATTAGCAGTGCTGGGAAGCCTTATTCCATACGAAACATGTTCGCACACTGTTAGCACAGGAAATAAGTAGCAAAATTTGATCTTGCAAGAGAGTAGTTGGTGGCCCTGGTGAATCAGTTAGTAACGACAATATTAACTTAATAGCTCCTGAAGATTCTAGTTTGCATTAATATTGTGGAGAACAATTAATCTGATAGAGCTGCCTTAATCTGTTACAATACTAACACAACTTAATATCTTCAAAATACTAAGCATTCTTAACCTCACTATGTTCCATCGTTTTCATATTTGCACAACTTTAATGCACGATTTACTCCTCTCTCTCTCGCTCTCTCTCAACTGATTAATTGATTACCTTGCTCGCTTGACTGTCGCTCTTCCTTGGACGACGTCCTGAGTCCTCTCAGCTGCTGGACCAACCAGTCCGGCTGCAACACAATGTTAACAACTCACAATCTCTCCAGTTCCAACACTCGCATAACATCTACCCACACAAGTAGGGAAATAACAGCTTTAAAAATTGTTTGAAGATGTTCAAGCCTTGTGTTATTGGAAACGGGTCAGTTAGAAATGACAAAACAAGCTGACGAGGAAAATACAGGACTATTGACTATGTGACTACAGTTAATAGCAGAACAAAAAATGGAAATCCTAGACACTAAATTTTAGCCCTCTAAATGGCGATGTCATTTTATAGAAACTATGTACCTGGGTTTTTAATTACCTTATTATCCAATTAAATATATATATTTCTGAACGTGAAATGGTTTTGAAGTAAAGTGTTTTGAAACATAACTTGTCCGGAAATATTTTCGCGAAAAACCGGTACCCCTACTGATAGAACATGGATGGGATCAGTTCGGACAACAAATCCGATCCTGTACTGATCTGCAGGATATCGAGCGCTAGTTAGAACAGTTGTGGGCCGACTTGTCTCAGAACAGGGTACACGAGTTCTACAATACCCTTCCGAACTGAATCGGCGCAAGTGTCCAGGTCCGAGGTGGTGCTACATACTATAATCCATTCACGGTTATTTCACACTTATCTGTAAATTAGGACTTCAGCAGCGCCAGCCAGAGCTAGCGCTTCTGAAGTCCTAATTTCAGGCTATTCCTCCGCCTAGTGCAAACATAACTTAACACGTCTAGAAAATTACACCAAAGGACAACACACCGAATTCGTGCGCACTCAATTGTAATAACATTTTGCAAGATAAATATTTCTTACTAGGCGCTACCAACACATGTGTTTTCTCACTGTTATCATTAATATTTTTTTTTAGAAATGAAATATAATTTATATAACTTCAATTTAACGAAAAAATAACATACTTTTATCTTAACAAAAGTACAGAACACTAGCAGTACATGTCATATGTAGGAAATAACTAAATACATCATACTTGTGATTTTTCAATAGTTCGGTACAAAAAAAAAGAAGAAAAACCGTGAATAGACAACACGAACATGCGACTAGAAGTGCTGGCGCTGCTAGTTCTTTTACATGTGTGATCTGGTGTGATCATTGCAATAAAGTCACTCAACCGGTAAATACCTGTAGTTCTATCTCATTTACATCACTCCTAGGTGCTTATCTTGATTTTCCTTAAGTGTATTTGACTACCTTGAAAAATAAATTCTTATTGTTATGACAGCGACTAATAGGACCATTAAAATCATGCATTGTTGATTTGTTTTTTCTCCTATTTTAGAATATAGCACCACCAAGGTCCATATATTTTGAGAACTATTGAACTGATTCCTATGAAATTTGATTTAAAAGAATTACTTTATAGAGCCAGACAAATATTTTTCATACATAAGGCACTATATTCAATCTGGTGTTCTTACAATACTCATATTTGTTAAAGTATACTTAATTAAGCTACCCAAAGAAAGTATTATATTTGGTAGAAAGGGCGTAGGCAAGGGGAAAGCTGATGGAGTTGCAGCCCCTATAAAAAAAGTCAAAATATAAACAAATATGAACTCATTGGCAAATTAACAGAAAATTATGTACCGAAATTGAAGTAAATAGTTTCAATAAATTATCCTTCAGGGTGTGCTCTTGGAATAAAAGTATATTTTATATCGGGAAAAATTAATTTTTCTTGTGCGAAGTGCTCACTTCAGAAATCGAGATTCTACAGCTTCAGAGTTCGTATACAATGTATGTGACGATTTGGACACCAGTAGTGCTTTTCAGTATGGATGTTACAATGTAAAGTAAGTGTACGGCTTCATTCATTCACGGTTACTGCTCACTTTACTTAAGTCTTGCTAACGTTCTATTTTCAGGATATTCCTCCACCTCATGCAAACAAAGTTTAACCGAATCTGGAAAATTACACCAAAGGGATAAAGCACCCATTCGTGCGCACTCAGTTTAATAATATTTTGCATAAGAACTATTTTTTACTAGGCATTACCAACACATCTAATTTCTCATGTTTTTAGTCATTTAAATTATAATTTGACCAAAAATAATGAACTTTTATGTCAAAACAAGTATAATGCGCTTGTTAAACATAACATAGTTACGAAACAATCTAATATCCCATATATGGGGTTATCCCTCAAAGGTTTTGATTTGAGAAGTGAAGAAACAGCGGGTAGACTATATCATAATAATTTCATGTGAAAGCAAAAACAACATTTATAAAACTGAACATGTGTGTTTTGGGGAATAATGGGGATTAATACTAGACACAATATGTATAATATATATAGTATATATATACATGTTATAGTATAGGCCTAAGCATATATATGGTGTAATGTCTGGTTATGTGGTGCATTTAATTTGCATTTATTAAACCTTAATGTGGTATGCAAATATCAGATATGAGTACACAGATGTTTATATCATAAAAATGCTATTGTTGTGATGTGTTCCACATGTAGGTTTGTTATGCAGTAATTTTATTTTATTTTATTCTACATATTTAGTATGATACACGCAGCAGTTGAGAGTCAATTAATCATATGTTTAATGTTATGTATTTATTTTTAAATTAATAAGTTTTGAGTAACATACAAATTTGTGTAAGTTGGCAATGTTCGATAACACCGTTCTAATTGTAACCGTAAGGAATACACCCTTGGATAATAAGCCCTATGTTACACATGTTAATTTAAATCTGGTGACCGACGCCAAAAATTAAGTGTCGAGAGAATGTTCTGGTCTCTATCTTGTTTCATATGGGTCTTAAAGGTAACAGGTCAGGTAGGCCTGATCTCCGACTAAAAAGATGTGATAATTATAATTAAAGTCAGTTTGACCGCAACCAACATGCTTAATTTTGTGTTGTTAGCCGACGAAGTAGTAGTAGAACGTCATAAGAAGCCTAAAGAGCATGGCAACGTAAATAATTCGACAGATGTGTAAGGTATTTTCCACCGCCATCCTCAGTGACCGTTGGCCCAGCAGTAAAGTGCTAGAGACTTTTGTTATTAACCGCACATATCTTTCAACACTTTCTAGCTCATCACGCAGTGCTTTTTTGCTCTACCTCTTTTAATATTGCTAGCCAGGGATAATTATAAAAGTACAAACTAATAGGCAGATTTTTGCAACTATTTAGAGTGAGAGTGATTACGATTTAATTATAACAGGACTTTCTACACGTCAGAACATTAACAATTTTATGTAATCGTTAAAGCACTGTGTTACAAAGCCTTATTATTATGATTGCCAGACATTACACGCATAATTGCTATTTTTAACAGGCATAGAGAGGTGTAAAAACGATTTTCATGTCCAGCTGCTGCGTGCTAATTTCCACATGTTCTTGTATCAAAATATAAGGTCGCAAGTCTTATTTAAATTGAGAAAGGTGTTTTTTTTTTTTTACTTTAAAATTCACTTCACCATTGGACGTCTTTGATTGGAATAAAATACACATAGTTAGTTTTCTTATTTCCCTCAATGTGTATTTGAAGCGTAACATACGTACAACTGTACTGAAACCGCACTAGGCCTGGATATTGAGGTGACATACAGGTAATCTGAAGGTCTGTTTGTGTGTTTGTATTTTTAGCATATTTCAGTGTGGGTTTGGTATGCTAATTAGTTTTACAGCAGAGCAAATTATGTGTGAGATCTTCACTACCCAGTTTTTCCCAGTTATTACATGTGGCCTGATAAGACCAATTTAAACCTACTTTCACACATATTGCACTCTACACTCTCGTGTTCCGTTGTCTATTTTGTTAGCACTGCCTGCGTGGTGCATATTTATCATATTAATCCGCTACACCTTACTACACATTCATTTAAAGAAGCCAGCTAGCGTAGAGTAGCTATATTATTTCATATTTGGTACCCTCACATGGGGCTTGCCACACATTCCACCATACAAAATACATCGGTATACTATTTTTCTTTACAATGGTTTCTTTTTTATTGGTATTGGCGTACAAGCACCCCACGTATACGTGGAGTACTTGTACGTCAATGAATGAAGCGTAAGACTTATGTACCAGCGGTACAGGTTAAACTCTCGAATTTGATAACGTTTTTTAAGTTTTGCCAAACTTCATATTACGACTCTCAATAACGCCAGCATAACGAAAGTTGTTACTATTTTGTGTAATGTCTTATGAAAAAGTGTTCCTTAACGGCATTTCATTCTTTCAGTTTCAGACGTTGCAGGGTGTTGGGTGGTAGGGAAAATAGCATATTTGCACTTGCGAATGTTGTCCAAATTATATTATAATAACTATTCTAGAACAATAAGAAGTCTTTCGTAAAGATATAACCATAAGTACACATGAGATGACATCTTTCGTAACAATAGCCACGGTGAACAAGTAAACAATAATATCTCACAGAACAAGTGTCTCACAATATACGTTCAAAGGTAGGCTATTAAGAAAGGTGAAACGAGAAAGTTCTTATAATCAGTCAGTTTTTCTCTAAAACATTCCAAGTGACAGTAAAACGACAAAATATAATATAGAGGTATAGAATTTGACTAATCATTCAAGGTTAAAGTAGGCCACACAATTTGTTGCCAATTATTATATATATATATATAATCCAAAATGCTATTTATTCACACCCACACACACATATATATCCAAAATGCTATTTATTCACACACACATATTATATATATATATATATATATATATATATATATATATATATATATATATATATAAAATATATATATATGTGTGTGTGTGTGTGTGTGTGTGTGTGTGTGTTCACGTTGCTTTTGATTTAATTAATGGGCGCATTAATAATTAATAATTTCAGGATAAATACCTTTTCAAAGAGTATGCCTCATCAAATCAAACAAGAACACATAAAGACACATATTCGGAAAACACTTCAAATATGACACAATACACTCTAACACTACTCAAATAAAATAATGAATTTAAAGTATAAATTCATTTAATTGGATAACTAATCAGAAAAAAAATAGAATTTTAGAATTTGCTGTAAAGTTTATTAAAGAAATCAACTCATAGTGAGTAGTATAAAAATGTTGGTTCTGGGACACTTAGCATCTGGCGGTGGATTGGAGGATTGTAATTAGCATATTAAGGTCCCTGCCCATAAAAATTTGAAAAAATTATCCTCTCTTCTGGTGAAAATTCAAGAATTTAATATTCCCTATGGCGGCCATTTTGTCAGCCTGTAAAATGTGGCTGAAAACAACATTGGCCAATTTGACAGCCAGTGGAAAAAATCCCCGAAATCGGTTTTCCTATTACCCGAATGAGTGCATACTTCGATGGTGGCTATTTTTGAAGCCAGTCAGAATGATTGTGGTGGCCAAATTGACAGCCAGTATTGATTGACGTTCATGATTACAACAGCCAAAATGGCGCCCACACACATACCGACATCCATCCATGACAGGTCCCCAGCCAGCACTGACCCCTTCTCCAAGGGGTCCTCAAGATGAAGCCCCATGGCAGTGGCCATATTGGATATGCATGATAAAACCCACCCAGAATAATAATGACCCAGCCGAGGCAGGTGGATGAAAATCTGATATGTAGCCAGGTCTGCTTGGAATATGTTAATAAGGAGAGAGGGAGATAAATGCAAGTGTACAGTGACACACAACAAGAGGAAAATGACCCGCCCAACCAGAAGGATGTGAACAGGATATGTACCCTTGTAGGAATAGAATACTAATAGATCACCCCACCAACCTCTCTCAGACATATATGTAGTCCGATCCCAAATAGCATTTAAAATAAGGGGAGGCTGGCAGGGAAGGCACAAAAACCGAGGTTCCCACATGTAACAGACCAATTGTCTCTCACATTTTAGGAGTACGTGCAGAGGTAACAAAGGAGACACAGACACAGTTAAGAGCAATGATCTTTATTCACAAAAAAAGTACAGCAACAAGAAGCAGTATAGGCATTACACAGTCATAAGCACTGATTTGGGCACCCATTGGTTGAAGCGGGAATCGAAGCCCAACCACTTCACGAGAACCTGGTCGCCAGGTCTGTGGATCACTCACTCCACTAAATAGTAGTGAGGATACTTCGCAACATATATTTTTTAGTAATAGAAAAAACTTCTGATCTCTTGGCCAGTCATATCGGTGAGCATACAGGTGCGTAGTGCAATGTCTCTCACCTTGTCAATGCAGAACACCTCGACATTCCAGTTAAGATAGTATGACTTATCAAAGACACCTCTGCTTCTGGAGATATGGACATAGTCGCCCACCTTGGCCCTCGGTCATCGCGGGTCCGCCATCATGGAGTGCCAGTACACAGTCCCCAGTAGAGAAGCGGTATTGGCAGCAGTAATTTCAGACGAACTAAGATCAGTCGTTCTATGCTTACATGCACCGTACTGAGTAAGCAGTCAAGGAAGCAGATACAATCACCAGTAGCTACCCTGTGCCAAGAACGACATCCATATCAGACCCTTAAGGGTCCGGTTGAAATGTTAGACGATCGAAGCCGTCAGGTTGCTGAAAGTAGAGAAGTGATAAATCTTCTTTGCAGTCATTAGCACAAGGAATACAGGGTTGTAGAATGCCTTCCCAATGTCCGTCTGGACATTCTTGGGTGAGACTGTCTTGTTCAAAAACAATTTCATTGCGGTAGCAACATCGGAACCACGCTTGCGATGCACAGGGACACCCCAAGCATACTTGGAGAAACAGTTGATAACTATCACGATGTAGCAAAAGTCCTTATTGACGTGTGCATAAGGAATCATTTCCCCTAAGTGAGCCTGGAAGAGGTCATGAAGTCCAAAGAGAGGTACCTTACACCTTGGTAATTTCCGACGTGCAGAGCGATGCAACTCGGTGGTGATCTGTGCTTTCGACATAGTCACAGGTCAGGCCCAACACTCACAGAATATGGCCAGCTTCGCAGAGCTTTTCCAAGATATCCACTACTTTGTTTGTGTGAGACATATTACCAGCTTGGCAGGATGCGGCGAGGGGATGTAGACTGTGCACAAGCTCTTTCATGTCGTCCCAATACACATATTCCAACCAGCTATTACCATCAAGCTTCTAACTCGGTCTGTCCACACCGATGTTCGATCTGCAATAATAGCAAATTTAAGGTGGGTCTCGTCCTTATATGCATGACTACTACCATCATTCTCCACCAAATATGCGTATGTGAGCTGCAAAAAGTGATGGAACTATCAAAGCGCAGCATGGGAATAATCCTTGGGTACACCTTTAAAAAGTAGCTTGTAGAGGCCGGGTGAGGTTTGCATGACGACGTCCCCTACCTGGATAACATCGTTTAACAGAAAGAAAATTTGTTTGCTGTCGAGGAAGTTCTTCTTCCCACATCTGTACACACCATAAGTAGAATCGTTTAGATGTGTCTTGTGCAAAGTGAGATAATGGCAAAACACCATAGAACATGCATAGGATGATTGCACCTTCTTGTGTTTCAAAGATGTCAGGTGCACATCAGCTTCATCAGTCATCATCTCCTCTGCTGCAGTCTTGTGTTTCGGTGCGAAGTGCAGTTCAGCCTTCAGTGCAGGGGGAACAGGTGGTGGTGCTGGTGGCTGCAATGTGTCAAGCCGCGACGTTACCTGCTGGAAGACCTCCGACAATACCACATCATGTTACATGAGTAACCTCTTGGCAAGAAGATACTTTTTGCGAACGTTTGCAAAGCCACAACTCAGATCCTCGGTGGGGGTAGCCATAACACTTATACATACCAGCAAATGTAAACAGTATATATATATATATATATATATATATATATATATATATACATATACATATATGCATGTATATGAACATATACATATATACACATATATAAATATATACATATAAACATATACATATATACACACATATATATACATATATGTAATTTATATATACATCTATATGTACATATATATATATATATATATATATATATATATATATATATATATATATATATATATATATATATATATATATATACATATACATATATATATGTACACATATATATGCATATAATCTCATATATATACAAATATATACATATATACATATATATACACATATACATTACCAATGTGACGTATGACAGCATCACTTACATGGTTGCAATGAGCCGACTTGTCCTCACCGACATATGTCAGATAGAAGGTTTGAGAGCATGAGACTTAAAACATATTCCAATGTTACAAGCTGTACGTTCAAAGCAATGATACGGGGCGTGAGCTTGGTGGCAACGTCACCAATGATTCTGGTAGTAACCCCCAACAAGATGGTGTCGATCTGTGCATCCAGGGTGGCCACAGCTGTCTGCTGTGTACCCCAAGCGGTACGACGACCGTTCAACGTCGCAGAGAGAGAGAGAGAGAGCCGAGTCGTGCTTCCACAGCTGAGACCTTGGCCATGAGATCGGAGTTCGTGACCACGTCGTGACTGAAAGTGGCGGCTTGGTGGTGCCCTGTAGCATATCCGGTGATAAGGTCCCAGCACATAGCGTCAGCGAATAGAGATATGGAGAGCAGCTGCGGAGTTTTCCATTTGTATGTTAAATGCCGAGCGAATAGGTTAAAGTAGTAGTTGCAGGCTGATCCTGGACTTTTCTGTTTTGTTTTTTTTTGTGTTCTTACCTGGTATTGAGGTGTATATTTGTGTTGTTTTAATATTTTAATTCCTTTTCGCATATAATATTAAGTTTTAAGATTATTAATATTATTGATTATGTGTTTTTGCAGATTTCCCCCTGACATGAATCGGAGGCAAATTCATTCTTCTGGTTATTACCAGAGGACGGTTTATTGTAATATTGTATCTTCCATTAAGGATATCAATAAAGATGATAGGTATTGGATTAAGATCCTTGATATAGAGGAAAGTTATGTTTTGTTGAATTTTTGTAACGTTTTGGTCTTCAGGGAATAACTGCTAAAGCTGGTAGTGGTCTGTTATTATAAAATGTGTTCTTCAGAAGGTCTCATGTTGAGAAGGAGCCTGTACCAAAGGATATTAGTGACATTGATCCAAACAGGAGACAATATAATTATTGTTTTTGGAAATGTGTCTATGTATTCACATAAGAAGATGAAGTTGGAACTTGGTGATCAGATTTGGTTGTATCGGAAATTAGTTGGTAATATTGGCGACATCTATATTCTTGGTCATGTGGAAATGTTTTTCAATCCGTGATTATGTATTATGTATTTTTTATTTACAATATGATCTTTCAGATTAGCATGGAGGGCTTCCAGCACCCTGGTGTCAATATGAGCGCCCAGGTCATCCACCTTCTTTGCAACACCGGCAAGTGTACCACCCAAACTGCCGAGGTTCTGCACATTGAACGTTAGGGTCGATATCTGACTAGACAGTTATTTAGATTATATATCGACTGCATCGATGTTCGATTCCAGGTCGACCAGCTTCTTCATGAACTTTGCAAGCATACCCTCAGTTATCAAGTGTAGGACACCAAGCTGCACACCCACATCATATAGTTTCATCTTCATGGTTGCAATCCCGATTTTAGACTGGTCAGCTGTGTAGACAAAGCAGGGGCTTGTCGATTTTCAGTCAGGTCGATAAGGCCATTTGCGGTAACTTGACCACCAACAACATCGAGTTTCTTCTCCAATGCTTCAAGCTGTCGGCCAAGTGTGGTGGTAACTGTTTCCACATCGGTAGAAGTCAACAAGCGAAACTGGGTCTTCATCTTAACAGACAGGGCATTCGTGTTGGTCGATATCTGCCCTTACATGACCTGGAGCGCATCACCTGAGGCAAAATTCATGAGACTGAACACAGACTTGACCAGCACAACAAGTTTAATATCCATACTATTGACCAGAACATTGGTAGCATAAATGTGGTCCTCCAGGGAGGTCATCTTCGCACCCAAGCTGGACAGTTTACGCACATCGGTGGTCAATGTCTGTAAGCCAGTGGTCAACATGTTGACAAGCTTCTCGACCACACCGCTAAACTTTGGCTCCAAGGCCATGAGCCAAGACACATTGGACTTGAGCAAACAAATATGAGACTCAGAGTTGGTACATGTGGTCCATATAAGTTCCATAGCCATGGAAGCAACACTGTGGACAAAGGAAACATTCGCCACATCGCCATCATGCTTATGTCCCCCGAGATGCTTGGCCCGCTTTCCACCAAAACTACAGTTCCCATCATGGCATAGCTCATAGTTCACTGGTGCACTATAATGAACTGATCGAAGCTATATCGAAACCAGACCTTATGAGGTGGAAAGTCCTTGGCATTGAAGAGAAACCCATGCGGGTCATGCCAACAACACAAGCATATATTTTTAAAACTATCGAAAGTCATATTGGTGTTCTCATGATCGGAGTACACATGGTGGATATTCAGGTCATCCATATGAAACAGAATGCAAAAATTGGCATTGTCACACAGACATTGCTTTGGCATATGGGAGTCAGTCTGACAGAAGTAAATCGTGTCCATGGTGGCATGGTGACGCATACTGAAGTGCTGTTGCATCATGCCAGCTTGAGGGTGACAAATTCTATGATGTATCGCATCTTCCCCTCAATCATGGGCATCAGTTTGGGCTCTCTGGACCTGGGGTGTACTTGTTCACAGGCAGGAACAGAAGGTCTTGGTGGTCCTTGTGTAACACAGCAGGGTAATCTATGTCCACCATCAGTATGTATCCAATCAGCCCATCGTCTGGCACAGACATCACATCAATATATGTGCCAGTCCATTCATAGCCTCTATAGTGCAGGGACAGGGACATTGCCCATCCATACAGGTTGTTAGTATCCAGATACTGGAGGTAGGTAGATGGCCGAATGGCATCTTACATGGCAGGCAAGGTCCTGTTGTTCCCCACCACATATCCTCCCTGGATATTAGCCTCGATTAACCGGTGTGTATCGTAGTTGACAAGGAGCTCCAGCCCTAGGCGTCGAGCGAGGAAGCTGGGGAGCTCGCATAATGGACACAGTCCAGACCATACATAGTCAGACAAAGCCCCCAGAAGTTCTCGAAGATGTCGTACAAAATCAAGACATTGGTCTGGTGGTACAATTCTGAGTATTATCAGAGGGTGGCATATCCAAATACCTCCCAGACCATCTGTGTATGTTTGTATTCTGCCCTAATGATGTCACAACCAGTGAGCCAGTTGTGAGCATCGATGTCCAGCAGTTGTGGCTTGTCGGGCATCCCCAACAACATGATGTGGTAATAGAAGAACACCCCTTTGTGAGTCACCAACTCGAGCTGCCGGGGATAGAGAAAGATTGCAGCAGCCATCTTGAAGTCAGCAGTCGATAGATTCTGCACAAGAGTCATGAGGCAGGCAGGCATGAATCTATATGAATGTCCTCTGTGCCATAGTCATGCTCGGTGATGACAAAATGTGTATTGTAAGCCAAGTTGTGGAACAGGATTGACAGATGCTTGGGGTGGCAGAGCTTGTTTCAGTTGTAATATGCTGCCCCGATAAATGCCCCAGTGAAGTGGCCGTTGTCACACACCTCCCAGTTGTTGACTCTGGTGAAGGGACCTGCACAGAGATAGCAGGTGGTGGCCCTTTTGTAGCCAGCCCATTTGCCTGGCATCAGTGTTTGCATCAGCTTGGATGGGCTACGTATGTCCTTCACCAGAGTGCCAATCCTTACGACCTCCTCCATGAACTTCATCGCCGAACCCTCCCAAGTGTAGTGACACTCTCTGGCTATGGGGAGGTTGGCAGTCTTGGTGGCAAGTATGAGATTGTTGTCCACCTTGATATAAAACCCAATAACTGAAGGGCATGTGCCATTGGTACATGTATATATACGACATCATAGGGTTCTGCTCACATGCCTGGACAGGCTGCAGGTATGTGTATGAGTACTATGAGTACCTTGTAGACATGGTGGTAGTTCTGAAACTGGAGCACAGGGGGTTGGCCATTCTTCATGGTGGGCATGTCGGCTCAGACACTGGCATGTTCATTGCAGTACCTTCTATGTTCGACCAGAGCCTTGGCACTAGTGAGCCCTGTCATTCATGGCAGGTTATCATGGTATGCTCACAGACACCTCTTGCAGACATGGATGACATTGGGATGTGCAGTCACCTGCGAGCATACAAGGCAGGAGAAATTAGCTATGAGGCAGTAATGCCCATTGCCATCTTCTGTCATCATGAGGAAGAGATCGAAGTGGGTGGCCTGCTTCTCCTTCGATATTCGTATCAGGATGATGGTGTAGTCTTCCTCATGTGTGTAGATATTGATGCTGACCCCTGGGTTCTTCTGTTCGAATAGGGTCACTTGACGTAGAGGGGTGGGAAGGCCAGGCCTGTGAAGTCGAACCTGGCCTCCAGGTCGAGGTACCACTGGTTGATGTGGTCATGGTGCAACCCCTCTCCATAGCATGCCAGAATCACCCATTTCAAGCACTGCTGGTTACAGTTCTTGGGGTTGATGATTGCCTTGTTTTGTGGCGATCACAGTAGGCAGGGCGATGTAGGAGACACAAAGGGGATCTAACTTATTTATGAATATCTGGAGCCTCTTGACCATGGTAAGCATCCAACCACTGTCCTTCCCCATGTAGTCCACCTCCTCCTGGCATAGCTTTGCAGTGGCAGATGCCACGCCATCTTCCACATTGGCTACATTGTAGAGCAGCATGTTATTCGTATTCAATTCTTGCTGATCAGAGTCATCCTCATCCATATGTATACTCCAGGAAGATGTTAAATTTTATGGTGCCCTGTACAAATATCTCCTGCTTCAGTTGGCCAATAATGCCGGCCTTCATACTCTCGAGGTAGCCAAAAATATCGATGGCTTTGCTGGAGGTATTCTCCACGACGTATGTTCGCATCACACCCTAAACACATTGTTTTGCACGAAGCTGTGCTCGTTGGCCACACCAGCCCTGCTGAAGGTAGAGGTGCAGAATGGGCATCGTACTTTGGCGGCGATCTTGCATGCAGGCACGAAGGGTGTTGTCTGTGGGGTGGTCGTTGGTACCAGCTAGGGTGAGGTGGAAGTCTCGGGCCGAGCAACGGCAGTGGAAGGTCGATCGTCGGTCTTGCACAAACATTTAGCGGGTGGTGGTGCAGGTCCCGTACACTTTGTGCTGTGAGCATGCAGGTTATATTGACTGGTAAACTGCCTACCACAACTCTCACACTCCAGGGACTTGGCATTGGGATTGACCCAACAACTGTGTTCGTGCTGCCTATCATCGCAGACATGTTGAAAGCCCTCACTGCAGAACTTACAACATACTGTAGCAGCTTGCTTTGGTATCCCTGTGCACTTTGCATTACGTCTGTCCAGGTTGTTGGTGCGGGTATAGGATTTCCTGCACCTCTCGAAGATGCATGGCTGTGCCTTCCTGGATGGATTGAGGTCATAGCTTCTCTTGTGCCAAAGACCATTGTGGCATTCTGTAAATGTACGGTCACAGAAACCACACTGAAGGGCCGGCCGCCATATCGGAGCTGCAAGAGTAGGTGATGGGGGTGGCTGAGAGGGGGCGACCTATGACATTGAAGTTTCTGGTGATGCTGGATGCTGTTGTTGATATTGATGATGATGATGGTGTTGATAATAGTGGTGAGAAAACAAAGGTTAACAATAGTCATGAAGAAGCCATTGTATTGAAAGAAGAAGAATAGGTTAGTCAAAAATAGAAGGCCTCTCTCCCTCTGCTTCTTCCTCAACTCGACTAGGGGGCTGTGTCGTGGGTGATGGAGCTCAGCTCAACATCACTCATTATGAAGGTAGGTCAAGGAGAGGAGGTGAATCCCTATGGACCACAGTTTAGGCCTAAGGAGTCTGGGGGGGAATGTGACACAACCTTAAACCTAATATAAATAGTTACATGTGAACATGCACTATTGTAGGGGTAAAATGAATGAACACTATTGGGAAAATATATTCATCAGTAGGTGTGAGGTCATGAATGCTAACATAGGTTTTGGTGGACACAAAAGCATTGGATTGCCTCGAAAATATATATATATATATTTTCATGTGGCAGTGGGCAACTCGGAGTGCTCCACAGGAAAGTGTTCCCATAAACTCTATCCCCCAACCCAACACCCAGGCACTGATAACAAGCCAAAATTACATTATAAAGTCAATTGTGTGACACAGTTTTGTCTCTGGGTGCTCTTGCATACACCATGTCAGAGCAAACTGATATAACACTGTCCCGATTTAATGCCCGGCCACTAGGTTCCGACTGCAATGAGAACAAATTATATATATATATATATATATATATATAATTTTGTGTGGCAGTGGGCATCTCGGGGAGCTGCTGCAAGCTCCACCCATGAGCATTCCATTAACTCTATATCCCCAAACCCAACATCCAGGCTATGATAACAAGTCGAAATCGAAATATGAAATACATATTTTTTTTGTCTCTGGGCCCTCCTGCATACACCACGCCGAGCAATCCATTGTAACACTATCCCCGATGTAGCATCTAGCCGCTAGGTACTGGCTGGAATGACAAGAAACAAAAACTTTTTTTTTTGTGTGACATTGGGCAACTCGGGGTGCTGCTGTAAGCTCAATGCGGGAGCATTCCGATAACTCCCTATCCTCTCCGACATAACCACCAGGCACTGGGAATGAGCTGATACTTATAAAACATTTTTATTATAATAATTTTTTTAATTTTTGTGGGTTTTTAGGTCGTCTTGGGAGCTGGTGAGTGTGTGGTGACACAGTAATTAATAAACAAATTAAAACTTAATTTTAT
Source organism: Dryococelus australis (assembly GCA_029891345.1). NCBI lineage: Eukaryota > Metazoa > Arthropoda > Insecta > Phasmatodea > Phasmatidae > Dryococelus > Dryococelus australis. The sequence goes on along the minus strand of CM056993.1, from coordinate 96,486,239 downwards.
GATGTGATTTTTTTGGGCAGCTTTTAATGTCGAGGTCGTGAGAGGTGATGAGGGTATTGTGTCGTGAGTATGAAGCATCGTCGGAATTATGGGGTGGGAGGTCCACGTGAAAGCCCACTGACCTATAGCATTGCCCGACATGTAACTTATTTACAACTTATATTATGAAGCATTTTATTTTCCTAATGATAATACCTCAGGTTAGGACTAATAACATGCTCAGATACACACACATGCAGAGTACACACACATTGGTGCGTACAAATCGTGTACCTCTGTTTATAAATGTTACTTTTCTATTACATTTCATAGTTTCACTTGACCGATGCATGAACGGCGTGTCGAGTGACTTTTAAATAGATATAGCAATGTAAGTAGTAAACACAGTGTGTAGGTTTCACCACACTCGAAAGTTAATGTCACGTGCTAAAATAAAATATATATTTATCTCCTGTTGCTAAAAATAAGAGTGCTTTCGGCGCCGGTTAAATGAAACTATGAAATTATTAATAAGATTACATACTTTACAATTCTATTCATTTTTTACACTTCGATGCATTAAAAAACTAAAAGCAAAAGAAATAATTTTCGATTATCACAAATGGTTACCTTGCATTTTTTTTTTTTTTATTCGATGTTAAGAATGGTAAAGCTTGGTCACCGCTAGCTATGTGTGATTGGTGTATACAAAACCAAGTATCACTGCCCCTAGTGTGTTATTTGTTATTTTTACATGCTTTTTTTTTTTACCGACACGTTGATGGCAAGAGGGCGTGGGCCCTATTGTTTATTCAACCGGGTGTCATGAGAGGGAAAGGCTGATGGTTATTGTTGTATTGACACATGGTAACGAGCTATTGTTTTCTCAACTGGATGTCGCAGGGGAAACACACATCTCGAGGGGGAACTTATGTTTCGGTGGAGATGCAGCTGGATGCTAAACACACCTGCTAGCGCGTATGTGATGCGACAAAGCTCGAAGAGCGGAAGTTCAGCCAGCATGCTCTGAATCTGGCAGAGTTCGGAGGGGCGCGACGGCATGCGGTCACCTGAATTCTGCAGTTTTTTGTGTGTAAGGCCAACGATTGACTCCTGACACTATCCGCTTCTCATTTCCATGTGTTAAACAGACCACGAGTGATATGTCGCATGATATAGCACCATTAACATGTGCTGGTTTTTTTATTTTATAATTGTTTCCATGTTCCTCCACGGGGAATAAGTAATCACAATGTGCTACTATATATGCGCGTACCTGTTTTCTCCATGGGAACAAACGTGTACTTAGGTTGGGTCCTGGCGAATTACTACTACTATAGGCTATTCACAGTAAAGTGAGCACTTTTGAAAACTCTCTTTGTTGGAATACAATTCCATAAACACATTTTATCTTAGCTTTAGACTGCAATTTCAGAGTGCGGTAATGTTTATTTATAAAGACGGATAAAGGATAATATATAGTTGAAGGTAAAAAGTAACCAGGGCCTCAGCTCACTTTACCGTGAGCAGCATATACCCAATGGTATTACTTTACTATCTTTTTTTTTTCATTGTTACATAATGCCACATCTGTCCCCTCACCGTGGTGATTTCGGGAGGTTACTAAACCACAGATTTTTAGGCCTCATAGCTCCCTTAATGTACACTTAGGGTAAAAGTGGTACAGAGATTCTTCGTCTTATATTTTACGGCAGGCATAACCAGCCGGGGGGTTTGACGGCGTTGTTCGGTTATGTATTTCTCCATGGGAACACTATACCGTTTTTTATTATTGTGTCTAGTTTATTTTAGGACAGCAATGATTAAAAAAAAATAAAAATACAAATGCATTAGTGCATAAGTTTCCTAAATGCTACTTAAAACCCATTACCTTTCTGAACATAAAGTCATCATGTGCTCGATATTTTTTAATATAATTTGTTTGTCCACGGGAAATAAATGATCACAGCTCTCTAGAGGGTTGCAGTCAACTACATGCCGATGTTTTTTTGTGTACTGCTTTACACATGACTATTCACCGACTTGTTGATTACTAATGGGTGTTTAAGGACTATCAAAAGTACTCATTTTACCATGAACAGCCTATATATCATCCTGCACGCAGCACACACAGTTTACTGGTTGTAAGAAAGATACTGAACACACGTACAGAACACACTAAAATATCACGTTATTGCAACACTTGATGTGTGTGTTTGAGGGTTTTCAAAAGTGCTCATTTTACAGTGCACAGCCTATATATCATCGAGCATGCAGCACATATAGTTTACTGGTTGTAAGAAAGATACTGAACACAAGTACAGCACGCAACAAATTATCACGTGATTGCAACACTTGAACTCACAACTAGCTTTATTCAAAATAAAAATGGCACCGACTGTACAAGAAACCCGGTGTTGGCGAGTGCCTCCTCTTTATATAACTCCCAGTTTCGACTCGAATGACGAGTTATGGTAAAAGTGGTACAGCCATTATCATATTAATATTTTACTTCAGGCAAAATGTAATTCCTGAGGTAGCAATAATATATATTTACTAGCGATTAATGCCTGTTGGGAGGGTCTTAAAATGTGCTCACTTTATCGTGAAAAGCCTGTGTGAACCTGTTCCCTCCAATATCTATAAACATGTACATAGGATGGATCCTGGCGGATTACGAGTGTTGCTACCCGTATAGCTGCATCACTCACTTGCTAACTGCTATTTAAATGGAATATTTCTCACATAGAGTGAACACGTGAAAATTAATCGCTAACATGTCAAACATTTGCATGCACTCATGGCCTTGGTCACTCTGCATTGAAACTGTGGTAAATTTGCCATTCCCGTCATTGTAATTAGCACACAACAAATGTTACGATAATACCTGTCACTATCTGCTACAGTTCACTCACCACATATATATGCAGATCAGTCGTGCTGTACGCGTCTCTCTCAAGATGTAGGACAACAGTGCAGCTGGTCAGCGAGATGGTGATTACACTGCGGACACTGTAAGCTGAATAAACGAGTATCCTTGATTGGGGGGGGGGGGTGTATTTATATGCTACAGCATGTGTGCCCCCCTCCCACGCCGCTGCCAACCCCTTCCTTCCCTACACACTGGCCCAGCCAGCCAGCCAGCGTCTTTAAGAAAGGAAGGGCAAGGGTGGATATATTAGCTTCTTCTGGCTGGCTGGTGCTCCCAGGGGTGACCATCTCATGCTACATATCCCTCTCTTAAGGAGAATTGACATAAACGCATGTACCACTCCGTTCATGCGTACTCCGTAACAGTAGTAGTATGTACATGCGGGTTGTGCCACAGAGAGAGCGCTTCGATGGATTTGTCACCGTTTTTTCCCCTCTTTTCCACCCTCTTCTTACACACATACTCCCAGGACTGCTTATCGTGTTCATGACCACAAAATTGCATGGCTCATTATTATTCTGGGCGGGATTTGTCATGCATGTCCAAGATGACCACTGCCGCAGGACTTCATTCTGAGGACCCCTCAGGGGAGGGGTCAGTGCTGGCTTGGGCCTCGTCTCGGACGGACGTCGGTGTGTGTGCGGGCGCCATTTTGGCCGTGGTAATCGTGAACTTCAGTCTGTGCTGGCTACCAATATGGCCACTACAATCATTCATACTGGCTACCAAAATGGCCGCCATCGAAGTATGTGCTAATTCGGGTAATAGGAAATTGGGTTTGACAAACTGTGGGGAAACTTTTTTCCCTGGCTGCCAACATGGCCACCATCGGTTTTGGGCGACTTTTCCTGGCTACCAGAATGGCCGCTGTCGACGTATGCGCTAATTCGGTTGATAGGAAAACCGATTTCGGGGAAAATATTTTTTCTATTGGTTGCTAAAATGACCGCCATCAGTTTCAGCCACATTTTTACTGGCCGACAAAATGACCACCGTTGAGATGGAATTATACGTTTTGGAATTTTCCGTCGGAAGACAGGATAATTTTTGAAATTTTTTATGGGCAGGGACTTAAAAGTTTTTCCCCAGTAACAAAATGAGGGGCAGTAGAAGCCATCGTGAGAACTCAAAATTCTCAAGAAGTAAGACATGTTTTTCATTGAATTTTTTTTGTAGTGTTCGTAGAAGTCAGTTCTTTGTCACTGTTGTTTTAATTTTGTTGTCGTAATTAAAATGTGCTTGTAAAAAATTGAAAAAGTGAAGGAAATTTGCCATTTTAACAACCTGATTGGAGATATTTAATCATTGTAAATGTGGGTTTTTAAAAATAATATCAATTTTGTGACCACGTAGCTGTAGTACAATCCCATGATCACCGCTTAAAATTCCGAGAAAAATGAATTCCCGTAGAGCATGTTTTTCGTTTCACTTCCTGCTGCAACGCGCAGCTTACCCCAGTAGTCGGTTGAGCGGCCAGACTGCAGAGCGAAGAGGGGAGCGACCTGTCTCCTCGCGCCGGGATGGGAAGTTGCCAGACTGGCAGCCAGGTCAAGGTCGGGTAGGGACGTGAAATCAGTTGGCGCGAAGCGAAATGAAGCGAGGGTCTTTCCGCGGGAAGTTATTTTGTCTTTTAAACAAGTAAAGAAGTATAAAGTTTGAATTTTTTTTTATCACTGCCTTTGTAAATACGATGGGAAAGGATTTTAGATTTAAAAGCAAGAAGAGGATGTTTCTTACTGCCAGTCGAAGAAAACGAACTCCGGAAGGACTGCTACAACACAACAAGAAAATATAAGTTGAAAACAGTTGATGTCCAATCAACAGTTTCAATATATTTGTACCAATATCGTTGCCAATCTAGATGGTGTAATTGCACAGTGTTGTATACAGAAGAGGACATGTATTCAATACAAGGTAAATATCCAATGTACTAGACTATCAAACATTAAGCAAACGACACAAATTACAGTTTTTAACACTAATTTTTGTTGTAAGGAAAAATCTTTAATTCACTTTTGGAGAGGGCTATAGCCCTATCACTCCTCCCCTTGTGTACGTCACTTGCAAATACTGAACTTTCTAGTGCTAATCAGAGAACATAATAGTCTGTATATTTGCGTAAACTTATCATGGCTATTTTAGTATAAGTGCGACAAGTTTGCAGTAAATAAAATATTTTTCCCCGCTTCGAGGTATTTTTTCCTGCAATAAAATTATCTGATGTGCTTAATTTTGCATGACGCATCACACTTGCACTTGTATGTTCTTTTCAACAGTATCTATTTCGTGATGCTACTAGCAGATGTTGATTATAAACTGAAAAGTAAATGTTAGACCTACACATTATGGGTTAATATCAGGAAACTAGACACCATCCCAGAGTCAGACGGAAATGTTGATGCTGAACTTATTTCAGAAGTAAGATGCTATAATGCAGAATTTGTATACGTGTATGTAAATTCTTTGTATATAAGAATTTATTTTCAAATTTTGTAGTATAGTATAATAAAAAAATTTCACTAACAAGGCATCAAATATTTCTGTTTCGGAGCTAGGCGGTGCAGCGGTAAGTCCCTGACTGAACTAATCGGGAGGTCGTGGGTTCGATTCCCGCCTCGGTTATCTTGATATTGATTTTGCACGGATTTCCGAAATCCCTACAGGCGAATGCCGGGATTGTTTATTAAAAGAGGCCGTGGTCACTATCTTATCTAATTATTAATATCTCTTATGTCAAATCGTCACCTGCAACGCCTCGTCGCATAATAAATGGAAACGTTAATAAGCCTAATTAAAAAACTATAGGTTTTCTTGGAAAAAATTCGAAAAGGGAGAATCATATTCCGAAAAAAAAAAATCGAAGTTAATTAAAACAGGAAGGAAAAAAGAATTGAAAACTCTATTGTAGCTTACAAAACATCCAAAATGCATAATGAGAAAGTACTTGGTTTTTTATGGTATACACGCCTGTGATGATTTGCGGTATTAAACTCGCTAATATAACAATATTGGTAGGGATAGGAAAAATTCGCAAGTTCAATGACCTGTAGGCTAGACTCCACAGTTATGTGTTTGCTCGAGCCTCGGATGTTTGTTCATTGGCTGCTGCCCCATAGTGAAGCCAGTGTTACTTCACACCTGGCAGTATGGCACTCGCTACTTGTTTCCTTGCAAGTACGCTATTGGATCAGAGTCGTCCAGGGCGTGTCTAATAAACTGCGATCCAACTGCAAAGTCAACTTCAGTGTACACGTGTTGAACGTATATCTTGTCCTGAAATGAACCCGGGAAATGTTCCTATCCCTAAATATTGATTTTTCAAATATGTGTCAAGCGAAGAAAGTCTTAATATATTCAAAATTATATTAATAAATATATCCAAAGTACCTGATTATTCCACTACGTGCTCCACGCCACAGTTTTACATACTTTCTTGCGAAATTATGTACCGTACAACATTTCTTGGCAACCGTACCACCATTAGCTGTCACACGACGCTTACTCCGGATGGCAGGATTTTTCGACGAGTAATCGAGATATCGTCGCAAACTGATTAATTATTGTAACGGCTGTTTTGTATGTGTCTCGGTTAATCATGAGTCAGCCACACAAACACAGCCTGTCGTCTTCTACACCGTTATGAGTACTTCAGACAGGACCATGAACTCGTCGCTTTTGCTTGTCACAATTATACCGTGTTTTTTTTTTAAATTCCTAATTTGCATAATCGTTAAAATTCACCAAATGAATATATATATAAATTACATGACTTTAGGTAAAACCAAGATCGAGTCAGCTGTTGTAGATGAAGGAACTGTGGAAATAGCATCGATCAGTAAATTTGTCACCTGGGAGTGTGTTTTCTGCTATTGCTTATTCCAGATAGCAGTCTTGGTTCTGTACAGTTTTGTCATGCACCGTTATATAAATATCACATGCTCAAAAGATTTAAACTAAGGTTTCATGCAGCTCTACCATGCTGCAACTATTCTATACCATTACTACGCGGTTATATTTTATGAATTAGAGCGAGGAAAAACCATAGCCAACTTTTAGAAAGATATGCGGGATAAATATGAATTTTATAATTTGCAGCAATTGAACCACACTTATCATAAAGAAGGTTTTAAGGCGGTTCACTACTTAGAAAATCTTCCTTAATTGAAGACATTATTGGTACCCTAAATTCTCATAAAATAATAACATTTCACAGAGATAATTTTTTGTGGTTTAGATATGTCAGTGGTTTGTTACAATTATGGGAATTTAACTGTTGAAATAAAAATATAGCTGTAAAAATAAAAAATAAATAAGGAAAATAATTCTTTTGAGAGGTTAGTAACACGCATTCTTTTTAAAATATGGTTTTGTACTGCTGAAACAAAGGAGTAGCCTTTGTGATCATATTGCTATAATAAAAACAAGTAGTAGCGGTTTAATATATACATAGCCTACCTTTGTTTATTATGCAACATGCATTATTACTACCAGCATTTTACGTAGAGTTTTAATGGTTGTTTTAGGCCTACAGGCAGAAGTTCAACATGTAACATACTGTAAATGTTAATTTGTGGACTATTTTATAATTAAAGAATTATTATATCATTATTTCAATGTTTTACTGTGTAAGTTAAAAAGGTAATGTTTTCTAGATAAATTTATTTGGGAAATCGGGACCTGATAAATTATTAATGAAATTGCTAACTTTATATATATATTTTTTTTTTCAGGAAAAGATCCACCGGCTCGGAGGCTGACGGAAATACTGTTGATCCAGGATTTACTTCAGGATTAACATTCACAAATCCCCCATTTCAATGAGAAAGGTAGGGCCTAAGTACAATACCGGCACTAACATATTAATTCATATAAAGTAATTACATCATATGTAAATAAGACTCCCTGATGGATGCTCAGATATTTTAGTATTCCAGAAAAAATTCACAAAAAATATACATTAAAAAAAAAACACACACGCATATAAACCTAGAAAAATTCGTACAACCTATCTAAGAGTGAAGTGAGTGAAGAAATTTGTGTGGCTCTTAATAGCGAGGCCTTGAGAGCCAATGAGTGTGATGAAAGTGAATATGGAGCGGCGCCGGAATGAAGGCGTGGGGGAAATGGAAGATCACGAAGAAAACCAGCCGGCCAACGGCATCGTCCGGCACCATTTCCATTAGCGAAAATCTGGTGACCCGGCCGGGTATTGAGCCCAGTTCACCTTGGTGGGAGGCGAGAGTGCTAATCACTCAGCCACCATGGCCACCTACCATTCTAAGAGTTGTATACTTACAAAGCCTTAGAAAAATGTTTGCGAAACAGCTTGCTTTTTATTTGGATGATTTTAGGAGGAAAATACCTATAGTTGCATGTGTATTTCAGTGTGTGAACGAGCACTATATTATCGCATTGTCTAGTAGGCAGCGAGAGCATAGTATATTCCGAGAATTTTCAAAAAATCAGTAATTACGATTTATTTCATCCCAAGGTACAAATATTGAGATTCAAACAGGAGCATTAATTATGTTATGAATGAAGAGAAACATTTTTTGTATATGATGCATTATTATCCAAATGTGGGCCTAAGTACTTTAGGATTTTGGTTTAAAAATTACATTTATAGGGCAGGTAAATTTATTTACGTATTCTTTTATTTCAAAAGTTATGAGTTGTGTGTTATTCACTGTTTAGGAATACAGACGACATACAGAGCGACAGCGAAGTACCTACCGATTCTCAGATGAAAGATAGCGATTACACACTAGCAGAAATGAAAACATCAAGTCCTCTAGAATATCTAGAGATCTACGAAAATCTTCAAAGCAAAGATGAGGCTCAATATCAGTGCAGTAATACAGAGAACAATGAAAACAGCAATAACAAGGAAGTGCTGCAAATTGGGAACGGAAATGAGACGACTGCAGATATGTAAGTTTATTTAAAGACAAAATCATATCCTATTTTATTTAACATTGGAAGACATTTTGGTGTTATAGTTGTATACTTGAAAAATGTGTGTTATGTAGTTAACTATTGGAACAGACGAGTGTGCCTCACTTTTATATACTGGCAAAACCTTGCATTAAATGAGCACGCCATAACTAAATCCAAAACAAATAATGCTGTACTAAAAACTTATTTCCCTATTTTTATTTAGATCAAATAAACTCAATCAATCTCAATAAACCTATTGGAAAAGCATAATTACTTCCTTGCAGACCATAGGAGTACTTCTTTACTTTTTTAAATCAAGTTATTTCCTGTCGTGTTAAACGCATTGAGCGGGACTCATAATTAATTCATTTAGGCACTCAGTTTTTCACACTTGCCAAGAACATAATGCTTTTGGCATATAACCTTTGGTGTATTGTACTTGATTCTGATACATTTGTTGTGTACACGCATATTGTGTCACAGCTTAGAGTTATTCATACATTTTTATATTTCCAAACAAGCTCACCGTCATTTATAATTAGCATTTATAGTTAGAAGAAAAACGATTAAAATTTTCTTAAACATTCGAATAGAGTTATGCATTTTTTAAATTTATGTCTAAAGATAAAATTAATCCAACCCAAACAAATTCACTTACTGAATCGAAGCATACAAATGAAATGCTGAACAAATAACATATAGTAGAATTGTTTTATTTTCGTCAGGTCAGTATCAAGACGATCAAACATTTATAAAAATGTTCTTGATTTACGTACCATTCTCAGATATCTGAACGAGTGACAAAACATTTGGAGTCCGTAATTATGATAGTTATTTAATTACAAACCTTTTCTAATACCAAAGCATTACCCCTCAGAATTAAATACAGTGTGAAGCAACATTCGTCAAAGATAATTATTAAGCATAACGAATATTATTTATTATTTTCTTATTTCAATTATTTTCACATCAAAAGCGGATGATCTTGTTCCATCTCAAGTAGCCAACGAAGAAAGTTTTTCAGAAACAAGTGACGAACGACTAGCTTCTCACATGGACAATAATCAAAAACGTACTAACCAAGGAGAAAAGTTGGACGGCCGACGGATAGTAGATATGAAGTATTTTTTAAATTCAATTATGCCGCTCTGCTGCCATGGACAATTTGAATGTTCGTTTAAAGATATGGAAATTATAGGTGAGCGTCGGCTAGGATTTTGTAGTGTTTTGTCTTAAGTGTAAAATGTGCCACATCACAGAAACTATCCGCACTGAGCCTCCATTAAAAGATGCCACAACTATGAATGTCAACTCATCGGCAGTCTCCGGCATGATAGTGACTGGTGAAGGTTACCTCAGTTAGAAGAGATTTGTGCATCGCTAAACATGCCTTGTATCTCAAGAACTACATGGGATGTTTATCACAACACACTTTCTGAAGACATCCACAAAACAGGCTGGGATCTGATGGAAGAGGCTAAACTTGCCATAGAAGCAGGAGAAGTGGACAAGGATGGAAGTCCACTTATCACAGTAGTTTCTGATGGTGCGTGGGCAAAACGATTATACAAGAACAAATATGATTCGGTGTTGTAAGTATTGTAATCCTTGTATGCATAGAGCGGTAGTTTGTTTCAGACAACAAGGTATTTCTTTGTATTTCGTCAAACAACTTTACAGTGCATGGTACAAAAAAATTGAGAGTCAGGTGAAATATGTAGTAAAAAATAACGATTATGGACGTACATGTTTTACATGTTTAATACAATGTACGTGACTGGGAAATAAATTAATTCTAGCCAAACTGTTTCTGTAACAGTACATTAAAAAATAATTTTCTTATATATACAAAAATTGCAATTAATTTTTATTATATGAGACCAGTATTACCTCATAACCTTTACGATCCGAATAACACTACTGATTAGACTTCCGAATAAATATAACAAATACGTTGGGCATGTAATTAATTCATCATTAGTTGCAGAGGAAACATTAATTAGAACATTGTACGTTTCCAATAATTCAGTTAGGTTTGATCACATTTTTGAATGTTAGCGTTTGTGACACTAAAAATCAACCCCAGTGGGTAAAGGCATAATGAAAAATTAATTAGTGTACTATTGCTGATATTCATGGGATTTGCGTCTGGTATTTGCAACAAAAGATAATGATACGTAAATAAAATGAAACATTGAATTACTATATTATGTAACATAAATATATACGCATGAAGACATTAACCGATGGTATTGAATTTGCAAGTGCGTAGTTACAATTAATGGGCACATAATTATATGTCGTGGTTATGCCAAATAAAATATTAATTATAACGTGTAAACTGACATCAATGTGTATACTGCATGTTTATGCATGTAGGGTAATTCTGGCGTATTTTTACATATACAAAGATATTTTACACAGTATGACAAATTACTATAAATATGTCTCGTGCATACGTGTATTTTAATGCTACGTGTTTCTTCAACGGCATACAGAATAGCATCGTAGGACTAACACAGTCTATATTGATGTCTGATAAATTTGGTGTTAATGCGTACTTCTCTAAAACCTCTACACGTAGCAGCATAAAAGGCCAATATCAATGAATTGTTATTGTTTTCACAAAGTTTTTGGTGTAAGTTGGATTACTGTAAGTGTTAGAACACATTATATTCGTGTTTTAACACGTGATATTCATTACGTTTTGCAAGCGCAGTGATTCTTACCACGTTAACAAACATTTTTAATACAATCACATACATTTGTGTTTTACAGAGAGAAATGCAGAGGAGTGTCTTTCATTACTAGGTTGTAAATGTACACAATCACTTTATTGTTCTTTCTTCTATGTAGGCCTATAACAATTAACAGTTAAAATGCCAAAAGCTTCGTGTTTACACATGTACATTTTTTTACCTGTCTATTTTGCAGTAAAATGAATAAAAGTCTTCGAGTCTACACCAAAATCGGACACCAAAACAGAACATAAATCTTCAAAAAACCGGTCTGGTCTGTCTTCATCGATGGAATAAGATATAATTGTTGAAGATTTCTTGCAAAGCACTCGTATGCACGGTATCAAATATAATAAACTTATTGGCGATGGTGACAGCAGTGTTCAGAGAAAGTTAATTGGTGCTATTCCGCACGGGCCGGAAATATACAGGTACAAAAAATTGAATGTCGAAGCCATATTTTGCGGAATTACATGAACAAAGTTCGCGATATTTCTGGGAACTGTAAGCTACAGAATCTGCCACCCCGAACTGCAGTACAAACCAATAAGCAATGCCTCAGAACTGCTGTTGTTTCTGCAGTAAAACATAGAAAAGCGCAATGCAGCAATTTCAGTAATTATAACCGTATAGATGAACTGAAGAAAGACATCTTGAACAGTCGTCATCATATTTTTGGAAACCACGAAAACAGTCGTGAAAGAGATTACTTCTGTGACGGTTCATCAAAACCTGGTGAAAGTGATCTCGTTCCACAACTGAAGTAAGCAGGAATTTGGCAAAAATTACTTACAACTGTACATCGTATAGCAAATAATGCGCCCAGTTTAATTTTGGATGTCGATACTACCATTTCTGAGAATTTCAACTCAATCGTAGCAATTACTGTAGGAGGGAAACGAGTGAACTTTGCACTCGGGAATTCCTATCAGACTCGATGTGAGGCAGCAGTTGTGTCTGTCAATTCCAAAGGAGAATTGCACAGGCTGATCCGCAAATCTGCTCTTAAAAGAAGCCCAGGTTTTCACACAAAAAAAGTATGTTAGTCATGTCACAAAAAACCGTTAATTGCGTTGGCTTCGACGGCGCTTGGCGAGTCGGTTCAGTCGAAAAAAGCATGCCACCCAATCATGTACATCTAATGCTGATTACGGCCAGATGAAAATACAATTGTAGAAGACATCTCTGAAAAGGAGTACGAGGAGAGGAAAGAAATATTTTAAACTCCGTTCATGAATGAAAACAGAAAGGCGATAGAAGAAAACACTAGAGGCCAAAGTTCATATCGTGAAAGGAAAGAGCAACGCTGCAAACGAATCACAGCATCTTTCTTCGGTAAAATATGCAAAATGAAACCAACAACATCCTGTGCTAGTAAAATAAAAAAAATACGATACAATGTATTTAAAGGAAATTTAAATTCATCTTGGGATTTGGAAAAAGAGGGAGAAGCGCGATCACAGTATGCAGAAGAAAACAATATTTCTGTTCACGCATGTGGCTTGCTTGAAGATGAAGAATTCCCCTACCTTGGAGCATCACCAGACGGACTTATCAGGGATGACGCTGTGTTAGAAGTGAAGTGCCCTGCATCGATAGAAGGCATCACAATGCAAAAATAATCAAGTTAAAGCATCCCAAAACTTAAAGTTGAAGATTCATATATGTACACATACAAGGCTTTCTACACATTCCCAAAAGGGAGTACTGCTACTTTGTGTGGTCATCCACGGGCATGATACATGAGGTAATTCGAAAAAATGATGATTACTGAAAACATATTCTTCCTAGGGTCCAGAACTTTTATTTCAACTGTCTGTCTGAAATAATTGACTCTAGACATGCAAGGAAATTAGCCATTAGAGAACCTAAGTTCTTTTATAAAGCTCAAGAGTCGCACAGTTATTATATTACCCTGAGCAGTGTTTTTGCTACAGAACCGCTGAGGAGATTAGCTAAAATCCCAATATTTTTCTTAAGAGTCATGATTATTTTATGGTGTTCATTTCCAGGAACTGTGTTCATAGAACTAGCAATATTTTCTCTCCTGCTAATATTCATATTTAATTTCAGAAAAAGTTTGTTTTGCATCCCCCTACTAGTGTGTTGATAGTTTCGGATGATACATGTAAATAATTTCTTAATCCAGCAAATTTAAAGAAACATGTATTTTATGAAAATTATTTTGACAACTCGTTCACTAATATTGAAACTGAATTTCTACGCCTAAAATATTTCGTATGCTTTTATTGTACCACTTTCTTATGTCAAATACTAGGCACAATGAAAGTAAAAATAATTGCACATGTGTTACTGATTCTACAGTTTCAAAATGTCCAAAAAAATGCAAGTTAAAATTTTTCTTAACAGAAGAAGCATTTGTTATATGTAGTTTACATGAAAGTTGCTTTTCTAAAGGAATTTTGTGTCTAATCTATTTGCGATAGATTTGAATACACTAGATTTATTGGTGAGCAATTCCACTTTTAGGGGTGACATAATTATTCTGTGACAAAATAAACTGCTGCATAAGATGTTAATTTTGCTGTTTATGCCTTCGTTTTTAGTTTCATTAAAATGTTCCAAACTTTTTTAAGTCTCACTTAGCTTGTAGGTACAGGATATATTAGCAATTTAATTAATCTCTGTCTTAATGGGTTTCAGAATGTTTGACGTGGGGAATTGTTTAGTTTTATAAATGTCTCAATAGCATATTTACGTCAGCTTGGTGTGGTTTTGCTTGTTGAGTTTGATGGCAGAAATATAATGCTTTATGGTTTATTGCTCGCAGTGTAATATTATTGTATGCACAGTGAATACTCCATATAATTTGTATAAGTGGTCAAGTGTAAGAAAATGCGAATTGTCTTTACTTCGCGAAATAAAATAAAGATACATTTATTATTGTTGTTATTATTATCATAATTATTATATACAACCCCACGTTTGTATTTACTTATTTTCTCAGCTCAGAGGAAAATTTGTGTTTGTTATAAGGTTAATAATGATACCTTGCATAATCGCGTTATTTCCCACATTTTATTTTTTGTATTCCTGTAAAACGTTTACAATTTGATTGAGAATGTATACTGATGGTTCTTGTTAACAGGGTTTTTTGGTTCACTATTGTATATAAAGAGGCAGAAATCAAACATTTTGTGCTCCATACCCACTTTGTTACTGACTTGATTTTCAAGTCAGGTATTGTGAGACAGGCCATGAATTATCACCTATTCGGTCACCTATTCCTTTAACACTACGTCCTAATGTACACTGTTGTTTGGTATTTTTCTGTTGGTCTTGTGGAATGTGCATGAGGGAAAAAAAAGGCAAATGCAGTTCTTAATAGACCTTCATGTGACTGAATAGGTTACAAACTCACAAAATGTTGTAGAAAGACTGTTATTCTTTAAAGCACAAATTTTTTGAGGAAGCTTTGGAAAAAATAAGCCGGGCAGGTATTACATAGATTCTCAAAAAGAGAGTGGTTTTAAATAGTTTAAGATATAAGCGCTAATTGTACAGAATAGCACTGATACAAATTTTAAAAACCATTTACATATCGTAAGTGTTATGCGTGTCTGTAATCAGTATTTCATTTTGGAAATACACTAGGCCATAGTATTGATAGTGAGAACGGGCCACATAAAGATTTATCACCAAAATGAAATTCTATTCATCCAACTGCATCATTACTAAAATTAAAATTTTCACAGTGTCCAGTAAATGTGCGAAACTGTACATCTTATTATACCTTGTTACAGGTACCACAAACCTTTATATGCACGTACAAATGTCTATGAAAATGAGATGTTTTGTTCACGAAGTAAAATTATGACACGCAATTTCTATTGCTTTCGTTGTGCTTTTAGGTTACAATTTAAAGTCTTACTTAGGCCTTTAACTTATTAAAATGATTTCTCACGTTTCTGGCAGAAATAATAATTGCAACTGTGATAAAGATCCCTGTTATGCCTTGCGTAGTGTGTAGTACATTTATTATTTCAGAGAACCTAATATGTTTATGTTTCCCATTAAATGTGTAAGTGTAACTACCACATATCATCATTAGCCAATGTCATCCTTATTTCTCTTATAATTACATATATTTATTATTATTGATAACTGTTGTATGGTACAAGTAGTGTGCGTTTTTGTTTCCATTACAGGCTGGCAGTTTTGACATGATCTTGTAAACTGCCATATGTGAGAAATGTTTACAACTACTGAAATATGGTGCCATACAATTTGTTATCATTATATGCTAACCTTCCCAAACAAATAACACACGGGGTATCAAAATCGCTGTTTCGTATGCAAGAAATATCATGCGAAACAGGCCATTGGTGTGAGCGAGGTGAAAAGGAGCTTGCGCGGAAAGTGTTATAAATATACCCTTTGGAAATATTTATACGTGGAATTAACTAGGGGCTTTATGGTTGTGATTGATAGGGGCTGTAGCTAGTGGTTTACAAGGGTTGATTAAATGTAAAACAGTGTAGGTTGAGAGTCTGGTTATTATTGAGTTAATGAGATTACAAATACATAAATGCAGTTTAAATGTGCCTGGGGAGCGGCCTGATGTAATGACTGTTCACTATTGCTTCATTAGACTTATGTTACACTTTTGGGTTAGTCCCACCTTGACTGTAGTTGTTCCGAAGCTGTTGAAAATTACGATACAGCTGCGGCACAGCTGTTCTCTCTGTAGTGGTCCTTCATTGGTCGGCATCACGAGGAGAAAGACAATGGCCGCCACTCCGCATACCTAGATATTGCCGTCGCAGTGGTGCAATCTGCCCTGGTTTCTGGTTCGTAGTGGGGGTTCTGCTTACAGTAATTTAGCAATGCACGCCCGGCTTGTCGCAATCGCCGTCCTGAATTCTAATGCATGTGAGCGGACGTGTTCAGGTGACGATGCAAATTATAGGCGCCTTCACACCGGCGTAACAGAAGGAAGTAGGAAGCGAGGCTTGTGACGAGGAGCGATGCCATGTGGCCGGGATTGGAGAAGTGAATTAACTCTAGTACAGAAGACTCGCAGCGGCTGAGCACTCTTATAAATAACCACCCTTACTCACCCCGGAGGACAGGACAGACAACCGACAGGCCACTCCCTCTCGAGTCTGAAACCACGTGTCTGATCCTGGCGTACGACATTGTTCCAGTATAGTGAGTCCAATGACGAAGGAAGTAGCGGCAATATTAATTTAGAGGAAAATAACAGATACGAGAACATCCAAACAGTTCAAAAACAAATCTAATATTAAACTTATATATACGACTTATAATACAGTGAAATATTATTCTTGACTTTATACGCACTAAATGATACCATATGTGCCGTATGTTCTTACGCGCCTATGACTTAAAACAACAATATTTATTTCAGACTAGAATTGTTTTATCATTCATTCATGTCAGAATATTTAACTACACTGTAAGTTCGACTCTGTGATTTCAATCATAAGTATTATTTTATTGAATATTCAATTATTGGACCGATATATATATATCGGTATATATATATATATATATATATATATATATATATATATATATATATATATATATATATATATATATATATATACACTGGCGAGTTTGTGGAATTCACTGAGGTTTTTCCGTCAGACCAGTGCAATTCACTTGGAATCAGTAGAAGTCCAGTTTAGTAACCGAACAACAGCAACTAAAAATATCAATACAATTTTACTGATTTAAGTGGAGCATTTGCAACAGATCTGCAGTCAAATTAGTTGATTTGGAGCAGTTTTAAATGTTTCGATTTTAGAGTGTAAAATCCAGCATTTCCATAGTATATTTCATAAGTATCGTTTATTAGTAAATTAGCATTCTAACTCTCATCAAGGGTGTCGGTAGAGCGGCACTTATTCTTCATGAAATAATTGTTGCTTCAGTACTTATATTATAATTTAAAAATAACAGTGATGCCTTCTTAATCAAGTACTTTAATTATCTGTTTCCTTATCTGACTCTTATTAAGTTATTGAAGTTACAAACATTTATCTGCCATGAAGTAACAGTTCCTGGAAGTCACAAAAATCGTTTTCAAATATATATTTCAGCAGTCAGGAAACATATTTTTTTTTTTTTTTCATAACACGGCTTTAAGAACTTTTCATTGAAAGTGCGATACACATGCCCACTTCTTACAAATAAAAGCGTATTTTAACAGTGGACAATAATAGGTAAGGTCTGACAAAAATAAATCACAAATTCTCTTTACGAATCAGCAACACCATTTGGCGATTTTGGTAGAAGTAAATATGTAGGCCTACTACGTAAGTTTACAGGAAATGAATATGGGATGTCGTAAAAAAAAGCCTGCTGTGTTTTAAAAATGTATTACTCTTTACAAACACGACTAAAAGACAAAATCGTTCATGAATACATAAATAAAAAAAGTGTTTTGTATCTACAACAGATGAACAATTCCAGTTTGCTCAATTAACAAGCAGAGAGATTTTTTTTATTGGCCGTGCCATTCTTACGCCCTACGATCAGGGATGGCTCAGATGTTAAACTAATCCAAACGAGGGTTTTATGCGGAAACTGTAACACTATTTGGCACTTTACTTAGCATTTTTCCACCCAGTATAAGATAGAAATCCTGACTTGGTTTGTAATATCTTTCCAACATCAGTCTCTGCGCTACTAACGCTATACGTGCCGCAGTCACACTATGTACAGCGTGCGGGCTGCTGAGGCACTTGTGCATGACACAGGATGTGCACATCTCCCCGCTCAACATGAAATGTCAGTGCGCAGCTCCCCTTGCGCATTTCCCCTCTCAAGCTTCCCTCACTCCACGCGCTCGCAACCCCGATAACTGTGAGCGGACATGCCTCCTTGTTCCTGATAACTTTTGGCTCCGAGCAGAAGAGGAATCTGTAGCTAACTAGGGAATGCCCATAATATACTAATTACAGTCCTCAAATCCTCCGCCAGACGCCAGGTGTCCCAGAACCAACATTTTCATACTACTATAGGTATGTCTTAATGATGTGAATAAATCACTGACGAATATTACTTAGGAAAATTTCCCTACGCCATCCCTTACAAACTTTTATTAAAGGACGAAATAAAATCAAATAACTAAAATGTCCTTCAGTCGCTCTATCAACATCAATAAAAATTTTCAATAATCTGTCTCACTTAGCCAAATCTCGATTTAAAAATGTTCAAACTTGGATAAAGATGATTACTGTTCCAAATAGTTAATGAAACTAAAACTTTTCTTGAAATCAACTAAGCTCGGTCGGCGAACGTGATACGCACTACAAACGGCTTCTGGGTCTAATAAGATTCTTAAATAAATTCCACATTAACTAAGTTTAAATGGTAATCTTGGCCGTGAAGGGAATAAGATGTTATTGACCTCAAGCAATCTGGAAGCGGGTTTAAGTCTCGGCAACCTCACTACAGGAGGACCCAGTCGCGTAGATCAGGATGACGTCATGGTGCTTAGGGTACGCCATGTCCCTCGGGATGCATCGACAGCTTTCACCCACACTAATATGCCCTATAGTGAGCGCCTCTTTCTCCAAACACTTCTATTCCTTACAATGGTCGGACCAAAAAAGACACTAAACAACGTCTTATACATGATAAGTCGTCGTTTGCGCATCACGGGAAATGTCATAGACCTCGTCATCGTGACAGACAAAACTGGGCCTAAATTAATCTACAAAGGGAAAAAAGCTAATATATTGCTCTAAGCACTCCTACAGATTTAATGCATAACACGTTGCCTTGGCAACTCAATCAATAAACATACCAAAAATCTAGCTAAATCCTAGAAATGGAAGGGTGACATAACCTTAAATTAACCAAAAACAAAATTTAGCTACTTATAGGGGCATTCGCTATAAAAAAAGATTATTTAAATCAAATTTACAGGTTATATTCCAATAATATTACATTTTAGTTACATATAGAATCATGGAAAAATAGTAAACTTACAGAACTGTAATATTAATCCATTATTATATTATTCTATATCATAGTACAACGATAAATACAAAATACCGCTTCACTCAAAATTGTGCTTTTTCGGTTAGTGCAAACAAATATTGCAAAACATTTTATTTTTTCCCATCAACTGTATATTTGTTTCGCCATACACAAAATTACGATTTGTTTGGGTTGAATACATTTTGGTTCCCTGTAATACTTATTTTTTTCGGCATAAGCAACTAATGTAAAATGTGACTTGCACGGCGTTGCAAAACCTACCGTTTGTAGAGTAATCAAAAATGCTGTGAGTGCAACTAACACTCCTATACTACCTCAACATGTCCGGTGGCCTGACAATGTGGCTTATGAGGTCCTATCAATTCGGTCAGCTAGCGAGCGTGCCACGTATTTGTGAAGCAGTGGATGCACAGACAGATTTTGAATCCATCTATGTAGACAGACGCGTACCGGTAATCACTAAACAAAAGTGATGCTTTTTTTTTGTGGTGTTGACGCGAAGTTTTAGAATGCCAATGGCAATTGGCCATAGTATAAGTGATGCCAGAGTTTTACGCATTAGTGTACGTTCCCATAGGATGGAAGGCGAATTGCTACTATTTCCCGGATCTGTTCTTCTAGGTGATTCAGTTTATACTCTCAAGCCATCGATAATACCTCTCTTAATTGCAAATCAAGGCAATCCATGCTGAAATACGATATCGACAAGCTCACAGCTAGACAATGCGAGTTGTATAGAATGTGTACTTAAAACTTTGCAGTCTTTATAGAACAAAATATTTTCCGGAAATAAATTTTATTTATAATACAATTACAAAAAATTATGCACACCATCATCTTATAATTGTAAATTACAATTAATTAAATTATATCATACACTCGATATAATAAATTAAGTGTAAGATAGGTGTATAATAATGGTTATACATTATTCATATAAACCCTTATCTTGTAGTAGCTTTCAGATAATTATACAAACAAAATATGTTTCTGTAGTTGTATATTTGGTAAAAGTTTAAAAACAGATATGCCGTATAACCGGTAAATATATATTTTCACAAACAACACATTCACTGCACACATTCCTCATTTCATAATGAGATTTAACATTGGTCATAACACATACAAGAATGTGGAATACAGATAGGTGAATTTCAGTGCAAAATTGTTTTAATTTTCTTGTAATTTTACGTAATTCTCACTTACTCATTCATGGGGTGTACCTTCTCTAGCTATAAAGTTAGGCAACGAGTCCTAAACATATTTATCGTAATAATTTTAT
Source organism: Dryococelus australis (assembly GCA_029891345.1). Taxonomy (NCBI): domain Eukaryota; kingdom Metazoa; phylum Arthropoda; class Insecta; order Phasmatodea; family Phasmatidae; genus Dryococelus; species Dryococelus australis. The sequence continues at coordinate 96,465,373 of CM056993.1, read as the reverse complement.
AAGGGAATACTAAACAAGTTTCGTCTGTTGGATTCGTATCCATAATGCAGTTATACAGTTTTTGCGCTAAGATGCTGCTACATGCTGCTACTCTGCATCGTTCGAGCTAGCGAAGCAGTGTGTCAAGGGCAGAGTTTTAACCTAGAAGTACGAGGAGATTTACAAAGGAGAGTTACTGTCGTGATAAACCTACCGGGACTAGTGCCGCCTTCTGTCATTGACAATATTGAATGTCTGGGTTTATGGTCGCAAGAAAGTTCTGGTCATTGCTGTCGCTTCTCTCGGTGTAACTCGGGGTACGGGGAAGTTTCCGGATCGGGCCTGCGAGACAATACTCAAGCCGCGACGGGCCTCCGAGCTGACAGTCGTAGAGGTTGGAGAATTGTACGACATTAAAGTGATATTTAACTTTTTTTATTTGATTATCTGAAAGAGCTTTCGAAAAGTGCCCCATAATGCAGTTATTAGTTGTCAAATCATTATATTTTTCAAAATATAACACTCAAAAGTTTTAATTTCTCGAATTCTGCAGCATACTATGCTTTGCTCCTATGTATTTTTTTTCCAGTCAAATTGCATTTAATGCAATCCGTATGGTGTAAATTATACTGATTCAGTATGTGTGCAATTAATAGACAGGTGAACGAATATTGGTGCCCTGAATTTTGTTGAAAACTAGGGCCCGACTTGTCTTAAATATATATTTTTTTCATTCAAGCGAAACTGTTAACATTCATTTAATAGATAGTTTAAACCATAAACTTTACAGGAAAAGTTGTTTTTGTTCCTTTCGTAGCTTGTAAAACGTATGCAGTATGCCACGCTTGGCGTCTAATTCAACACTTTGAACCTGCCTATAACACTCCTGTATCGGAATTTGAGTGTTATATTTTGAAAACTATAATGATTTGACAACTAACAACTGCATTAAGGGGGGACTTTTCGAGACCTCTCTCAGATAACCAAATTTAAAAAAAAAAGAAAGAAATATCACCTTAAGTGTGAGTGAAGTCTGCGGATTGAGATAATCTTCACAGTGGAGAGTGAGACTGACGAGCTGGACTACTGAAGTGGACGTGTGGGTGACAGACTTTCGGAATGATGGCAATGGACAGATTGGATATGTGCAAATAATGAGTGAGAATCGACTGTAATCAAAATAGAGTCAATGATAAGGACTTCATTTTAAACAGAGATAGGTATTAAATTTTGCACTCACTGAGAATAATAAGATTAATAGTGGAGATAGGTAGCTTAATGTTCTAAATAATACCTGTGTGAATATTTAAAGCATTAAATATAAATTAAATTAATAATGTTATTTTTATTTTATTAAGAACTCAGTTACGATCCTATTACGTTTAAAGTGGAGCATTACGCCTGTGGCGCTGTAAACAGAGGCAGGTTATGTTTTCATTAGCATGACAGAGAGACTCCTTACCAAAGGAGATATTAGAGAAAGACGCTTAAGTCAAGGTTAACATTTTGTACCCAAGATCCAACGCTAATGTGCTGCCCTGTACATTCCACAGGAAGCTTACGAGAATAATCGATTATTATGTCAGTTATCGTAGACATATTTAACATATTGCAAGAATCGATTCCTTTTATTTCATTCGATATTTTTTTATATTTTTTTCCTGTTAAGGATTGTGAAGGGAATCACGTAACGGAATTATTCTAATGCTTTTATGTATTTTGCACGTTTATTTAAAACTTTCAAAGATAAACTGCAGATATAGTGCAAGCCAACTAAATTACCAACACAACAGTCGTTACTGTCGTATAGACTGCAACTAAGTTACAATGAAACGCGCTTTGCAAGTTATAATATAGTATAGACGAAGTCTGAAACATTACTGTGCAGCTCACCAGTGAAAGTTTTACAAACAAAATGCAATAGGATACAATGAACACGACCGTTACATAAATTGATACAGCTTTTCCGAAACACAAGTGGCGCAGAGAACGAATGGCGATGACAACGCGGGAGTTAGGTTCTTTCTACTTTTAACATACATCGTTAGAAATACTTGAAATATATAAAAAGAAAGCTCGGTAAAATTTTCTCATGAAAATAGCACTTCAAAACCAATTACGTGTTTATAAGTTATTTATTATTTGTCCAAAAATATATCAATTCCGGCACTCAAGGCATCGTGTGGAGCGCTATCTCTTGCGTTCCAAACGTATTACGTCCAACAAACTTGGTAACCATCCCGTTTTCACCACCCCTTAACGGCTATATTAGAGCGAGGCTTGAGTTTCGAAGAGCAAGTGGAGATAGCCTATCTATGTTTGGAATTACTGGACAGGACGTGGGTCCACAGCGATTGTTCCTGCTCGAATTTCCCCAGGGACAGGCGCCATCCCACTGTCACTTTGACGGCGACAAAGAGAGACGCACACATGTAATTGCCCGGGTATATCTCTGACCGAGGTAAATCCACCCTCCTTGCGTCATCCACGCTAATCACGTTCCACTGCCTTTGACGCAATATATATTTTTTTAATTCCATCGAAAAAATCGCCGCTTTGATCATTTACCCCCTTCCCCTATGCCTTAAAAAAAGACAGTCTCCTCTCATGCCAGACGCGCGTTTATCTTATTACCGAATCAGCGTCGCGTCAAAACTTCCCTCTATCCCGTGCCTAATTGCCGCATGTCCGGGATGCAAGGATGTGAACCCCGAAAGTTATAATAGTAGTACGAGTATGTGGCAATTATAGTACTTTGTACACAGTTACAGTGCGTCAAAGAAAATTCTTTTGGCTGCCATACCATATTTATTATGTGCTTTATTTTTTATAAATAACTTCGCCTATATTTTTTCAACATGTTCTAAAACTTATAAATATATTATATAACCTAAAGAAGATATTATAAATGCAACTTTTGTACTCAACACATTAGGTGTTTCTATTATTACTTGTATTGAAATTTATTTATAAAATTTTTATTTTAGTATTTTCTTGGTCGTATACTCGCTACGTTGACGTATGGAGTACGTATGATTGTGAATAATGAGTAACTAGAGTTCATTTTAAACTAGAGCACTTTTGCGTACAGTAATGAATGTGGTAAAATACATCATACAAAGCTGTAAATTATAATACAAATACTATAATTATAGTACAGCAGACAAAGGCGAAATCGCGTTGCGAGGACTTTTTACGAAAATTTTTTTAAGAACTATGTAATGCTTCTCTTATTTATTTCTTAATTTTTTTTTGTAAACGCGAGAAGATATGAACGGGAAAAATTACAAGATTAACGGTCTTTTTAAATAGAAAAGTTAGAAAAAATATAATGGCCAGGGCGCGGCGTCGCTCCTCGAGTTCAGAACAAATCTAGCTAGTTCAGGGTATCCAGACCGTTCGAAATAAACATAAAAAAAGATATCGCTGCAGGTAACTGGTTTTTTAAATGGTAAATAATGATCAAATGATCAGATAACATTCTACAATACGAAAATTAATATTCTCGACGTCTTATAGAAAGAGTAAAGGCCGCGGGCTACTATTCATTAAGCGCAGAACATAGCACTGGTATAACCCATACACGGCTACTTCACACATTTCTAAAGTCCTGCTTAAGTTCTACTTCTAGGAAATTCCTCCGCCTCATGCGAACTGTTACTCTTTATAAAAATGTTGTTTAGTGGTTTATAGTTTATATTAAACATACAAATTTGGGGTTAGGCGTAACTCAAAGGTGAACACTATTTACCTCTTTATCGTCCTGTTTTGAAATCAATATAAATTATATCTCGTTTACAAACCTATTACAACTCATTTACAAACCTTTAGTCAGTCTTTACAGTGTGTTACTGATTATTATTTTTTTATTATTTAATTGCATATCTACATTAAAGCCACTCTGAATAGTTTCCATGGACCGACTTCACATTGTCCATGACGCCGTAGGCTGATGACTACGTATTACGGCGGACGGCACGCCCCCATCTCTGGACGTCTTCCTGGTGCAGTGTCTCGACGACAAATATCTCGTTCGCCGTGTTTCCAGCCGTAATATTGGCCTGTGTTTAGTAACAACCGGCCCGCCTGGAGGGGTTTATTTTTAAGTATAAATGGTTTACCTCTATAATGATAACAAAAACAAATTGTTGAGACCAAAAAGTGAAAAATAAATTAACTGTAAAAAACATTTTAAAGCAGCCTTTTATTTATAAATGCACTAAAAATGGAAAATAATCATAGTATTTCTCGAAATTTGTAGAACTTGCAAGACGTGGTCGAACAGCCGTAATAAACTTTACTACAAATTTATATTTTTGTATCAATTTTTATTTAGCACATAAAACCTTGGCGCGAATAGTTAAGAGCCTATATGCGCTTAATATGCTTGCGCAAATGAGTTATACCTTCTATATTCCGAATAGTTAACAGCCTTACGGACGATATGTGCTTTCTACGACAACGCAAACGAGGTATACATTCTATATTGTGAAAAGTTAAGATTCTTCCTTAAGATATGTGCTTACTACGCTTACGCAAATGAAGTATACGTTCTATATTGCGCCAAGCTTTTATATATTAAATATAAGTTGATACAAAAATATCAATTTGTAGTAAAGTATGTTATAGTTGTTCGACCCAGTCTTACAAGTACTACAAATTACGTAACTAACATAATTATTTTTCTCTTTTTAGCGCATTTATAAATGAAAGGTTGGTTTTTAAAAGGTTTTTACAGTTAATTTGCTACGTTATAATTTTAACTCAAGCTCGATTTTTACAGGGGAAGGGGGAGGGGGTAGCACAACTTTATTGTACTGTACTATTTACATTACAATTTAGTTAAAAGTTCTGTAGGCCTAATACTACATACAAACACTTATTTATCGTTATGGGACTGTTAATCTTATTTCTGTCATTCTCATATACTCAAACTAAACACCAATAAGGGCGGCTACTCAATTGAGTATTCGTTTGTGCACGCTCAGCTCGTTCTGTTTGTGTACCATTTATTTTATTTTCGACAAGAACTATAACCTACAGCTCAGCTTAATTTACCGAAATGAAAATGGCTTTGAATCAAAACAAGCACTTAAATTCTTTCCACCTGATCTGTCAAAGACTTTAAGCAAAGTTGTAGCTTAACTTTGGCTTTAAGTTTCGATTTTTTTAAATCGTTAAGTCAAGAGTGCTTGACTTTAACATTGTCACTTCCGTTGTGTCATGCTGCATACGAAACAATGTTGATAAGTAAAAATATAGTCAAAGTCGTGTGTTAAATGTGTGAATTGTGCAAAGGTATTTGAACAGAAACCTGAAAAATTACTAACACACGTATTTAAGTGAATGAGTAAGTGAAGGGATTTGGGAGGCTCTTAACAGCGAGGTCGTGCGAACCGATGAAGATGATTGAGTTAAGTGTACAGCAGCGCCGGAATGAAAGAACAGGGAAAAGGGATATCTCCGAGAAAACCCGTCTGCGAGCGGCATCGTCCGGCATGATTCCCACATGCGAAAATCCGGGAGGAGCCGGGCAGAGGTTTGAACGCGGTTAGCCTTGGTGGGAGGCGAGCAGGCTAACCGCCCAACCACCGTGGACTGTCACGTATTTTAGTATAGGATATTCACGGTAAAGTGAGCACTTTTTAAATCAGTCTTATTTATAATATATATATGTTAATAAATAATTCATAAATATATTTTATGTTAGCCTTGGGTGTTAACTTTCGAGTGCGGTGGAATATCCACACCATGTCTATTACTTACATAGCAAAATCTTTTTAAAAGGTTTTTAAAAGATAAAAAATTGCTGAAAGGAAAATGTACCTAGTGTCTCAAAAGTGCTCACTTTACCGCGAACCGCCTATACTTATATTGATGCTTCGAGGCTAGGTAGCATTCTTTACACTCTTGCGGTCTAAAATTCAGTTACTACGAAGTCAAAATATAACTGAAAATAGATAGATAGCAACATAATGTAAACACAACTTTAAACAGTAAGAAATGACAATACCAAGCTACCTAAAGGCTGTTCACGATAAAGTGAGCACTTTGGAAATCAACATTAGAAACATGTCACTGCCCCAACCTGCGTATATTTTAACGTGCGCGCTGAGTCATATGCGTCCAGTAAAGTTAGTAACGACGGGAGGAAAGTAGTTCCAATTTTTAACGTCAAATTAAATGTGATATGTTAACATACGTGATAACTTAAAGGATTGATATAGCTTTTTTATTTTTAATGCACCTAAAATGAATTTATTTACTTGTATAATTTATTTCAATTTTACTTGAACTACGCATGAATAAAGCGACGAGGCCAATGGCAGCGTTAATTTTACATAAGGCGGAATAATACACAACACGCATACAAGTAGATAAGCAGGGCTTTCGAAAGTGCTCACTTTACCGTGGACAGCCTATAGTATCGCAAAACCATTACTAATTTCTGGTTTATTGTTGAAAACAGGCGTACGACTGAAATGTACGTGAGTAGATAAATAAATAAAATTAAGTCTACGTTTTCTAAATTGACGCTAACTTTGCCGGGAGCATGCCAGTCAGTGAATGTGTGTGTGTGTTAAAACATATGGGGATACTGTGTTTGTTAAAAAATGAGCAGACAGATACTAAATGATATTTTTTCCTCAAATGGTAGCTACCGTGTAAAGTGCTCAATTAACCACCAGTAACGGCTCCTACCCCTGCACCCGACGGACGGGATAATGGTGTGGCTGGAGAGAAGGAGGGACCCTGATGGCTGGGAGCTGTGCCAAGACGTCACGTTCATGGCGGGACCAGCACGTCCCTCGTCTGGAGGGAATTACCGTCGCCCGACAATTCCGCACCCGCTGCGCGCCCCCGCAGCGTCCATGCGCAGGCGCCTTTTTCTGGTCCCCTTCCGCCAGAACCCGCCTGCCTAGCCGGCCAAAACTTGGCGCTGTAGTCGAAGATATGCGTGGTTGTAAGCCTTATACCCTCTGATTAACATCATCCGTTACATTATTCCTTCTGTTTTTTTTTAATTCTGCGGGAGGGGGGGGGGGCGCCGATGTAGTGGATAGACCACCCGCCTCCCACCCAGGCAGGCCGGGTTCGACCCCCCGCGGGGCAGCCCCCGGACGATGCCACTGGTCGGCGAGCCTCAAATTGCGAGAATTATTCTACAATAGCTCCCTCCAGTACAGTAGTAATATCTTTATACACAGAAAAAGTTATATATCCTGAAAGAGAAGTTACCTTTTAAACAGTGTCAATGCACAACAAAAAACGATTCTGATGTTAATCTTATAAACAACGTGTCTTAACTACACTTAATGACTTAATCTATGTGACGTCTCTACAGTATTACGTGGAAGGATTTTATATAGAAACGTAGCACATCATGTTTATATTAACAATATGAATTTTGCATAAATGTGAAATTTTTAAATGAAAGTGCAGCCCTTTTCAAACTAGGTTTAAGTACAAAATGACGGATTGAAAGGTATTCTTAAGTTAACTTACAAATACTATTATAACTATTTTTACCATTTACTTAAGCAGTGATACGCTTTTTCTCAATTATAATATATGTATGTAACAAAAGCGTCGAAGATTTCGTGTGTGTTTTACACAACAGTTATTTCAATAGTAATGATAATAATAATAATAGCAACACTAAATTTACATATCACAAATTCACGCCGCTCAGTATTTGAGCCCATAATCGCATGCCTATTGCTTGACTGGCCAAGTGAAAGTTTTACACTCCAAATGATTTTACGAGTGTCTCGGTCACTTTTCACAATATAGTGTTCGAACAAAAAAGAAAACATTTTGTCTATCTTTGCACTGGCAATATGCCTATTTGTTTTAATACCCTGAAAATTAGGTGTATAGTCCATTCGCGGTTTCTTCACACTTTTTGAATCAAACCTTTCAAAAATCACCCCATATATAACGTGTTTAGTTATTTACAAAATGTGCCATGTATCACAAGCGTTTTACACTTGTGGTATCAAAATAGTACCTTATTTCCAGCAAGAAATTATTCTCATGCGAATCATTATTAAACCGAGTGCGCAAAACTATGGTGCGTCGTTTCTTTGATGTAAATTTCTTTTGAAGAATAGGTTAAGCTTTGTTTGCATGAGGCAGAGGAATATCCTAGAAGTAGAACTATAGCAGGGCTTCAGAAAAGTTGGAAGTAATCGTGAATGAAATATAAGTAAATATTTATAGACTAAAAAAACACAAAAACAGAATCATTCATTATTTCACTCCTGCTCGCTCTCCTGCAGTATGGTTCTTCTCTTGAAAGTGCACAAAATGTTTTCTTTATAGCGATATCGTGAAACGCAGCTGTGACACGCGTAAATTCGTTTATAGGCTTTTCACAGTAAAATGAGCACTTTTGAAAGCCCTGCTTAAAATATACTTGTATGCACGTTGTGTATTCTTCTGCCTTATGTAAGATTAATATTGTCGTGGGCCCCGTTATTTTATTCATGCGTTGATCAAGTGAAACTCTGTAATAATTTCAAAAGTAAAATCTAACGAATCTGCTCATTTTTACACTTCGATACATTGAAAAATAAACAGAAAGCGGAAAAAAAATTATGTTATCAGAAATGGTTACCGTTAACTCTTTTTATTCGACGTTAAGACACGAAACTTCTTCCCATCGATCGTTACCAACTTTATTGGGCGCATGTCTCTCAGGGCGCCCGTTAAAACATATGCAGGTAAGGGCAGTCACTTTTCTCTGAGGTTGATTTCAGAAGTGCTCACTTTATTGTGAATAGCCTTTAACATATAAAACATATATAGGCCATTCAAGGTAAAGTGAGCACTTTTTAAAGCCCTCTTGTTTCGAATAATAGACAAGAAATATATTTTGTTTTAGCTTTAGACATTGACATCTGAGTACTGTGGAATATATACACTGGGTTTATTACTTACGTGGCAGTATTGATTTAAAAAGGTGGTTACAGGATTAAATATGGCTGATATAGAAAAGTAACTAGAGCCTCAAAAGTGCTCACTTTAGTGTGAACAGCCTATATCCCAACTTCCGGCCTCCCCGCACTAGGGAACGCATCTAACCTGGCATACCGATAACTACGGCACGCAGGTCGGATAAAGGTCATCCACTATTACTTCCAACTGTTCTAAAGCCCTGGTAAAGATCTACTTCCAGGATATTTCTCCGCCTCATGCAAATAAGGCTTAGAAAATGACACTAGAAGGCCAACGCACCACGTTCGTTCACTCAGTGCATTAACATTTTGCGTAAGAACTATTTATTACTAGCCATTACCGACACACATATTTTCTCTCTGTCTTTATTCATATTAGCTAAACAATTAACTGTTTAAATTTTTAGATAAAATATTAGTAAAAGCTCAATTTAACCAACAATAAGGTAATTTAATGTTAACGGAAGTATAATGCGATTGTGATACGTAACATATTTAGGAAACGACCAAACACGTATATAGGCTGTTCACGGTAAAATGAACACTTTTGAAAGCCGTTATTAAGATCTACTTGTATGCACGTTGTATATGCCTTCGCCTAATGTAATATTAACATTGCCATGGGTCGTATCACTTTATTCTTGCGTGGTTAAGTGAAACAGTAAGATTATTATAAAAGGAAATACTTTGCAAATCTGCTAATTTTTACACTTATGTGCATTGAAAATAAAAGAAAGCAAAATAAATGATTTTAAACTATCACAAATTTCTACCGAACACGTTTTATTCGACCTTAAGATACGGAACTACTTCCCCTCCATCGTTACCAACTTTAATGGGCGAATAGTCACTCAGTGCGCCTATTAAAATATATGCATGAAGGAGAAGTGACTTTTTCTAAGGTTCATTCCTAAAGTGCTCACTTTATCGTGAACAACCTCTACACGGGATGTTTTTTTTTATAAGTTTTGATTCAAAAAGGGTGAACAAACCACTATAATTAATAATTTCGCAACGAACTCTCACCGCGCAGTGTTTGCTAGTATCCGTATTCACGGTGTATGGGCTGTATGTAGCTGTTTCCGAGGCACAGGTGATTGCAACGCCCAGTGTTTCCACGTCCAATAAAGCGCCGTGCAGCCAGGCTAATGCGGCTCCAACAACCAAAGACCGTATAAAAGCCCGCGCGGGTCGAAGACGTGACCCAGGATTGTGCAGCAGACGAGAGTGGAAGGGCGGAGGGAGACAATCAAACTGCGGAAATTGCTTCTGGGACCGTTATCACTGGTAATGATCACTAATTGAGTCGTAAGAGGCTCGCGCACATTGGCGGATGAGAGAACTACTGTTCACGCAGCTTCTGCGAGCAGCGAATCTCGTTAAGAAGCTATTTTAACATACACAGGATAACTTTTGTGCAATATGTTTTAAACAGAACTGGTGCGTAATATTTCATATTCCATGTTAACGTGTGTGGAGTAAACTACATTCAGTAGCTGGCATGCCTTGGTGGCACATTCAACCGAGGCATGAACAACTTACAGAGTTTAAGAGAGTGTAAAACATTGGGCCACAGGGTGACACTTTCGTCGAGTTGCCCGGCCCTTGGACCGTAGGAACCGAACTGTGCGGCGATGTTGAGAGGAGTGGCGACACGATGGAACATGAGCGCTCAGGAATACCCTGGATGACACAGAATGACTGGTACAAGAGAGGAACGTTTCATATTCCGACATCCAGATACTGCAGCGGCATCACTACCGGCTCCTGTTTCCACCCTCAATATTGCGAGGTGGCTTTCACGTTGCATTCTCTTCGCCTCTTATGCAGTTTTCCGTTTAAACCCAGAGAACGGTGACTTGCTTTGCATTTTTATCGTTATCGGGTGGCATCGACAGCTTAGAGATGACGATGCATCGCCTTTAGTGATGCATCCAAGATTTAACTGGACATGGATGGCATCAGTACTCGAGCAATAAGGGGCACTGAACAGCGCAAAAATCGCTACCTTATTATTTTTTCATGTAAAGACGATAAACCCTAGTTTTGAGCCACAACAGCTAGCTAAAGTTTGGAATTCTGAAATGTGCAAACCGGATGGCGAAAATATGTACCGAAGTGGAAATCGCAGATTTCTATAGCTTTCTTTTACGGAAGTGTATTTTAAAAGCAATCTTCCTGCCCTAGTCGTAACATCGACAGTATGCTACGCGGAACTGGGTTTTATTTTCGTAGTATCCAATATGTCGGTTAGTGAGTATATGTGTGTGTATGAGAAGAGAGAGAGAGAGAGAGAGAGAGAGAGAGAGAGAGAGAGAGAGAGAGAGAGAGAGAGAGAGAAAAAATGCTTGTCATCAGCGCCACGGGCAATGGAGGCGCCGGTATCATCTGCCGGCGTGATCTGCATTCGGCGACCCACCTGCCACCAGTCGACAATCCCTCCCGGCTTATTATTCCGGAGCCAATCAGTCCCCTCGTTACGTGAGGATGGAGGGCGCAGAAGGTTGGTGAACAACGACCATCCCAGTTACTATTCTGGTCTCTGTGACCGAACAAGCATCCACACTATTCCAATCCTTGTCCGCTCCTCTCTCTACCACACGTTTCAGTGCTGCCTCTGAGTGTATGTAACAGTAACACGTTCGCATCTTTCATTTTACCTTAGTTTAAGCGCACGCGTGTGTGTGACATAAATTAAAGCTTTGGAGGTCCATTACACTTTATAGTTTTATGGGAGCTAATATAGAAAAATGAAGAAAGTGCAATCCTTTAAAAAATTTTTCACTTACTTTGTGAGCATACCGGTGTGATGCATTTCTGCCGGGCTATTTCCTTACATGCCATTGTGGCGCAATGCATTATGCTGAATAAATTCATTATTACGACAAAATGTTTGCCCACAAAGTTGGCAAAAACTATCATCTCTTACTTCCTCAGTTCTGGCTTCCAAAATATTGCAGTCTCCAACTGACGTATTACGAGTTTGTTTAGAGTCCATTCCATCTTAAATATCGTTACAGACCTACAGTTTTGTGTATTTAAAATGCCGGTGGGTAATTTTATGGGCTGATTTCAGAAGTGGAGTGAACCAGCTATGAGAAGGATTGCTAAGGTATGATGGCGCAGTCCTGGGCAAAAAAAAAAAAAAAACTAATTTAGCATAATTCGAGCCCTACAGGCATCTGCAGAATTTTTTACACTGTATTCCGTGGCCAATTTTTTTTGACGAATGAATAATTATTATCCATTCTTCTTGGAGTGTCAAACTGCACGGAATATCATCCAATTTTCCTCTAAGCTGTAATCAGCGTGCAAATGAAAGTGCTCATCTTATACAAAAGTCATATATATATATATATATATATATATATATATATATCAGTCTCTACGAATCAACACTAAAAACCATATATGTTCAAGTGACCCTACTGCGTAGGCTACACATGCGTATTTAATTTTACCTTTGGAATTAATCGTTATTTTTATGAAAACCATTTCCAAGTGATAATCACAACACACGACAATCTTTACCCATGAAGCATTTAGTTAATAAAGTTTGAAGAAAAAGTATAATATGAAAATCTAAGAACCTCGCAGATTTCCTTCAAATCGTCAATAAATTTTTATTTTATACTTGATGATAATTTTGATTTTTTTCCTTCGAGAAACCAGAGATTATCCCGCATGGGAAAAATCTGTGCGATAGAGTGAGAAGCTAATGACCAATGTAATGATATTCACAGAATGCGGTAACTGCACCGTATAACTATTTAATATATTTGCGTTCGGCATAAAAAATAAGTAACTATAAATTAAGAAAGCAAAAGTTACCAAAACAACACGAAATAATGTGTGTAAATACATTATACTTTGTTGAAAAGGAAAAGGCAGGACATCGACGAAATGGCAAGCCTATTAGGAGGAAAGGGACTGTTAGACTCGTAGCTGCCACTTATCCTTATAACATTATAAGAAACGAGACTTGACTTTGGAGCAGCGAAGTATGAGTGGGTGAGTCCAAGAAAACACACTGGTCGCAGGCAACAGGCAACGTCCGCTACGCTTTCCACTTGCGCTATTTCTGACTCTGATATGTCTGAGATGAGATCTGGACAGTAGTGGTGCGTAACCCGGCGTGCTAGTCTCACGGCCGCCGAAGATTAATACTAACTCTAACTGAAATTACTAAGGCTCTGAGAGCTGTACAAGTCTGATCCAACATTTTTTCACATGGCATATTGCACACTTGAAATTGTTCTAGTGTCAACTATTGTGCAACACACACATAGCGTGTCTTCATCTCGTTGCAAGAGATAGTGATGCCAGCACCTTGGTGAGATGGGTTACGGGGGTGGGGGTTAATATTTTTTGAAAGATAATGTTTTCCATCCCCATTCCACATAAATTCTTGTGCGTATCACCAATGTAAAATTTCTCGTGACAATATTTTTACCAATCAGCAAAGCGAAATTTATTTCTGAAGTAGAAACAGAAGATACAAAATAAATTAACGACCATAACGAACAGTCAAAATTATAGTTTTAGTCACAGACAAACTTTTGCATAGGAGATATGTTGTGAATCCACATACATGAAGAACATATGAGTGCAGTTTGTCTCCTTCTGCCACACTATCTTAGTATGATAATTGCACATGGTGAAATATTATGGAAAAATGCAAAACGCCATTGAAATCGTTCTATCCATACGGAAAAAAAATCTCTCTTTGATTAAATAATTAATGCAATTATTCTCACCTCAAGATAAAATTCTGTAATTACATACTATGAAATTTCGAAGCATACTGTAAAACCAAGAAGAAGAAACAATTTTGTAATACAGTGTAAATTTTCATAATTAAAATTACTTTTTCATTGCCTTCGCTAAATATTGCAGTATAATCTTCTTTTTTTCATTTTTGTAAAGTATTCTTTTGATATTACGACCAAATTAATTCTGCTTAATTTATCGAGATCAAAAAAAAACATTACGCTTCAGAATAAATAAATAACTTCCGTATATTAAAAATCAAGAACTACTCGGGAAAACATACTGATAATATAACATGATTATTTGTAGTTTAATGTCATAATACGTAGCCAATATTTTTTTCCTGGACTGCACACAAGTTCCTTTACTATGTAAGACATTCACGACTTGAGCGTGAAAGATCTGGATTCATTTCGAAAGTTTGGTGTCCAGTGGCTATTAATGAGTGCAACCCATAGAGTATGGCGGCGTGATGAAACAGTTAGGCTTATAAATAACATATCAGATTACTAAATGACTGGTAGAACTATCAAATCGTGCTTTCTGGCATTTAGTTCATCCACAAAACGTAACACTATGTCTGAATACTGGCAATCATTACACTTCAAGTTTCAAAGGCCTAAAATATATTTATTTGCGGTTATAAACAAGATTCCCGTCTAATTTTATTGTTACATAGACACACGCGGGGTGTATTTGAGTTTGTGAGGGATGCAGGTCTTAATAAAAGTAAAATAATTAAATTAAATTTTAATTTATTCAGAGAGCTATTATTTACATAATTAATCGATCTCCACGATTACTGTTTTTATTTATCAGTGCGCATAATATTTAATGTATATTTTTACTCTAAATATTGTGCTTCTAAATATCTCGGTTAAGTAATAGTAAATTAACTCATACTCATCAAAAACGTTCTTTCAGTCTATCTGTTACTATCACCTGTAGTATCTTTCACTCACGCATCCTGTCCAATAGTCCAACTTGCAAACTTCACTGCTGTGATGCTCGCAGTCGCAGATTTTCCTTCAGCTGTTCACTTCTCTCGCCTCACGCTTCTCTTCTCGCTAGTCGTCTGTCGCTGAAACTCATCCATTCAACATCTCCTCGGCTCGGAGGCCTGTCACACTTTTATATCAGTCGCACTGTACATTTGGAAGGTTCAACGTACCCCGAGTCACGCTGAGAGAACGAGGTCAATAATCCAGAGCATTCTTCAGACAAACGCAGAAAAAAAAATGTAAATAACATGAAAATACAATGGTGTAAGTTATCTTCGAACGAAATGGTAAGATGCTTCGTTGATCATCGCGCGTAACGGCAACTAAGACGGTGTCCGACTGACGCTATCTGTGCTGGCCGGACAACAGCAGTGACAGACGCGCATCGTGCCTCGGAGTTCAGTTGAGAAGTGACGTTCAGAGTGGCGATATATAACTTGTGGTGTATCGTGCTATTGTATACTGGATTTTAAGGTAAGATTTACACTTGTATCTCGCTATTGCACTATCCAAATAGTTCGATACGCTTCTTTTCAAAGACCGTGCAGATCACAGTAGGTATCGCCAGAAGTTTTCAGATGAGAAGTATACATATGAAAGTTTCTTCATTATTTCTTTGTTGCCTATACAAATCTATGATGTTACTTATGACCGCAAATTAGTAATTTGACAAAACCCTGCATCTTCATCAACGAGACACTGTCGTCCTATTAAGTTCGTTTTTGCGAATCTGACGATGTAATCAATAGTGAAGTTAACAGAGTTGAACATACCACCAATCTCACTTCTACTACAGTTGCCGTAGGAACTTCTAGTTAGACCCAATGTGAATTTTTGTATGATCGCCGGTTAATTATGCAATTATGTATCGTCCTGTGCGTCAACCCAAACATGTTATCTGTGTGGGGCCGACCCCGTGAGATGAATAGCCTAAGTATTCTGTCACAAAAGTAAATAATAAACCAGAACTGTTTAACTTTTGGACTGTCGCCCCTTCGTTCCTGGATACGTTTCTGTGAATTCATACTCCATATTACATACAGACTAGATATTAAGTCGTGGTAAGTTCGAGGTGCAGAAAATAAAACAAAGGTATCAGAAAAGAAGAAACGTGTGCAGGAACGGTTCCTCATTACTCTCGGTTTGTTGGTAGATATGCCGAAAGAAACGACTGAAAACATCAATGAAGGCAATACCGCACGAAAGATTTTTAGGAATGCTGAAATATCTGCCGAGATAATTGAAGTCAATGTTGAACTGATAAAGAGATTTCGTGTGATATTGCAATTCCTGAATAGTGGTTCTCGATACATCTCGACAAAATTAGCTGAATACACTAGGTGTACTTTAGAATTGTACTTAAGAGACTGTTGTTGATGTATTATGCCCATAAGTGTCCATAAAGTATTATTGTATTGTAGAGATATCATAGCCGCTAGTATTTTGTCGATAGTTCAGCTTTCAGGAGAAGCACAGGAAGTACGCAATAAAGATAGTAGAATATATCGAGAACTGTTTACAAAAAAAAAACATCAGAGTTGAAACAAACATGGATTTAATTCATACACTGCTCACAACATGTGATCAATTAATTGCAAGTATACATACGCCTCCTAAGACTAAACATTCGGAAACGATAACCGCAGAGGTTGTGCAATTGTTAAGAACTAAGAACAGCCATACATTATAATACGTCACTAGATCATTCTGACAGCACTGATTCGGAATGAGTAACATGACAGTTCCTTGTTTAAAAACAAGATGTAAGCACATTACTGTGACAATTCTACGACTTTAGTATTAGTTTTTTATACTTTGCGTGCAGTGCATTGAGTATTATGGACCATGTTAGGTTCTAGCCTAAGTAGCCTACAATTTTCTGCATATAGTTTCTTTCTAAGCATGAACGTGTATGTACAGTTTCTAATATTTGTCAGTTGATTGAAGGTATGTGTTTCTGTTTGTGTGTGTAAATGTTGTGTGTCAGCACGTTCGTGTTATAAATAGTATCACATAAGGCGTACATTTGATGCGAAGTGGTTTATTTTACTTAAAAACGCGAAAAGACCTCAAAAACCTACCTACAGTTCAGCTAGACAGTAAAGTTCCCCTAGATTGCGCAAATGTTACACTGTGCGCTGGTAGGATTATCACTCACTTGTCATTCAAAACATCCCATTGGCTTGCCGCCCCGCTATCGCATCACTACTCTGTCCTCTTCTACCCGCTAGCGCGGGGCGGGCGACGGTCAGTAGCGCAGACCAGCGACACGTAACACTATTGTCTCGCTTTTAACGAAACGTGTTTTAGACGCGAGATAAAATGCATTGTCTTGAATTCGTGTTGGGGAATGGGGTCTGTAGCTTTATTTCCGGCCCGTTGCGTTTGAGGGAAGGCGTTAGGTTAGTATGTCTACATGATTTTCCATTCGCAATCCTCATTATGTACCTTTATATTCCTCCATCAATCACGTTTGCTTCTTGATTATCTAAGTACAGATATATGATATCAAATGGTTAGAGCTCTACGGGCAGTTATATTAAAGAATTTGCTATTCAACAAATCCTGATCCCTTTTGGCGAACACCGCTTGACGATAAGTTTAATTGCGACCACACATAGTCCAGTTATGTTTATTTAACCAACCAGTGAGTACGAGTAGAATGTACAATTATCGTGTGCCAACTTCTCTCTCGGAGGCCGACAGCAATGCTGTTAGATGTAAAACACGGTTAAGCAGAACAAATAGAAGTAGGCCTTGAAGCGGTTTTGTGAAAAATGGCAGGAAAATCCGGTGCTGCGTGTCGGATAGGATTACGTTACTATTGGTAAGGGATGTAAGATAGGGATGTTATTATAGGTCACTGGCGATACGGGAGATAGGAGGGAGGATCCACGTCAAATCTGGGACGATCCCAAATTGAAAACGAGCCAAAAAAAAGGGGGAGGGGGGAGAATGGAAGGGGTAATAAACGCAGTATCGACGAAACGTATTTCAATTACAGCCACCAAAATAGAAAATGAATTGTTCCTTTTATTTCCTGCTCTGAGAGAGCTTAGTGGTACAGAGTGAGCGAGCGAAAGCGAGACAGAGAAAGGGAGAGAGAACGACGGACTGGTGGTTCAAGGGACGTGAGAGCCGTGGAAATATAGGCAAAGACAGCATCCGATAAAAACTACGGTTGGGAGCGAAACAGCCAGCTAAGAAATAAATATAGCACGGAATTTTTTCTTCCTTTTTTCTTCTTCAAATAATGTGGGAAATAATGCTGCACCACATGAGTTGGTAGCCTTCTTCGATGAAACTGTCTACATTAACTTTGACGGGCAAGTGTTTCTCTCGGGTTATTTAATTTTCCCTTCAAATTCTTTTAGAGCCTGCATTGTGTTTTGAGAACTCACAGATACAACGATGCTAAATATCCTCAACATTTAAATGAGAGGAGTCACTACGGGATAAATCCGCTAGAAATTGTTTCCGAAGTGGGAACCTCGACGATGAGATAACTTGCGCTGTCTTGGAATTAAAGATTAAGGGGCTTTCCTAGTAAAATAAATGTTTAATACCACAGGGCTACGTCTGTTACATTGCGATGGTGGTGATCGGAAATAGCATAAGCCAGCTTCGCGTGTATTCTGTTTTCTAAGAGTTTTAAACTGTGACTGCAGGGTTTCCATACAGCAACCTGCTCAGAAAAGGTACAGCATTGTCGCTATAGGCCAGAACGCTGATATACAGAAGTATACATATCTTAAACATATGGGCTACTTAGAACGATTTTTCTGTCTTTTACAGCTTTAAACGACCATTTTATGTTTCGATAATCCAATTTATAAATTGACAACAAAATATTGACTTTCATTTCTGCTGAAAAAAAATATTTTAATTGAAATATTCCATAGTTCTGACGGGAATACGTCTTTAAATTTGCAACCATAGTGGGAGGCAATCCAGAAAATCCGATGATAACAAAATTGGGGGATACAGTTTGGCATTGCAGCTTTGAATCTATAGTGTATATTCAAAATCCAATTACACCACTCAGTTTCCAATGGATCAAAGAATATGTTACGTAGAGTGAGGACTTAAACATAGCTTGAGACGCGATAGAAAAAAAAAAGGGGGGGGGGGCACCACAACCGTGAGTTCGTTTCGCCGTGTCTCACTTCTGCGTAGTATAACTTTTGACAAGGAGAAGCTACGATGCTCGTGTAAGTTTCAATCCACAGCTTTCGTCAAGGTCAACCGATTGCGTGTATAAAAATATTTGTGTGGCGTGGTTATGAGGAAATTGTATGAGTTAAGTTTAAAAAAATTAAGAAAACTTTACACAATATCGACTTGTACTCGTCAGAAAACCAAGTCGAAATATAGAAATCATATATGGTTGGAAAGAGCATTTAAAAATCAGTCCAGCGATACGCATGAAACCCATGATTGAATGAAGCGGTGCCAGGAACGTAAAAAAAAAAAACATCAAGGTGTCCGAGAGCGTCAACGTAGACGAATTCACGCAAAATAAACGGCCGTGTCCCCAACACAGCCAAACTAGATTTTTCTTTTAGGTAGGATTTACTCAACTGCTTACGAGACTCATATTGATGTGGATGTCACTTAAAACGAGACAAATTCTTAAAGGATGACTGGAGATAAAGGAGAAATTAAAGAAGAAATAAAGCCACTACTTCCCTATTGACAACAATTATTTCTGATAAAATTCCTCACGGGTGGAATGGGGAAGGACTGCGGATGGAATATCTCTCTTTCCCCCGTTTAACTCATCCCCGAACAACCGAAGATCGCTGCCCTCGCTTCTTGCGTCCGCCTCGCTTCGCTGGCGCCCCAGGAAGGCACTTCTCGCTTCCCTCTTGTTAGTACGTTGCAACTCCTGCCCTATTCGCCGATAGCTTGGCGTGGGTGGAGTTATGGTCGTCGTCTGATGACCAACCTTCTGTGCCAGCTAGAAATACTTACTGTAACTCAACTTGCAGGTTTTTTTGTGGAATGATGTTGCTTTCGCAGTGCTGCTCGTGCTGGACCAGTCTCCTGAGTATAAGCTGCCGATGACCGCCTTTCGCCTCAGCGCACCGCATGGCTGGTGTTGCAATCGTAATAATATGACAACTAGGGAGTGCAATGACGCTTTCTTGAGTTTGTCTGAATCGACTTAAAACTTGCAGAACATTTAAGCCATCCAGTTTATTCTCTTCTATGTTTACACTTGAAGTGGAAAAGGTTTCATTCCAGTGGCTTGGTAAAACAAGATGATATCGTGGAGACAATGGAGAAAGGGGACGATCTTGATAAATGTATTAACACTTGATGTTTATTCGACAGTCGTGCTGGAAGTAAATGTTGTGCACGGTTTCTAAAATCAGTATTAAACGGAGCATGGAATTCTTGAGACAAAAAGCGATATTTCACTGATTTTCAATGCTTAAAGTTCTACTTTTAACTCGAAGTGTAGTCTGACGCATCTGTTCGGGCCTGTGATCCATGAACAGTTTCTCTTGCGGAGTGCTGTTGACACTTGAAAAGGGCGACTCATGGCTAAGCTAAGGAGCTGTAGAAGGCCAGTCACGAGGGAGGTACAGTGTGCTAGAAAAGGTTCGCGCGTCCGTGGAAATAAAAGAGTGTGGAACAGATATCCGACAGAGTCAGTTGACCGTTGTTTACCCTGGAGTCGCAGGGCAAGGGATCAGTCACTCCACATTTTCACTGAGATCGTCCCTCGTTACTTTTGGGGCGACAGCAATATCTATAGATGACATTATGGATTTAAATAAATAGTTAACTATACTGCCTTTAGTATCTAAAGGAAAGTGCGCAGAACTTTGCGTTGGGCGACAGTCGGATGTTCCAATATGACAATGGTCCCAAACACAGAACATATCATGTTCGACAGTGGATCCTCTACCAAACACCCCACTACCTCAAAAATCTACCTGCATCACTGGAATACATCCGATGGGGTATTGTTGTGTAGTAAGAAATAAAAATACGTACACACAAACGCTCCACCAGAAGAGAACTGATTACGTGCGTCCAAGGGAGTGGGCACAAATGGACGTCAGCACAACAAAGTCTAAGTATTTGGATACATAGAAGAAAACAGAAATATGCACAAAGAACACACATGCCCACTTTATACTTGGCTACAATTAAGGCGTGAAGGCATTATGGCGGAGTGAAGAGATTTGGCAGCTCTTAACATCGAGGTCTTGAGAGCCGATGAGCGTGAAACGTGATCAGTATGGAGCAGAGCCGGAAAGAAAGTGCGGGAAAAAAACGGGAGTTCTCAGAGAAACCCCGTCGAACAGCGGCATCGTCCGGCAAGATTCCCGCATGTGGAAATCCGGGAGTGACCCCACCAAGAATTGAATCCTATTCGCCTAGTTGGGGGCGAGTAGTCTAGCCACTACACCACTGCGGCCCCAGGCATTTTGGTATTAAATTTATGTACTTCTGCCAAGTCTACGCTGTAAAAACAAGTAGCGATGCCAGTGCAGCTGCACCCCTCATTTTCGATTGGACATTCATTACAGACACGAATTTTTTAACACACATGTTTTTTTATACCCTACTCGCCAAACTTTCGGATAACTTACAATATGGCTGTTCTACCAAAAGTTTACATGTTGAAATAGATCTACTCACGTGTTATTACAAACGATGCCTCGTTTAAGCTCGGGGGTTATTATACTGTATTCAATATTATGCAAACAGTACACCAACAGAAATTTATTGAAATGATCACATGTGCGTTAAGAAGTTAGTTGGGTACATAACATGTCTTTCATTAGCATACACTCATGTCAACATTGGTATAGTATATCCAGAATAAAAATAAACTGAACAAGCAACCTCTTTTCAACAAAACAGTCCCCTTGCCGAGTGACGAAAGTGCAGTCCATTTCAAGGCTGCCTGCCGCGCCCAACTAGAGCGATGTATATAGCTTCTCTCTGGCACCCGCTGTCGACTGTTGCTGCCACGATGTATATAGCTTCTCTCTGGCACCCGCTGTCGACTGTTGCTGCCACGATTTATGCAGCTGCGTTTGGAGCGGTAATTAATCGCTCGCGTAGACCTTCTCTAACAGCTGTTCATGATAAAGGTAGCACTCCAGAAATCAACCTTTGAAATATGTCACTGCCCTAATTGCATATTAAACGGGGGCACTAACTGCATGCGTCCTGTAAAGTTGGTAATGACGAGAAAAATTAGTTCCGTGTCTTATCGTTGAATTAGAAGTGTTAGGAACACATTTGAGATGACTGGTATTATTTGTTTTATTTTCTGCACTTTTAATGCATGTAAGAGCAAGAGTTAGCAAAATTGTAATATTTACTTCTCTAATAATTTCACAGTTCAACTTCACAGACACGTGAATAAATGTGATCAGGCCATGGCAATGTTAATTTAACATGTATCCGAAGTATGTGGAATGTGCGTACAAGTAGACCTTAAGGCCGGCTTTTGAAATTGCTTACTTTACTATGACAAACAGCCTCTACTCCCTGGCACTGCTACTAACGCGGGTCGTGAAACTCCTGATGATCAAAGCGGCTGCGGATGAAAGACCACTCGCGAGTACTACGTCCAAATGTTCTCGTGACTGACTAAGCTGCTTTAAACCATAGACTAAAGATGAGGTAGACCGATCTTGCTGGCTGCGCACAACAAATCTCCGTGTTCCAACATTCAACTACTTTTCTGCCAACACGTTTAACGAAAACGGCATGGTTTGGATTTTAGGTTAGAAACTTATTTATAAACAAATGCTTTGAGATGTGTGTATAATTTCTCCAACCAATTTGTAATGCAGTTTGGCTTAATTCAAATCGTGGAAAGTATTCTATTCTTACAATGATGCTTGTTTTGAAAATTAAGATGTAAATAAACATTTTCATTACTGTTGACTATGTGACTGACAGTTGTGTATGATTGGGTAGGTCAATGTTGGGTACATGCGCAGAAGACGAATAAGTGGTCTTCCTCATATGTAGTATATGCTTAAAATGCAATTGTGACAGCAATTATTAATAGCTGATGAGGAGGGAGGCGGGGTACGAACAGGCGCTCCCTTTTTGGGCGGAGTCCGCCTTGAGCTAAGTCCCTGCGGGCTGTGGACAAAGGCCCCGTCCACAATCGACTTAGCTTAAATAACATTACTTACAAAGTATAACAAGCGAAATCGTCTGTATAAATCGGCGTAAACATAAAAAGGAATAACTCTTCTCTAAAAAATTAGGAAGAGCCAATGAATAGTAAATAATTTTATAGTGTAAGAATTTTATATGCATAAGTTGGCTACGGCAGTTTTTATGACGTTTCACATTCTCATTGGCCGGCGTTAAAAACTTGGCGTGAACATGGTCATCTCTGAGTATCTTACGCCAAGTCAAGCAAATATCGCCAAGTAAGTTAAGCCAAATACTAGTTGTGGACGTTACCATCTCAAATACAGGTTTTTACTTCTTTATGCTGTGCGTGTTATGTGCGCCACGTCGATTGTGGATGGGGCCTAACACCAAGCGCACAGCAACAGGCAAGTATTATTCGTATGCAGGCGTCACATTCATTGGTGATTCGTGGTTTGGTTGAACTTCGGCCAGGCTTGGTTGTATAGTATTCGCAGTTTCTACACACCTTGAATCAAACTTTTTAAAAATCACCCGTTTTTTATTGTTTCTTAATATACCACGTATTACAAGCGTTTCATACTTATGTTAACATAAAAGTACCTGGTTTTTGGTTAAATGTAATGTTTAATAATATATAATCTCTAAATAATAATATTTAAGTTATAATTAATACAAATAGACACAGACAGAGAATAGGTGTGTTAGTAATGCCAGTAGGAAATAGTTCTTATGTAAAATAATATGATGCTGATTGCACACTAAAGCGATGCGTTCTCTCTTTGATGTAATTTTCTCGACTCTGTTGAACTTAGTTCTCACGAGGCTAAGGAATATCCTGGAAGTAAAACTTCAAGCAGGGCTTCAGAAAAGTTGGAAGTAGCCGTGAATTGGCTACAGTAATTATAGTTGCACGTTCGCGGGTCTCTTAGTGAGGCTATCCAAACACGCGCGGGCTGTCAGTGGGCGGTGCGAACCAGGGGGCTTATTCTAAGTTTCGTCGGTAACTGCCCACACCGTTATGAACCTACTGTCTCGCAGCCAACAAAAATATTCGTCGGATCCAAAACGGTATTCAGAGTTATCAGTCGTGTAGCACGGGTGCGCAATCGGGCATCATCGACTTACCGACTTTCTCACTCCAAGCTAGACGAACGTTCGTCTCTTTGCGCACGGTCGACAACGTACCAACAAAATATTACTAGAATTGCTTGTTTTAAAATTACACATATCTGTTGAAAAAACATTACTTAAAGACCCGAATAGTAAGATTTATATTTTTTGGCTCGTAAACAGTAGTATGTGATTACCAATATGTGTTTTATAAGAAAATAATTGTGTACAGTTTTCGTTGATTTTGTGAGGAGTTTGAGAAACTGTGGTTGGCGGCCTTTGTTGAACAGTATTTCTTTTCCCGTTCGTGAGATATAGATATGTACGTGTTACGGACGAGGCCCGTGGTTTTTCAAACTATTTGTGTGTGTGGAAAATAAAATATTTGGCCAAGATTAAGTGGGGGAACGTTAGCAGATGTTAATTATAGATTTCACGTAAAGCTGTCCTGAATAACAAAGAAATGTACAAGTCTTAAATCGATTATATTAATATTCCTAACCATGGTGTCCGCCGAAGTGTACTGAAGAGCCATGTAAAACCTAGTTTTCAAGAGATTGCGAATTTTACAAACAGTAAATTTTCGTGTTTTGTAAGTGTATGTTAAACCGTTAGTATAATTATTGAAATGCACGTGGCCTGAAAAAGCCGCAATTCCCATATTTTGGTATTAAGTGGATAATATTTGTTTATTTGTCTACATCATAAATTCAACGAGCGTGAGGTTGACTTAGGTCAAATTGAATCATTACAAATATATAAAACATAAGCAATTCCCAGTATAAAACGCACGACGGTAAATGTAAACAAATGTTTCGCTACCTCAAGCCGACAGAGCGCAAGGCAATCACTTTCCGCACGGAAAATCACCAACTGCCCGGTATTAGTCTCTATAGTATTTGTTCAAAGTGTGTGTGTATTGCTACATCTGTACAATTACGAACAGCGATGTATAGGCATATGTATCCCGTTTTGTTTTTTCATTAAAGTTAAAATTTTCGAAGTTAAAACATTTGAATGTTATTTCCATACGAGCAAAATTTTCCACTGCTCCATGAAAACAATATGCAAATCAAAATGCCACACACTCGTAAGAACACCAAAATACACTCGTCTCATGAAAGACGTAAAACTAAAGCCCCCCTCCCCCCACCCGTCGATTACTGTTTCCCTTTTCCTTTGACATGAAGTAAACAGAGCCATAACAAATTGAACTTGGAAATTACAAAAATTAAAAATTTGGAATGCCAACCTAGTTATAATTTCCCACATTAATTACTGTATGGAAGTTAGATAACGTTCGTCTTTCAGTGCCCGTCACGGCAGGAAACACAAGGAAAGAGGAAAATGCAAGTGTGCATTGGACTCAAAACATTTCTTTACAAACGTATTTTTCTTGACTGACAAAACAACTGTGGTGGAAGGATAAATTCGTGCTGCATTTCTATAACTGTCAAAATTTACCCTAATATAGACTATAACAGAGACAACCCCAAAACATTCAAACTGTAGACTAATAGGGGTCAAAATACAAATGTACATAGCTTATAAGCTTGTTTTTTAAATGTTGTTACCGCATGTCATAAGATAACTGTATTTCACATATTTAGACAAAGTAAAATCTATGCAGGAGGAGAGTTTCGATCTTAAGCAGTGGAGACTCTTGTGTTATGAAGTACGTATCGTATTCACTTATTTTTATCTTTAAATAAATAAATAAATGTATTGTTACAAACAATACACAGAGGTATTTACCCTTAACCTAGTGTACAGTACACATTTAAACACACAATATCTACACAATTTTTACACGGAGGCACAAAACGATATGAATATTTGGTGGACTGGTTTTACTGACAAAGTTGAAGAACCAAACTTCAGTGTTTTCTGATGATAATGGAATATTAATGTTTTGGTGTTATTTCAACCTATAAACGAATGTACAAATATCTCGCTGATGCGACTGTCCCTTCCGGTAAGTGTTCTACTAGAGTTGCGAGTGCTTCCTTTGCCTGGCGGTAGTGAAGTGGCATGCATCTAGCTTCAGACCACATCATTTTCTGTATTGCGCAAAATTATTGCAATGACTGAAGATTGATATAAGGTCTCACACTTCAAAACGTGATTAATAAGACTCAGACCTCCGTCTTGCAAGGAAAGATAAAGTTGCGGCCTAGACAATTTAAATATATACGATTTCCACAGCAGGCGGCCTACAATCTGTAGTATTTGTGCACTTTGTTGACGTGGCAGTGGGGATATATGAGACACATACCACAGTTTCGTAAGTAAGAATACATTTATTAAAGTAACCCTCTGTATAATATTTGTAAGACGATAGTTCATTTCTATTTGACGAGCACGGAGCTGCTTATTTACAGTCATGTTCCAAATTATAATGTAACATATGAGTGGCGTCTGCATGGAAGTATATGCCCAATATTTTCACCGTTTCTGCCCTTCGAAAGGGAAAAACGTCGTGAAATGGGTCGCGCTGAGCTACAGTACGTCAGTTTTGTTAGCATTCGCTAGCAGATTGGGGACACTGCGAAAAACGTCCAGGCATTCTTCCGTCTCTTTAATTTTCCGCTGTGAACCACCGAATGTATGTTTCTCAGACGATGAATAAAGGTGTATTTAAGTTGTGGTTACAATAATTTATTGAATAAATATTTACAATTGAGTTTTTTTTACGTTTACGCGCTTGTAATAACACCCCACAAGTAAAATATCCTATATCATGTTGTGCACAATGTGTGACAGACGTGCGTGATGCACGTTTGTAATAGTTATAACCAATATTTTCATGCTTATTCGTATCGTAAATGTACGTGTAGGAAAATGATAACGCCATACAACACAAACACGTGCTGCACTGACTTTATACTACACATTATTTATTTCCGTACCATTGAAATACACGGCCACATTTAATACCGACGCCCGCCATATTGGTTTACCTACGAAATTCTTAGCCTGCCAACTGCTCGTGAGCAGTTGAGACGTTCCGACTCTACTCGTGACATCACTCGACCTTCGTTTCAAGCTTAGAATACAAAATAGTAGGTTGGGACTGATAATTGTATGGATGCAAGTTTTTTTCTTTCGTCGAAACGAAAACTTAGAATAAGCCCCCTGGTATGGGAGGCATGGACTAAAGATGAGACGGGCCGTTTTTCGTCTTTAGGGCATGTACTCAAAGTTGATTTCACTGTCGCCAACAGAACTGACAGTCACATGGTCAACAGTGACGAACGTGTAGGTTTATGTACACTGTGAATAAATTTATTGCAAACTTCCTAAAATGGAATGGAAGTTTTTAACTTATGCTGTCTATGGAAATAATACTACATGTCGGCTGAAAATATGGGATTGTTAAGCACTTATATTATACAAAGTTGGGAACTTCCCTACGCATTTGACAGTTTCCTAAGCAACTGTAGGAATGTTACCATACATGTATGGGAAAATAATTTACCATTAGCGCTTTGTCATTGTACGTGTACACTGATATGGTAAATTTACAAATATTGTATTAGAGTGTATGAATGTTTTACAATCCTATTTTTAATATGAAAAAATAATAACTTGTAATAATTTGAATACTGTCTTGTTGCATTAAAATTATGTTACAGCAAGTGTGAATATATTTTAAACACTTGCTAACCTAATCAATGTTTAGACCTCTAACCCTATTCACATTGGTATTAATAGTGCTATTAGCGAAAAGCTGTCCAATTTTGGTACACGGTGAGCGATTGCTACGTGCACTGCCCGCCATATTCCTTCTACAGTAGAGTAAAAAGCAGATAGTCATGGTAATTGGCGACGTGAGTTACTGCGTTGTTGAGATTATGTCGCAATGGTGCCGCTGAAAATGTGTGGAATGTATTTCCTTCCTGGAGAGACCGCCTGTGTTATCTCGAGGAGAAGTGAGAAATGATACATGGGCGAGAACACGAAAACATATGGACATCGGCTCTCATCCGATTTTTTCCATTCGTACACAATGACGTCCATTTAAGGACGTTTAAGAAAGTGTACGGCAACGGCGGAAAATTACTTTTTTTGAAAACGAATGAAAGGAACAAAAGTAATTAATATATTTCTGTTGGACGAATCTCGAAGATTGAACAAATTTAATACGCTACGCTACAGCTCAAAACAGCTGTCGGCATGTCATCAGAAGAAAATTTTCTTGAAAATTTGTATGTGGTTAATCTGTAAGTGAAATTTATCTTCTCGCCACAGGTGAACCAAATGTCGGATTTCAGTTAAATCCCAACATACGACTCTTGTAACTTCAGTAACACTTCAGCTGAACAAAACGTAATATAAAAATATTTGTAATTTGAATAAATCAATATCATAAGTTAAAGTGCTTATATTTACGCTAGTGATTTGGTATTTTTATATGTAATCGTTAATATCGTCTCACGAAACTATAAAATGTCCTCAGAAACAAGGAAAAAAAAAAGAACATTTAGACCCTTCAACGGCCATAAGTCAGTGCCATCTACGAAGGCGCTGGAAGTCGGGTGTCACTGCAGTAATGGGTTGTACATATGTGAACAAGCATAGGTGGTCGGTGCGGATATTCAAGGCATAAGACCGACCACCCCCAATGCCTTTAAGGCGCGGCTCACAGAAAAATTCTCTATCTCACATTTTTTTTTTTTATATTCAACTCGTAGACACCATTTCCTCGCTTAAAAAAATTTTTGGTGGCATACTCTTCCACAAAAGCCTGTCAAAATCGCTATTTTTGTATTTTTTTACGCACTAATAATAAAAAATAACTCGCTTTCAGAAACGAGAAAATAAAAATAAAAATAAGACACTGAGTTAATTCAAGGAATCTTCAAAATCATGCGATGAAATGTTCCCGGAAGTTTTTAAATTAGCTTAAACTAAGACAAAATTATTTTGCGTATTTTTTTTAAATTTGTAGCATACTATGACTTTTTCTAGAACAAGTTTTTGCTAAGCTTACCTTAAAATGAATTAAGACATCATATTTCAGTCACGCTAGTAAAATGTTCTGTAAATGATTTCGTTTATAGTCTATCCAAGGTGAAATGAGCACTTTTGAATGCCGTTCTTAAAATCTACTTGTATGCAACTTGTGTATTCTTCTGCCTTATGTAAAATTAACATTGTCACGGGTCTCATCACTTTATTCAAACGTCGGTCTAGTGAAACTGTGGAATTATTAGAAAAGTAAATATTTTACAAATCAGCTCATTCTCACACTTT
Source organism: Dryococelus australis (assembly GCA_029891345.1). Taxonomy (NCBI): domain Eukaryota; kingdom Metazoa; phylum Arthropoda; class Insecta; order Phasmatodea; family Phasmatidae; genus Dryococelus; species Dryococelus australis. Next base: position 96,436,152 of record CM056993.1, on the reverse strand, counting down.
GATGCATAAAAAAAAAACAGAAAGTGAAAAAATTATTCAAGTTATCACAAATGGTTACCTAGAACTTCATTTCCGACGTTGAGATATGGCACTACTTTCCATCCTTCGTTGCCAACTTTACTTAGCGCAAGTCACTCAGTGCGCCCGTTAAAATATGCGCATGCAGGTGAAGTGACTTTTTTCTGAGGTTGATTTCAGAAGTGCTCACATCATAGTGAACAGCCTTTATTGTATTTGTACGTCCCAAAACACTAAAATTGTGATTTTTGACATGTAAAAACTAAGCGATCTAAATGTTAATTATGCGAGGAAAAATCATAAAGTTTACAATCAGAACGCTGTTTCGTACAATAATGAAGTAGTGAGTATTTTGCTGCCAGAGACCTTAATATCTGCGGTCTCAGGTTAGTCCCAGACCATCACTGATTACTGTTGTACACACTTCGGATAGTGTAGAAGTGGAAATAATTTAGCGACTGTCTTTTTCAGTCTGGTTTTAATGCCTATAGGCTGTCCACGGTAACCTTAGCACTTTTGAAAGCCATGCTTAAGATCTACTTGTACGCACGTTGTGTATTATTCCGCGTTATGTAAAATTAACACTGCCCCAGGTCTCATTCATAACTTTATTATTGTGTGGGTCAATTGAAACGGTGAAATTATTATAAAAATAAATTATTCTATCGTGACGAGTGGCACCACGTCACTGCACGCGTTTGAATAATCATCAAACTCACAACTAAAAACTCTTAAAATTAATGGGCTGGACCACGTCGTACACGCCCTCGAAAAATTGAAACAAATAAGTAATTAGCAGGCCGGACCACGTCGCCAGACACCCATTCGAATACTTACTGTGTTTGGTTACCTGATAAGTTGAGCCGCGAACTGTCCGACACGCACAAACACTTTATCATGTTGATTTTGCTTTTAAAAACCTCCAAAGTGATACAAAAGTAATAATTAACTAAACTCCAATGTTCTCGCCAGGTTTACGTTACCTTAAAAAGACTTTGGAAAACCTGGGGTGCCAGGAAAACAAGTGGTAATGTACGTGTGAATTTTTACGTGCGGCAGCAACCAACTCTGGCAGACGTTTGTGTGGCGGACGGATGTTTCAGAGGTTCGTCGCCTGAGCGCAGCACCGTCGACGGCGAGCGAGGAGAACTGCTTGCCCTGGTTCGTGCACACCCAAAAACGGTGACTGGTTTTGCAGTTTCCGGCAACTTGGTCAAGAGGCCGGAAGTTTGATGACGTACTGTAATATTATTGGTGTTTGACTTTTCAATTAAGAAGACCTCCTAAGGTGTCCACTGCGTCGGTTCACCTTATTCAGTAACATCAACCGCCATTAGCCGTGAATATCACGACCCTTCCCAGGAACAATTGTTAGCCGCAACTATTTCTTGGAAATATATATATATATATATATATACATGTTTTAAGGGAAAATATTGGAATCCTGATTTGATTCGTAGCTAGCGCTAGGTGGCGGAATTGTATATTTAATGCCTGTTCATGCTTCCTTCTAGACCAGTCAGCGGCCTCGAAGGAGCAAGCTTCTACCAGATATGTAGCATTCTTGTTTGATACACAAATTTAGGCTCCTCAAGCGAATAAGTCCTTTACGTCATCTTGACGTTAGGTGAGGGCCATTATGGCTGAAAATAAAGAAAATATATTAAAGCTTGCGAAATGTTGGCCTCTTAACCGAAAATTGATATTGTTACTCTATGTAACCAGTTTTGTAAACCCACAAGGAAGTATGTGACCAAGTTTTGATAAGGCATTTTGGTGGTTGTCACCACTGGTAACCAAAAACAAATATCATGGTTTCAGCTTTTGAAAACGAGTTAGGTAAAGGTAGGCTCTATGCGAGACTTTGTTTTATTTATTATTACGAACAATTAAAAAAAAAACCTTACGAAGTTAAGTGCATTTTGCAAAATCATATTTACTCTCAGGAGTTAAGGCTGGCATTGCTGAGAAGTTTCTCCCATTCACTTGGGATCGCGAGTAGATTAGGTATTAAACATTGAGGTTGTAATGTTCATTGATTTCCGACCAGTAAGGTGTTACCAAATTGGGTTTCTTGGTGTAGGAACAAAATTATTCTGTAATGTCAGGGGTAAATATCGGTGTGACAGACATAAATCTGCCATTTTGTACCGATGGTAACTTGGGGTAATTCGCCCACTATATTTGTAATGACCTTCTGTATTTACCAACTATATGGCTAGTTAGAGGCATAAATATAGCCTGTGTGGAATTTACAAGTATTAGCTGAATAACAGCGCATTTATTGTACCTGAAATTTCTGGTTGCATTTGATTCTATTTTTTTTGGCAACCTGGCTTTTTAACTAACATATTTTATAGATGTGTTACTTAATGGAGAGGAAATAATGTTAGCTTTTCCACATGTATGTAAAATTGATAACCAACGGAAGTTCGTCCACATGTAAGATTAATGGTAAATGAAAAGAATTGAAAGAATCATAACCAAAATAAAAGAACATTACCACACTTCCTTGTTTCTGTTACAAGTCGTTAATCACTACCAACTTGCCCTTACATTGTACAGAAAAATGGTTTTTTGCTTGGCTTTTACCATTTTAGTGTTCTGTTGGTTTTGCTAGTGCTTATGCACATCCTGCCTTGCCACGCCCTTGGTCAGACTATATATCTGCTCATTTTTACATTCAGAGGCATTTGAAAAATAATTCAAATTATTACAAATAGTTACGTAACACTTTTAAGTCTACTTTAATATATGAAAATACTTTCCCGCCATGATTACCAACTTTACTGCGCCCATGTCACTCAGAGCGCCCGTTAAAATTTTCACAGTTAGGAGCAATGACTTTTTTCTAAGGAGAATTTCAAAAGTGTTCACTTTATCGTAAAACAACCTTTAGAAACTTGTAATTACTTATTAATTTTTTAAATTAAAATAATTTATCTGATGTACTTATCGCAATTAAGATAGCTAATGTTTTATTGCTATAATTGATACTTTAATGAGCACAGTGTGTTAGGAGTTGCGATTGTGACGCAACTTTAAAAGTGAGTTTTATTAGTAAGAAACTATATTGCTATTAAGGTTTATACAAGCACTATTGGCTCTGTTGATAGGTACTGACACCGGCAGGCGGGGAATTTTCAGTCGATAAATTTTTTCACGATGTGTGCGGTAGACTTTTTATTAGGGCAGGTGTTTTCTCGGGGCTCTCCCTTTTCTCCTACCACTGAATTCCGCTGCCGCACCTCATTGTCGCCCCTTCAGGGATGGCGGGAACCTAAGCCGTAAGCCCGGCACCAGGTGGTTGTTGCTCCCATCTTAAGGCACACCGGCAGTTCAGTGTTAATTTTTTGTGGCAGGAACTACGTGATTAAACCCTTCAAGCTAATTTAAATGCAGTGCATGTAGATTTAAACGTGTCCAGACGCGTGAACGTTCTCACGTAATATGATTGAGGTCCTAGGCGCCTTGCTGTTACCACTGAGTACGCGTAGTAGGGTGACGTCAGATACTCGTCGTATAAAACTCGGGGAGACATGCGGCATTATCGTAGCTGTCCCGGAAACTGTTTCCAAAGTATCAAAGCATTGACGTCATTCAGAATGTACTCTGAACATTTTTGCAGCATGGAATCTATATGCGTTTAGAACAACTTAGAACAACTTCCTTTCGACAATCTTGGAAATAACTTATCACTGCTGCTCACGCCCTAATAAGCAATATGAAAGGCTTAAAAGTGTTTGCTCATGAAACCAGAACTGAATTTCTACTATTACTTTTATAAAATAACAGTATCGTAAATATTTAATTCAGTTTCTAATATATTTGCGAGTATACAACGTTTGTCGGGTATACGCACGCTACAATGAACCAACAACATTGTTTGAAAAATCCATCAACTTTGCGCGCATCGAAATATCAAGTGGGCGTTATCATTTACCGGGAGTTTTTTCTTATTTATTTCATACCGCATATTTTATTTTTCGTGTAGAGTTACCAGTAAGCAGTTAGGGTTTGCAAATCACAGTATGAAACTGAGAGCAACATACCAGCAATTCTTCTTCATGTGTACCGAGTGGAGCTGAATTTGACTGACGAACTTCGTGAGGTGATTCCTTATGCAAAATCTAGTGGCAAATATAAAGGACACTTTATACCTAAACCAAGTATTAAAGGCGTAATATGTCCCCGAAAATGGAGATTTTGGAATGTATTTTTTAAATATCGGGAAACCAGATGATGTGATAGTATAATTAGCGGAAAATTGTTTTATGCTATCGGGATCTTCAACCTCAGAGCAAATCCACTATAATAACACTCCCCGTTACGAAAATAACCGGGGTGGCTACACTCTTATTATCGGGAACTTCATTACCGTCGGGAATTATGAACTTTTTATGCTGGTTTATTGAGCAGTATGAGCTACGGAACAAAATGGCTCCCTTGTTACGACTGCCTAGGACCCGCCGTTTTCGTTTAAACCGCACACAAAAATTCCACTAGATTCCGCTACCGCGATACAGTGCCTCGTACGTAGGCAATATGCGTTTTATGCGTGTGTGGTACGCATTGTTTACAGTATGTGTTAACCTTGTCCGCCACCATCGGCTGTGCTGAGGCCATACATGCATGTAGTACTGCCTGTATACTAGGCGCTGTATCGCTGCAGCGCAATCTAGTGAACTCTTTGTGTGCGTTATAAACGAAAACGGTGGGTCCTAGGCAGTTGCAATATGGAGGCCATTTTTGTTTCGTAGGTCATACTGCTCAATAAACCAGCATCGAACGTTCATAATTCCCGATGGTAACGAAGTTGCCGGCAATGATAGGGTGGCCACCCCTGTTATTTTCGTAACGGGGAGTGTTATTATTGTACATTTGCTCTTAGGTTGAAGATCCCGATAGCAGAAAACAATGCTCTGCGAATTGTAATGTTATCTCACCTGGTTTCCGATATTTCGCAAACATATATTTCCAAAATCTCCATTTTCGGGGACTTATTTCGCCCTTAATATTTAGTTTTGTACAGAGTGTCGTATATTTTTTCCACTTTATTTTTCATTACGAATCACCTCACGAAGTTTTTCGGTCAAATTCAGCCCCATCCTGTATTTTCAATTCGTACACATTATCAGAAAACAAAGAGAAGACAAACGTCTACAACACTATCGAACCACGTTATTTCGTCAGTTCTGTTGGCATTTCGTTAGTCAATGTTGAACGAACGCGTCAAAACGAAAAGCAATCGCACAGATTTGGCGTAACACAGCAAGTTATTGTACATGGATTAGTGGAATCTAAATGATATATTTAAGAGGTGCAATAATGCTCAGTTGTACAAATAAATTTAAGACGACAGAAAATTTTGATCATAGTAGTACTACGCTTCGGTGTTAAAAAAGTGTGAGATTTGCCAGAGTTGAGCTCTAACTGCCTGTTACCGGCCTGACCTCACCACATAAGCATGAGGCCGTAACTTGTAGAACTACCGTGCACACTTAATGTGAATAAAATGCGCCTTTCTTTTAACAATATTCGCCCAAAGGCCGCGAATATTAAAAAAAAACTTGGTAGTGTAGATTGATTCAGACTGCTCAGAAATTATTTTTTTCTAACCTACTTTAAAAACTAATAGGAGAGTCGCAGGTCCAAGGTAGGTATGAGACCTAAGAAACATAACATACGCCTTATTTTATAACATATCTCCCACTTACTATTTGTTTTGTGTAGTGCTGCATGATTCGTTGCATTTCGGTACTGTTTCAAAAAAGATACAGTTCCCGTGCAAATCCAACTGTTTGCCTAAAACGAATCTACCACTGGAAAGAGAATGCATGCTAACACCAAAAGAGACGAATCCTTGATGCATTTATAGGTATATTTATCGACAACATTTGAGCAACAAGGTAGTATATTTCATTTCAGCGACGATAGTCATTCCGTGCTTCTCGACATGGGAAAGAACACTTCTCAAGAGACAAGTGCTTGCTAAAATAAATAACGAAGCATTGATCAACATGGGGACTAATACTACTCTAGTAACAAATTGACAATTTGTGTCCTGCCTTTTATGTCTGATTCCACAGCTACACCGTTGCTTTGCACCCAGCCATATTTTTACTGTAAGTTCATTACCTTATGTACTGATTCACAGAAACTGCTGCAACTACTTACTTGCCAAATGTAGCTTTACGTAATAATTTATTACTTTTATTATTTGAATATCATTTTTGTTATTCATATCTGTATTTAAATTTAATTTACTGCACACGGCATTTAACAAAACTGTTTTAAAGTGTTGTACGTGCTGTGATGCTAAACAAAATGAAGTTCAGTGGAATGCAATTCTTGATAGTCACAGTTATGATAGATTTCATCTTGATACTGCAAAATTCCGTATCACGCTTACGCAAAATTGAATTTTTCACAGCCCGTTGGAAATATTCGCTAGTTCTTTATATTAGGTCACTAGTTAGTCTTGCAGTTCCACGATGCAATGGCAAATAAACAGTAAACCCACCTGTCATATGTGCATGCAACTATGCAGTAGCCAGTCTGCGTGTTCCAACAGTGAGTGAACTGTTTTTTTTTGTAATTACATTATCCAAGCTATGTTTATTTTTCCTACAGATTCGCGGTTAGACTACTATTAATATAAATACGCGTTTTTAAATGTTGGTTCATCGCCTGTAATTAAACTTTAACTAAACCTGAAGATACTCAAAATATGGGACAGTATTTTGTTTATAAACGTGAATAGCCTATCTAGGAAAAAGTAACATAATTGCTAGCCCGTGTTACTATCTGGCGAAGGGATTTGGCATTTTGGTAATGCTGGGCGTGTCAATGTTGGAGGATAAAAATCTATTTGCTTCATACAAAATATATAACACTGACTTTTCGTCGATCTCCTTTAACACATTCAGACACAGTGTACACAATTGTGTACATAACACACGTGAAGATAATTTCTGGTCTGTATTGCACTCTGCAAAGCTCAATAACCAATAATCTTACCTGTGGGTGAATGACTCGCAAACCGTCTTAATTGCCCAGGTCATATTTTGGTCCATATCACTGTAGCCGAACATATAGCCTACAACCCATTGGCTGTGGCAACGAATCAAGTGTTGTATCGACTTAAGTACATCACACATCACAAAATTCCTTGTTTAAAACACCAGAAACCGTAAATTAAAAAGGGCCTGAAAGGGCTAAGCAAGGTAGTGTTACTGTGGTATTTACTCCGGGGCGCCTGCACATGCCAGTGTTAATTACTCTGCCCTATCAGCGATCGATACTTCGCGAGCAGGAGATCCCACCGCGGGCTATCAGTTGATTTTTTGTTTATAAACTGGTTTCCCTGGCTTGTGCCAACGTGTTCTCCCCCTTCCTTCTACTCACAGTTAACGAGCGGCCATCAGCATGGCATACGTGACTTTCCTAAAATGTGTTGCAGAACGATTTACCAAGAATGAAAACACAGGCTCGTTGCCATATTTCGCTCTTCACCTTAAAACCTTACTGACGATCGTAGAGAGTGACGTCGGGAGTGAATGGATGGATTTGTACTCAGCTGACTGAAAAAACAAACTAATTCGTGGTCTTTAAGGAGCTGGATTAACTGTGAAAAAGTATTCCAGTAGCATTTTTCTTCATTCTTATCCAATGAAACCGAGAGAATAATACTTTTTTTATCTTCAGTCGGCCAGGGAGACAGCCTGTCTGTGGAGGAGAGCACTGCTTATCACAGTGACCGACTTAATTGCTGTGGTAGGTATAAGCTTACGAAAGTTGAGAACTGTATGTGATGTGTTGCTGAGCCTTAACGATTTTGGTCCCCATGTTGATCCCAGGTTCTGGCTAAAGAGGGAGTTTTACGAACCGGAATTCCAACAGAGGGGGAGTGGCGTACAATGCCATAGATAAGGGTTGGGGTAAGGAGAAGGGAGGAGAATTGTGTTTTCTTGTAATCCCGTTTTCTTCCTCGGTTACATTCCACGGATGTTCGAACCCTGACTTACCTCTCCTCATCCACGATTCGCTCTGATCAGAACGGCAAGGCTATTATTCACGAAAGGCAACCCTCTACATTAAATTAACGGCAGTCTCCTATCTTCGTGTTTTCGACCTTGCCTACATGCAGAAACAGTGTGTAAATCTACATAGTTTTGGGCAGTAAATCGGGTATTATAATAAATTAAGCCTCATTTTTAATTTTTAACGTTTTTAAAATTAGTATGTTGCTGATCGGTCAGAGGGGAAGAGCCTTATCCTAAATTATGATCAAAGAATCACTTTTCAAATGAGGATCATTATTCCTGACGTACGCTACTGCAGGTATTTGTTGATTTCCTATGTTTGGGTTTTTATGCCATAGTCCATCTCTTATACAACATAGTTCGTTCTATCTTTAACGTAACTTGTCCGAAGGTACCATGGGGACATAGTTTCCCTAGCGGCTGGAGGGCTCGCCTACAAAACAGAACAGAACAAAACTAATTGCATCAGTATCCGGCTATTGACCATTACTGATCTTAATTATATATATATTTAAATAAATATAAATAAAATTAACTTTACTGCTTAATGAAATATATGAAATGGATTTAGTTTTAATGAGAATGATATATCGTTTCTTTTCGGTCTCGCCAGGCGATGCCACTGGTCAGCGGATTTTCTCGGGGATCTCCCGTTTGCCCCACCATTTATTCGGACGCTGCTTCATATCCACCTCGCTTTACCCTCATCAGCTTACAAGACATCGTTGTTCAGAACCACCCAAACATCATCACTCTACTCTGAAGGCAACATATCAACTATTTAAGTATTGTTAGCTCATTCTCATAAGGAAAAAAGGTTTATGAAATCACTTTCCTGTCTGTGTGTCTGTGTGTATGTGTGTACAGGCTGTTCAAATGAGCAGTTTCGAAAGCCATGCATATGATCTACTTGTATACACGTTGTATATTCTTCCGCCTTATGTGAAATTAACATTGCCATGGGCCACATCACTTAGTCGTGCGTCAGTCAAATGAAACTGTGATTCTACAAATCTGCTAATTTTTTCACTTCGAAGCATTAGGAAAAAAAATAAAGTGAGATAATTATTTAAGTTATCACAAATAGTTACCTAACACTTTTTATTCGGCGTTAATATATGGAACAATTTTTCCCGCCATCGTTACCAACTTTACTGGACATGTCTCTCAGGGCGCCCGTTAAAATATATGCAGGTAGGGGCAATGAAATGTTTCTAAGGTCAATTTCAAAAGTGCTCACGTTATCGTGAACAGCATATATGTGTTTGTATGCAGATGGGTCTATAATGTGTGTGTTTCTCACTTTCAATTTTTGAAAGCGTCAATCGAATTTCGCCATATTCGATACACATATAGTACTCAGTAAGAACACCAAACTTTTATAGTTTTTGACAATGCTGGCCTCTTACTTTCAAAACTGCAGCAATTTTAATACTTAGGGCGATATACCATATCTCGGGAACGATACAATCGATTTAAACAAAATTTTGTATGCTGGTAGAACATCGCTTAAGCGTTAACTTTTGAGGTGGGCATTGTTGTTAGTTCAACGTATTGGAAGATATAACCAAATTAAAAATAAAGATTTTTACATTTTATCTCAAAAACTATTAAACCAATTATCACAGATTTGGCATTCAAGTAACTCTATGACAGTCCAGGTAAACCGAAATGAATGGACTTTATTAGGTAGTTATTTTTAAAATGGTGACCATACAAATATTTTAGATTTATTTGGTATATCTACCATACCATTTGACAAATTTTTACCAAATTTTAATGCTTAAAGTATCTATTAAAAGCATAATATATGCCAACACATTGCCACTTTTGTCAGCCATCTTGCATGATAGCGCCATATGAATAAATAAAGTTTTCACGTTATATCTCGGTAAACAAATAACCGATTCCTATCAAATTTGGTAAAGAAGTAGTACTGCGGAGGTGATGTTAAATTATAAATTTTAGGTATGTCAGACACTCATTTTCGAAATGGCGGCTGTATTGCCCTCTAGAATATATAGTCTAAAACATGTAATCAATTCCAGTTTAACTTTCTATGCTGGCAGTAGATATAACAACTATCAACTGTATCTGAACGAAATCTCCGCCATATTGCAACATAGCACCACATGAAGAAATAAATATTTATGTCATATCTTGGGAAATACCTGACCAATTCCTACTAAATTTTGACAAACAAGTAGGCCTAGTGCTTCAGCAGACGATGTAAAAATATACTTTTAAAGTACGCCAGACACTTATTTTCAAAATAGCGGACTCATAGCCATTTTAGCTTAGGATGTTATATAGTCGAGAACATGTAATCATACCAGACTTAATTTTGTTTGTTGACAGTATATATGACATCTATCAAATGCGTCTAAACGGATTATCTTTTGTCCGCCATTTCGTAAGATATGCCACATACAAAAATTAAGTTTTTATGTTATATCTGGGGACATACTCTTACCAAATTTGGCGAAGAAAATGTTTTGTGGTAGGCCATAGGAATATATGTTCTATAAGTGTGACAAAACATAATTTTCAGAATGGAGGCTCTGAAATAAAATTTAGCTTAGTGTGCTATATCTACAAAACTATGTAATCAATTTTAACTGAAATTTGTATACTGGCAGTATAAAAACATCGAATGTGCTAATACATTAATTTTTTCTCCTCCATTTATGAAGATCTTTACATGAAATTTATGGAGGTTTTATGCCATATCTCAGGGACCAATCGCCCGATTTCCACGAAATTCTTCACATAAGTAGTGCTATTGTAGGTCATGTAAACTTACACGTTCTAAGTGGCTCAGTAAGTCATTTTCAAAATAAAGGCGTTGCAATTGTTTTTATTTAGTATATCCTGTCATTCGAAACATTAGACTGATTAGATCCGAAGTTGATGCTCCAAACCCGACCTCCGTAATGCAGTTCATTGCACACTAGCTTATGGTATGAGGTTTTCTGTGCTCGAGTCGCGAGTAAGGCACGTGTATATTTGTAATTTTCACATTAGTGTTGTATATGTTTCTGGTTTCATCTCTTATTATATTGCATTAAACAAGATAAGTCCTACCTATCTACCAACTCAGTTTTTAAGGACGTATTAAAAATTTAATTGCGCCCATTTTGAGGAGAGTAGGCTCCTTAGTTATGCCAGTAACTTCTTGTTACACCTAGCAAGAAGGGCACCCTAGATTAGTGGTCTACTACACTGTCAGATGTTCAGACGCTGCAAGTTCATAATCTGCAGGTATGCTCGTTAAAGTATAATGACGTCGTGTAATGGCTAACATCGTACCCCTGGCCAGACATAATCTCCAGACCTGCACGTTAATGCGATGCAACACGTAACTGGTCGCAACGTAATACCCGCATTGTCTGGACTCGTGCTTCATCGTAGACTTTCTGAACAGCAGCAGACGAGCGCCCTGCTTCAGTATTGCAGTGAGCACACATGGATACAGCACATTTGTGCTACACGTGGGCTGATGGCTGCACATACATACAGGTTATCATTAACAATTTTCTAATATACTAAATTTAATCTCTTATCAAATAGACATGTGCCTCTACCGTGATAAAAACTTGCTGGAAAAAGTTACCTAATAATATGATATTGTTCTGAGTTTGGTAAAATCCGAAATTAACATTAACGAAAATTTAATTAACTAGTAAACAAATATTTTATTTATTTATGGCTATGGTTAATACAAGCTATAAATTATCTTTACTAAAGATTAGCAGCGTATGTGACCATTTAACGAAAATTTATCTTGCCATGGGGCATATCAGGGATATCATAAACAAACTTTGGTTTGTAAAGTAAGGCTTTTGAGATCACATTCTTCTTTGCGCGTGTGCTCAGGTGTGTGTCACATGTATGTGTTAGAGATAAGTATGTGTATTTATAATAACAGGATCCTTACTTTTCTGATTTCACTCACACGAGTTTAACAAAATATTTAAGTGGAAAATTTAATTTTGTTTAAAAGCCGATTGACTGACACTTGCACTTTACGTCGCACGGAAATTAGGTACTTAACTTTGTTTGAAACCTGCAAAACTTTCTTTTAAAAAAGCTTTGCAGAATTTTTCTTCCCGCATTTGATATATTTATACGATTAAGATGCGAAAGTTTTCAAATTATTTGTCTAGGATATACCTTCTCCATATCTACGATGCATGATACAGCAAGTTTAAATTTTGGTTATCTATATATGTGCCTCATGCAAACCGTTAGCTCAGTTCTAAGTAATCTGAATTTTAAATCACTTATACCGAACTGATATATAGTAAAATGTTTTTCTGAGCATTTTTTGTGTGTCTCACTAAAATTATTTGAATATATGAGCATTAAATGGCAATTTACGCAAATTTATCGACAAAAGAGTGATATTCCCCCCTCCTTACAAAAAGACGTAGTGTCTTGTACGAAAAATATAGGGAATTAAATTCCACGGCAAGAAACATTTGAAATAAAACGGCGAACACAGCATCAGGGAGCTAGACCTGAACACGAAAGGATAAACAATTTCTTCTCGATTTTTAACAAGTATCTAGTTTCGAAATGACGCCCTAGAAATACGCTACATTAAACTATGCGTTCTACAAAAAGAATTACTCTACTTTGTTCCCTTTTTCTATCATCCTTTACAGTTGCCCAACATTTGAAAAGCAAATATCTCTCCATACGATTCTCCTCACAGCTGATTCGCCTTTCGCGTGTTGGCGGAGATTGCATGTCAGGGATGAAAACAAGAAAAAGGGGGCGCAGCAGTTTAAGCTCACCCTAGGCGGCTTAAAAACAACCCTATCGCAGTGGCAAGGATAAAAATGGCAATGCACAGAGAGGCAGCAGTGTGGGTGGGTTGGGAGGGTTCGTCAATAAATTTTCCTTCTTCAGGATTATGATATGTGGTTGTTTGATGTGGAAAACTGGGGTTCCGCACTCCTCTGGCCGACACGGTAATATAACCTGTGCCTGGTTTTTGACGTGAATACGTCTTTAAATTTGCAACCATAGTGGACAAACCAGAAAATTCGATAACAAAATCGGGGGATACAGTTTAGCATTGCCGCTCCAAATCTATCGTCTACATTCAAAATTCAATTACACAACTCGATTACCAAAGGGTCAGATAAAATTGTACGTTGAGTGAGGATTGCGAAGTATCGCGCGCAGCCGAGGGAAGGGAGGGAGGGGGGGGGGGGGGTGCACCGCAATCTTGAGTTCGTTTCGTCGCGTCTCATAAATTCTAAGTAGTATAACTTTTGACTAGGAGAAGCTACGACTCTCGTTTGAGTTTCAATGACAGCTTTCGTCAAGATCAATCGATTGCGTCCATAAAAACATTTGTTTGGCGTGGTTATGGTGAAGTTGTATGCGTTTAATGTAAAAAAAAATAATAAAGCTGAACACAATTTCAGCCTATACTCGTCAAAAAGCCAAGTCGAAATACAGAAATCGTATACGGTTGGAAAGAGCACCTCAAAAGCAATCCAGTGATACTCATAAAACCCCACATGATCGAGTGAAGCGGTGCCGGGAACATAAAATATACATCAAGGCTTCTGAGTGCATCAACGTAGACGTATTCACGCAAAACAAACGCCCGTGTCCTCAACACAGCCACACTCCATTTTTTTTTGGCTTTCTGCCCGGCGCGGGTTTTTTTCACTGCAACGGCACTGAGCGTAACACACAACCTATTTATTACACGCCAGTGTTTGGATCCGCACCACAAGTTTCTGCGCAGAAAAGTGGGACCTCCTGATTTCATATATGCAGAGTGCATTTTGGTATTTTAATGCAGTGACCTTAGCCATAAGACCCTTTAGCGTGTCGGGCATCATGGGAGAATAATGGTAGTAGCCCCGATTATTGCAGTGGCCTCCGTCTAAACTAGTAGCTTCGTGGGAACGAAGACTGGCGTTTGGTTCAGTTTAGCGCTTCTTTTTTTTTTTTTTTTACAATCGCTGCTTCGTTATGAGTTGAGTTGAGAGATTTGGTCGGCTCTTAACAACGAGGTCGTGAGAGCCGGTGAGGGTTAAATGAGGTGGAAATGAAGCAGCGGTGGAATGCAAGGACAGGGGAAACAGGATATCGCCGAGAAAACCCTCCGACCAGCGGCATCGTCCGGCACGATTCTCACTTGCGAAAATCCGGAGTGACCGGGCTTGGGATTGAACCCGGTTAACCTTGGTGGAATGCGAGCGGCGGCCTAACCGCTCAACCACCGCGGCCCCCTCGTTATGAGTCTTTTCAGTCACTTAAAATACCCGCTGTCCTGTTTGAATGCTACCCTCACTCTTCCTGTCCGTCCTGATTAAAACCGCTTTTCAAACTAGGGGTGGGAGCGGACCTACTACCACCTGATTAAACTACCCTGATTTGACAGCTCGGGTGTGACAAAGGTTACCGTCAACGGTAACTAGTTTTGGGGGTGGGGAGATGGTACTTCACAGGATAAGAAAGACTTCACTGGGTAATACTCACGGACAAACGACAGACAGAGGAATAAGACTTGGTAACGAAACACGTACTACGGACCTGGACGAAGCATATCTGGCAAAGAAGAAACGAAAATGAATTGAATGAATACGACGCGACAATGGACAGGGAATATGACTGCGAGAGGTGGATGGTTTCAAAAATATTAAAATTTCCTTTCTTCCAGTGAGAGTTCAGATGAAAGGGAAATAGTCAAAAAATGAAATGAAAATGAGTAACATATTCGTGCCGTCATACAGAAGTATAACTTAAGACAATTGATAACAAAGTGCAGATGAATATCTCCAAATTGTGTAGGTAACGTCACCCTTTGCTGACCTACCGTGGCGCAGTAGGTTGGTGCGCCGTCGGTCTGCGGTGCGGGAGGTTCTGGGTTCGAATCCTAGGTAAGTAATGGATGTTAGTTTAAGTTAACTTAAGTTACTTCGTAAGCCGTCCCCTGGTATGTCTTCAGGCATAACACTGGGGAACGTTATTAAGCCCTTTCCAGTTTCAATTCCAAATTCACACCACCCATGTTGATCCTTCCTCAGGCGGCGTTTACTAGGAATGGGGATGGCAAATATCACACGAAAAAAAAACCCCACTATAGTCTGCCGGGACTGAATGCACGACCATCCGAATGCGAGTCAGATATACTACTGTACGACCAAATACAGTTACGGATATATGTTATTGGGGTAAACAATTCTCAAATTATATTATAATAAACTTAACATATTACTTAAAAAACTAAGCTAGTTTTTCACGAAATTTTTGCATTAATGTATAATATTTCCTCTGTATCTTTTGGCAGTAGGAATAGCTCTCGCACGACACGTTTCTTTCGGAATATTTATTTAGTGGAGATGTCTTCAGGCTGCAAATAATGGCAAAGTAACCAAAATTAAGTAAGTTCAGTAATTTTATGACGAAATATCTAAGCAATAAGTACGTAAGCCATTTCATTAACTCCACCTAATGTTCCCATATAGCCTGTTCACGGTAAAGTGAGCACTTTTGAAGGCCCTTCTAAATTTTTCCTTTATCCTATTTCCATCTTCCTGCTGTTTTTTAATAGAAACATTGCTTTGTGGCGAATAAACACAGTGTATATATTTCACTACCCTCAAAATTTAATGCCAGATGCTGCAATAAGATATATTTATTAGTTGTTAAAGCCTGTTGGGAGGGTTAAAAAGTTCTCACTTTACCATGAACAGCCTATACTACTGACGTGCATTGATGGTCACTGGCAGTCATTTTCGTGAGCCGCTGGGCGGCACCCTGCGCGAAGCTATATTGGTTACTGAAATCACTGAGTTTACCGATGCTACAGAGGTTATACAGTGTCAATGAAACACGATTTTGGCAGACGATACAAGTTATCATAGGTTCTCAGATATATTTAATATCTGCTTATGGCAGGATCATTAACTACAAAATAGTCCTTACTGAAATTTCGAAAAAAAAAAAAAAAAAAAAAAAAAACACAGTATAAAAATAAACTCAAAACAGAGTTGTATGTTGTTAGAAAAATTGCTTTTCTTTAGTCAAACAATCATTAATAATTGTTTTCATTTATGTTAGAATTCTTGTAACTCAAGAGAGACATAAGATAATTCTTAAACTCATAATTTAATTATTTTTATTTGATTTTAATGAATACTACTGCCAAGCGTTCCGAACCTATGACGTTAGTGACAAACGAAAAAGTTACTGTTTAATATTGGATGTTCCTTTACTGCTGACGAACACTGTACAGATGAACCATCAGTGGTTTAAATGCTCATCAGCAATAAAGGCCCTGACACAATTTCTGTAAGCGCATGATTAACACAACACAGTGATGTACATAAACTTTAAACTGCTTGATTTCAGTTAGACTGGCTACGACCGTGCATAGCAATAAACACTTGCCTAAGCGCAGTGGCAGTGACAAGAAAAGTTTCAACTTGGTTTAACTTTCCTTGTTACTATCGCTGTGCGTCAATATTCAGCCAATCAGAAGCTCAGACACTTGAACAACGTTATCAAATGAAAAATTTAATTACGAATCAAGAAAGTGTTTATGTTGACTTCATTCCTAGGGCAGATATTTTCTTTTGTTATTTTTGGATGATTACAACCACGGAAGTGTTTTAAAGTTTTTAGGTAACATTAATAGTATACATTTTAATGCATTTAATTTGTAATTTTAAAAACGTCTCAGACCAATCGAAAATATTTATTTTGGAAAAAAAAAAAAAAAAAAAAAAACCCACTACCAACTATACAGAACTTGATTTCTTCGGTACTAAATGTAGAAACATAAACAAACTAATATTACTATCGTTATATCAGTTGTAGCCAGGCCACAGTGCTTGTGTTGTGTTTTGTATGTGCTTATCGCTATAACTGTGAATGTGTTAGTTATACGTCATTTATTGTAGCCCGGCCCTAACGGAAGACGGCCCTGGTAGCATCACCGCTATGGATGTACGAAGCTGCCTTGTGACTCGCTGCGCTCGGTTATTCCCAAATATAGTTTCTTTTTTCTTCCCAGCAGCGAAGCCAACACACGAGGACAAGCCTTGGACCCGCGGGGCGCGAACACGCCGTCGTGATTAACGACCGAGATCCCAGCATCAGACCGCTCATCCGCGACAGCTTCCAGTCTGCCGGCATCCGAGACTACGTGGCTCAACTAGCGACGTTTGCCGAGTAGAGGATGTATAATCCTTCAACACATCGACTCTGTGCACATGAGCCACGGCTTTGTTGTTATAGGCTATTCACGGTAAAGTGAGCACTGTTGAAAGCCCTCTTATTTGGATTAATAGTCAATAAATATATTTTGTTTTAGGCTTGGACGTAAACGTTCGAGTGTGGCGGAATATACGCACTGTGTTTATTACTTACATGGCAGTATTTATTTGAAAGGGTAGGTAGAGGATCAAAATTGGCTGAAAAAAAAGTAACTAGGGCCTCAAAAGTGTCCACCTTACCGTGAACAGCCTATAGTTTACGGTTATAGTCAATTCT
Organism: Dryococelus australis; assembly: GCA_029891345.1. Classification (NCBI taxonomy): domain Eukaryota; kingdom Metazoa; phylum Arthropoda; class Insecta; order Phasmatodea; family Phasmatidae; genus Dryococelus; species Dryococelus australis. Next base: position 96,418,564 of record CM056993.1, on the reverse strand, counting down.
CAATTTCTTCACGCTTTTAGAATAAAACCTTTGATAAATCACCCCATCTATAACGTGTTTTGTTGTTTTATACCTCTGTTGACATAAAATATTTTACTTTTGGCTCAATTGTTCTTTAATTTATATCTCGTCTGTATACTATAATTCATTTGTACTTAATATGAATAAAAACAGTGAAAAAAATAGGTATCTTGGTAATGCCTAGCAAGAGAGAGTTCTTGTGCAAATATTATTAAATTGAGTGCGCACGAATGCAGTTCGTTGTCCTTTTGGTGTGAATTTTTAGACTTACTTAAACTTTTTTTTGCACGAGACGGGTGATTATCCTGAAAGTAGAACATTTATCAGTGCTTCAGAAAGTTGGAATTAACCGTGATCAGCCTGTAAATGAACTCCTTGGGAATCAGACTTATCTGTATGCATTTTAACGCGGATTTTCACCGTAGTCATATAGTAATATTGAAAGCGAATCATCGTTATGTAGCACTTTTGTGTAGTGAACTTGAGCACCCATGGAAGGTCGGATATAGATTCCTTTGTAGAGTAGGGATTTACTACTGAAAGTATAAATTGTGGAGTGTGCTGTGGTTTTACTAATTATAACAGTGGTATATTTATAATATATAAAGACTTTATAAAGTACACTTAAGGTGTAGCTAAAATTCTTTTTTGGTTTGTTTTATAAACAATACATCATAATATTGATAAAATTATGCTATAAATGGACGATAATTAATGAAAATAATAAATGCTTTGTCATTTTTTATCAACACTATGCCGACCTACCGTGGTGCAGTGGATTGGTACGCCACTGATCTGGGGTGCGGGAGGCTCTGGGTTAGAAACCCCGGGTAAGGCATAGGTGTTAATTTAAGTTAGGTTATACTTATAAGCCGTCCCATGCTAAGCTTTGAAACATAAAAGCGGGGGACGTTAAAAGGCCATTTCAATACAATACACTACAATTTATCAATAGTATATTGACTTATTTTTTGTAACCACAGCATAGTGTATATATATATATATATATATGCATGAGTATTAATAAAAATAAAACATTACTTTTCTCTTAGCCATTGGTGAGTATTCATATTTTTTAAAATACCTGTAAAGTGTATTGAACAGATAATTAGTGTTAAATTTATTATGCTACATTGCCACAATTACTTCGTAAGGTTCCCGCGATCGCTTGATATGCAATTATACATGTTTAGTTCATTAATATTCTATACATGCTTTTTTTACTTTCTTTAAAAAAAGTTGAAAAAACATTTTTTTTTTTTAAAGTTCCAGAAAATATGACGTGATGACAGAAAGTCATTACGACGAAGACAGAAAGTTCGAAGCACTCCCGAGCGCATGCAGCAGGTAAGAATAAAAGAATAATTAATTTTACTTGTACGCCGAACACATTTTAGAAGTAACTGCGGTGCTGGCCAAGAAGTAGAACTATGGTCCAACACGACGACGCCACGATTTGGTGTGCGGTTCACATCACGTTAAGGTAGAAATCATTGGCCACGAGGTTAAGCCATCAGTAGGACCGTAACAAGAAAGTATCACAAAAAGTTTACAAAATTATCCGGTAAACAAAATACTAACACGTCGGAATCGAAGAAAATATCTGCAAACAAACTTACCCAAAATGACGGATTAAAAAAACTATAACATCTGAAGGTTGAAGAAAACTTTCACCAGAAAATATCTAGCAGAATACATGCTGTGTGAAGAATATGCGAAGAAGGAGGAGGAAGTAACCTGAGCGGAAAACTATATATACCAGGTCATGCTCCGGACTTCATAGTCTCGTGCGACCAATCGATACATAACTCAAAATTCGAGAAAGACATAATAATTCATAAATAACGTTATTCACTTTTCTAACTGACATTAATTTTTATACAATATTAAGTATGCAAATACTTGATAAACACTAAGAAAATCATTTCTTTAAAACAAAAGCATAAAAATATATAACAGGCAAATATGAAACAGTAGAAAATTTTCAGCTGGTACAGTTTGCTTTAAAACTTAAAATTGAATAAACAGAATAATTAAGAATAACTAGAGCATGTTCCAATAAAAAAAAAACTTCACTGGGCGAAATACCAATTAAATGTGGGAAACTGATTAACGGAAATAAAGACATAAATTAAATGCTAACACATAACTGGCACACGCTCCCCTCCCCCCAAACCTGAACCCAGGACACACGTGCAAAGGTGTGGCAAGAGCAAAAGCTACAATTGTAAAATAGCCACAAAATATAACTAAAAAATTAATATTTACATGAAAACACAACGCCACAACAACTTATATTAAGAGGAGGAGGAACCACTACAAAAAAACTGGCAAAAGAATTACAACTGCATGTTCTTGGCTAGAAAGTCGAATGGGTGTAACGGGTGGCACAAATGCATGAAACATGGATTTTAACCAAACAATTATAACAAGTGCGATGCGACACACCACAAGAGAATATAGACTAATAGAAATTGCATTCATGTCTTCAGGAGGTGGGGGAATGATGGTAACGGAGAAGGTCCATGACATCACGGAAATTGGTACCACGGGGCTGTGAAGCCAGAAGGGAATCAAGTTCCTTACTGAGGGGATCATTTGGAGAAAGATGAGGTAACTTTGGATTTTGGAAGGATGTAAGATTGGATGAGTTTAGGAAAATGTAGCACAGGTAAAGACTGATTGAAATGAATGGCAGAGTTGACTTGGCCAAATGTCTTAAAATAAGGACTGACGATGTGGCAATGTGAATCATTGCTGATAACGCCACTTCCTGACAAAGAGAGAGCGAAGAGATGTGATTCTAAGGAAGTTCAACATAAGAATGTCACATCAATGGGAAATTTCGCCGCAAACAGCCAGAGAGAGTGGGGTTTTTTTTTTGTAGCAAGGGTTACTCTAGATATACAAAAGATTGTTCACAAAAGTCAAGGTGAGGTTTACCATATAATAAATTTAATTCACAACTATTAACATGTGCATCAAAAAATGGAAAATCAGAATCTCAATTTGTTAAAACTATAAGTTTTACATTAAGACAACAATTTAACTGCAATGGGTGTGAAAATTTTTCTATCTAAACTGACAATAAGAAAGCCTGAAACTATAATAACAAATATCTGTTTATGTTAGTAAACATCCCAGTAAAAGCAAAAATACGATAACTCTGAAATAAACTGAATGTTTCTTAAGCAAATAAGGATAGTCTTCACAAAAATAAACACAAATTGCCATTGCATTAATGATAATACATCAACTACAAAATATATCAATTATAATCAGATGACTACAGTTCAAGAACTAATTACACAAGTGTCACGTCTGAAAATATTAATCAGGAATCTAACTAGTCCAGTGCCCAAACCAACACAAAATACCTAAATTAACTAGACATTGAACACAAATAATTTCAACTATATAAATTCAGAACAAAAGACATTGTTTGCAATAAATGTAAATTAATTTTACACTACAAACATCTAACATAGTTAGTAGCAACTTAGATTAGTATCAACTTAATTGAGTTTTCTCGTAGCTTAGTACCACAGATTTTGCTTGATGTGTGAGCTCACAAACGATATGGATCTTAAAATGACTCGGCTCAATGGGTGATCAATCCATGAACAAGACGTACTCAGGATCTAACAAGTAAAAACAGTTACTAAATTATTTGATGGAAAACAAGTGAACACATTGGGTCTACAGCTACTGAACAGCGCAAAAAAAAAAGAAAATTACTTTGTTGCATGAAATCTTTTCAAATGCGAGATGAATACACCTGAACTGGGATCAGCTAATGCGGCAGTGACTGGCGTTAAAAAAAGTTGGATTTGATACAGGCCCGACCAACAGTAAGACATTTTATCCAATTTTTTTTATCAACTGCCCTACTGACAGAGTATGCTTTGCACAGAACAAGGTCATCTACATTATAAGGGTTATTAATGTGACTTTAATCATGCTTGGTACGACACTTGAAATGAGCGTGCTTTAAATTCTTGAAGGCAGACATCCAAACGTCCTTAGGATCGTTCGGCAACAAGTAATTTAGATGCCATAAATTTGACAAAGAGTTATTTGGGGCAAAAGTAAACATGAGATTGTATGGACTAGTTTTATGTGATCCATGTTTGCCATAATTGAATGCCATTTGAAGCCAATGTAAATTTTTATCCCAATGAGTCTGGTCCGTCGCATAGAAGGCAATGAGCGCTGAACGAGGGTTTTGGTTAAAACACTCCGCATGCGAAGGAGGTGGATTGTACAAGGATAAAGTAATGTGGCGTATGCCATGAAGAAAACACATGTTCTTAAAAAGATGAGATGTAAACTGTGAACCGTCATCAGAAACAATGGATGAAGTAGTAACAAAATTTTGAAAAATATGCACTTGAAGAGCAGAAATAGTGGAGATAGTATAAGCTTTTCTAAGTGGAATTAACAATACAAATTTAATTAAAACATCCACACACACTAATAACATATTTCCTTATTCACTCCTAGGAAAGGGACCAACAAAATCAAAAAACTATTTTTCCATAGGTTTATCATAATGTGTATTCTGAGCTGGCTAGCTCAGGCCCCAAATTTTGCAACATTTTACTCGCTCAGAGTGTTCAAGATCAACTCCTTTCTAAACGAAGTGCTGACGGATAGCCTGAATAGTTTTGTGTGTACCCAGGTGAACGCCAACAGGTTGTGAATGAAAATATTCAAATATCATTGGTTTTTAGATGATCAGGGAATACAATATGTTTACGTTTGTTACGAGATCTGCCACAAAGGATACTTTTGGAAAGAAAATATGTTTGTTTTCAATACCTGATTTGAAATTCGAGATGATTTATTTCAAACTGCTATCTTTTCCTTGATGTTTTTTAATATCTGTAAAAACTAATGGAAAACATGATAAAACGTTATAATTTGGAATAACTGCAGATTCCACACTGGTACCGTCAAACATACGAGATAGTGCATCTGCAACAGCATTTTGAGTTCCTTTTAACTACCCAACGACCAATTTTTCCAAGTTGGTGTGGATGAGCCAATAGCCACGATAAAACCTGGTTGTCGGTCTCGAGAAGAAAGTTTTCGCCAGTGCTCCTGGGGAATAACTTACATAGCATGTCTGAAAAAATTGCAAGACTCAGGAAATAAAAATTCACAGATCTGAATTTTAGTTTTTTTTTTTTTTTATGTATTTAAACTTTTGCGTAATCCCATTCTCTCTTAATTAACGAGAAAAGTGAAAGCAGAAACCCCCTCCACCGACCAGAAAAATGGGACCAAAAACTTACACAACGGGCCCTGTATAGGACAGCATAACCATATGAAGGGCGTCTTTTGTCATCGGGGCATCGGACCAAAAGGACGTCTGGAGATGAGTGTGTTCGGCCATCGCTAACCGCCGCCAGAATCAAACAATAGCAATTTAAGCAATACGATGACTCTCCAATTATGTTTCAATAGTAAAGGGGGGTGGTAATAGTCTATACATAATTATTAATCAAATAACATCCTGTTATTTCATTATAGCTCCCTCCGCGTGGACACAGTAATATTTCTAGTTAAATAGTTATTGCATAGTATTAAATGCTCAATAAATACCCATCTTATACTGTTATGCTCTACCTAACACTGAGTTATAATTTTATATGCCCAATAGCCCCTTTAAGGTATGATCAACAAAAATTAATTATATAGGCTGTACACGGAAAACTGAGCACGTTTGAAAACCCTGCTTAGTATATACTCGTATGCACAGTGTGTAATCTTCCACCTTATGTAAAATTAACATTTCCATGGGCCATATCACCGTAGTCATGCGTCGTCCAGGTGAAACTGGCAAATTATTAGAAAAGTAAATATTTTACAAATCTGCTTATTTTTATACTTCGATGCATTAAGAAAACAGGAAGTGAAAGAAATGATTTAGGTGATCATAAATGGTTACCTAACAACTTTTTATTCTATCTTAAGATATGGAACTACTTTCTCTCCATCGTTAGCAACTTTACTGGGCTCATGTCACTCAGGGCTCATGTAGGAACAGTGCCTTTTTTCTAAGGTCATTCTCGATGAAATTGTACACGTGCCTTGCCTGCATCTTGCCACAAGTGACGTCAAAATAGGAAATTGTGTAACAACTTTACGTACATAACCAAAATATTGTGTACGATAATAATGAAATGTTTGCTAAAATATCTCGGTCCCGACAACAAGAGTGACGCGATTGAGAAACACTTTCAAAAGGATTCCTTACGAGTTTTTTCCGCTGAACTTTGAAGCGTATACGTTACGAAGAGGCACCTTCCAGAAGAGAGTCGACCGGAATACGGCGGCATAATCCATTCACGGTTACTCCAACCTTTTCTGAAGCACTGCTAAAGTTTTACCACCAGGATATTCCTTCGCCTCGTACAAACGAAGCTTAACTAAGCCTGGAAAATTACATCAAAGGGACAACGCACCGCATTCGTGCGCACTAAGTGTAACGTAATTTTGTATAAGAACTATTTATCACTAGGCGCTACCAACACACCCATTTTCTCCCTGTTTTTTATTCAAATTATTTATGAATTAAGAATTATAATTTATAGATAAAATATGAGCCACATTTTAATTTAACAGAAAAAGAAGTAACTTATCAACACCAGTATATAACGCTTGTGATACAGGGCATATTTAGGAATAACTAAACACGTCATACATGCGGAGATTTTTCAAAGGTTTAATTTAAAAATGTCGAAGAAACCGCGAATGCCCTGTATGATGCGAGCGACACGCGGTGGCACGAGGGAGGAAGGTAGCTAGTGTGAATGAAGCCGCTCCGCTCTCGTGAGGGTGGAAAAACAATTACCGCGGGGACAACACAATTTCCGGAACTCTCCCGCCATCCGCTCGACTCAAGAACTCGGTTCCTGCTACGTTGTTGCCGCGTCTCATCTGTCGCCAAGTTGTGGCGGAGGTGGTGGGTGATCTCTATACTGACAAGAGAACATCGAAAAGTTATCTCCGTCTTCCGTAAAATCGACGAATACCACGTAGTTGCTGAGTCCCCTCCTTTAGTTTTTAGGCAGACGTGAGCAGTATTATGTAAAGGAAAGTTCCGAAAAAACTCATCCACGTTGTGAACTAAACTCGTAACCAAATAATGCCAAACTTATAAAAAAAAATTACAAACTCGTTAAATACATAATTAGGCTTTCTTTAGAATTATAAAGCCATTCTGTCAATTAATTTAAAAATATCTGAAATAAGTATTTTGCTACCTCTGTCAGTCAGAGAGAGAGAGAGAGAGAGAGAGAGAGAGAGAGAGAGAGATAGATAGAGAGATATAAAAGGGCCTGATGTAGAATCTAAGGAAGAAACTAGCGATAACCTAATACTGTTACTAACAAAAATTAGAGTTTAAGGGAGGTGTACAGCTTCAGTACAAAACTATTTTCTTCGCAAAAAACGGTATTCAAATAATTTAATTTGATTTAAAAATGAGTAATAACTCAACTTATAATATCTAACACCTACGGTATACTCTGAAATCATATGAAATTGGCACAAGAACTTTCTTAAGTAATTTTGAACCGTTTCAACATATCTGGATGCACAGAATCTCAATAATCGCAGTAATCTCTTAACGCGTCTTTTGCTGAAACCTCAATTTATTAAAATATTTTATTTATTTAAACTCGAGATTATTTTATTGAATAGTATAGGATGTATTAAAGATTTTCATCACAATACTAATAAACGTCATACAAAGGGCCATCTTCAATTTATTTCAAATCATTAACGTTCATGGTTTATATCTAAGTTTGCACACAGCTTCGTACATGTTGGAAAAATGTAATGTCCTAGGAACTTATTCTAGGATTACAAAACCGTTCCTTTCAACAATGTTACCCTTAATCTTTGCTTGGTATAGTCCGTAGTCCCGTGTTGCAAGCGTAATATTAATGATGCACATGTCAGTCAGCCAATTCCTTTTTTAGGCTCTGCATTAAATTACATCCAGTTTATCGGCGATGTGAAAGATAGATGACATCACGGCTGCTTGGTAAGATGAAAAGCGTATTCGTGATATATTATATGCTTAACCGTAGGCCTAAACAAAGTTATAGTCTATTTGTGGTTTCTTCAATCTCATTGAATCAAATCTTTCAAAAATCACCCCTTGTATGATCTGGTTAGTTGTTTCCTAAATATTCCACATATCACAAGCGTTTTATACTTGTGTTAACATAAAAGTAACTTATTATTGGTTAAATTGAATCTTACTGATATATTATCAATATATTATAATATTTAACTTATAAATAAATAGATAAATACAGGGAGAAAATAGGTATGTTGGTAATGCCTAGTACGAAATACTTCTTATGAAAAATTGTATTACAGTGAGTGCTTACGAATGCGGTGCGTTGTCCGTTTGGTGTAGTTTTCTAGACTTGGTTAAGCTTTGTTTGCATGTGGCGGAGGTATATCCTGAAAGTAGAAGCTAAGAAGAGTTTCAGAAAAGTGCGAAGTAACCGTGAATAGCTTATATCTAGTTGTCGATGGTAATCGTGCGGTTAGCAAGGCCCCCTCCCTCCGCAAAATCGCGGGTCCGATCTGAGGCGGATCTGACAAGATATTTTCGCATGATGGGAACGTGAAGGGCGCTGCTAAGAGCCGTCGCGTTTTATTGGGGTGCTCCCACTACCCCCACTCCTCTTGTGCATTTCGTCGCTCCTCCATCATAGGGTCTCATTTCATATAAAAATGAGAGCATATCGGACACTTACGTGTCGCAGCTCAGTTTTTTACGACCCTGAGGGTGTAAGCCCGGTGGAACAAGCTGTTAATTTTGTCATTTCAATTATTCCATGGCGAAGGGGGTTGCTTATGTCGCTCACACCTAGCCATACGCTATTCGGATTCTTCGACATCTTCTGCTTTGCAACCCAACAAATACGCTACCGAATTATATCTCGCTACTTTTGTATTTCATCATCAGTTCATTTTCCTCGCAATATCTTTTCATCACGTTTTACGTACTGCCATGCTGGAAAACTATAACAGTGAACGAATTCGCTGTTTCTCACTGTCTCATTACAGCCTGTCGTACTATTTCATCTGTTGTAGTTCGTCGGTATGACACCTGGAACTAAATCATGTACTATAAGCTGCAATGCATTGATGCTAGTTTAAAATATCCAATTAAATAAGCAAGCAAATATATAAATTTAATTACTTCGTTATTGTTAATGGTAATAAGGCAATAAAGTATTTTTAATCTGCCTTATTTAAATTTTAAAGCATTTCGTTTCTGTAAAATACTTAAAAACATCGTAAAAAATGACATTTTGTTGATTTAGCAGTCTAACTTTTAACTACATTTCTGATAATTTGTACTAACTACGTAGATACTCAACGTCGACATAACTATTATTTAAATATACAATGCGTTGTATCCGAAATTTGATTAAGGAGAGTTAAAAAACTGATTATGCTACTCAGTTTGACTTTTCGCAAAGTAGAAAAATTTTCGGTAGTTAAGACTATGCGGTATTTGCTTCATTTACAGAGTTTTGTTAAACTTGAAGGGGCAAACAAAATCATACTTTTCTATACAGCAATAATTCCACGAAAATACCTAAACCACCGGGAATTTCATTCCAGAAAACGAACTCCAGCAAATTCTTCCAAAAGGAACGCTGGCTTTCACGAGAGCAAAAGTAATTACGAACAATAAAATATATCTCCCACCTCCCATCCCTTCACCTCTTAAATGTTATACATTTCTCACAATTCTTTCCTCGAGATAACTCAGAATTTCCTATAAACTACAAAAACACTTTTCCGCCATATTAGCACAAGTCTTCCAACTATGCCTCAGAAACGCAAAATACCGGAGACTCAAGATGATTAAAGCCGGTTTTTCTCTTCTACATATGGCCGAAACATGACTCATCCATGACCAGTATAACAATCGTAATTGCATGGTCAACTGTGACGAACAAGTTTGTTTATGTTTGAATTTTCAATAGATCAACAATTTTGTATAAGAACATTACATTAAGCATCTTAAATATACACTCACGAGCAGTTGAATAGCGACACCTGCCTGGTAGCGTGCGGCACCCCTCTCGTTATGATGACGGAGGTGAAGCGGTGTAATATGGATTCCACGAAGCACTGGTTGCGGTCGGGAGCTGTGCTGATCCCCACAATTCACGGAGATCGGTCCGAACAGGAGCCAGATGAGTTCGGTGGGATTGAGGTCGAGTGACCTCGGCGGGCAAGCAAGCAACCTCCAGTCCGTGGAATTTTTATCCGACCGCTCTGCCATAGTTCAGTAGCGGCGGGCAAGTGAATTTTCTTGCTATAGGTAGGGGCCGCTTGCAGGGTGATGAAGGCGTAAAAATGGGTGTACATGATCTGCCAACAGGTCCCTGCACCGTTCACCACTGCGGTACGGTGGCATGTGTACTAGGGAACACATTTCACCCCACTTAAACAGTCTCCGTACGAGGATACTACACCCACTGGCCTAAACTGTACCCTGCTTCATGTGCTTGGTGCCATCGACGTATACCAGCGTGTGTGCCTTGACTCCAACGTCCAGGAAACATTTTTCCATGCGTCTAGAGTCCAATGGGGGTGTTCCCTTTCTCACATTAGTCGCTGAGCCTTGCGCAGTGAGCAGAGGTGCTTTAAAAAGGGAAGCAGCTTCTGTGCTCCTTAGTGGGAAGTTATTTCTGAATGGTATTGCTGTTCTGAGGTCATTTTGGTACAGCGTTGACTTGGTAAGTGATCTGTGGCACTGCGGCTTATCTATCCAGCGTTACCAACTGACCTAGACGACAGCGAGCCCTGTCATCAACACGTTGTACGTTTCACGGCAGATGTCCCCGGTGTGGCGGTGGTTTTACCCGAACCCATGAACTCAGGAAGTCTTGACACGGTGCGCCGTGGAAATCCCAGCGCCTTCGCGACACCGGAGATGGAGTGCCCATACATCTGGCTCCATCGAGCTGGCCACGATAAAATGCGCTGAGATCTTTTGTTTGTTCCTAGCCGGTCAGCGCGCTCTCTGACGACATCGCAGTCATGAGTGGCTTGGCACTATTCCTTACGACGGGGCTACCACAGTGCCATTTCGCCAACATGGCTGGCAGGTGTGTCTAATTCAACACTTGATGAGTACATGTTAGTTACATTACGACAACGGACGAAGAAAATGTGAAGGCTCAGTTGCACACATTCACACGTTCCCCCGGGAAGTTGAAGTCTGTATAGCAAGCTGCGCGTGGGTTGGGTGTCAGTAAATCAAGTGTCCGCCGCTTTTTAAAGCAAGTTAAGTGGAGGCCCTACATTTCCACATTGCTTCACGCTATGAATGAAGACGATCCGAAATTTTGTGCAATGTCAACTAACATTTTACTGATGAGATTGTTCGGTCCTGTCAAACCACCTTTAAATTGAATGTAGCTCTTGACCACTGATGAAAATCCCCATACTGTGGTAAACTTTCTGGGTTAACAGTATGGTGCCCTATGTCTGCCAGAGAACGTATGGGGACATTAATCTTTGACAGAATGGCGAAATTTGATAGATACTACACCGTGTTGCAGGAAAACATTGTGCCAGCTGTTAAACAACTCCCCCTAGATGACGACTGCTTCACCAGCAGGACGGCGCACTTCTGCTTTAACACCGAGAAGTATCCACCAACGTCTCTAGATCTAACACAACCAGATTTTAATCCGCGGAGAACGCTGAAGATCCCCCGTGCGCACCAGAAACCCAGGGACGCGGTGTGCCATGAGAGCCACGATTTGCGTTAACTCTTGTAAATCCACTACCACGGATACCGTAGCTGCCGACGGCGGAGCATTTTTACCGAACACACCGAACATTGTACTTACAGCATCAAAGACAAGCAGTCCCATCTAACGGCATTCAATACTTCCTCTGTTATTCCCGTTCGAAAAGTGTTGACATGAATTAAGGAAATCCTGTAAGCGGTCTTGATTTGTATTCGGGTGGTCGGGGTCTTGACTTAGGCCGCCTGAATTGTGGGTGAATTTTTCCAAGTGCAGTGTAAGTCAGTTGCAGGCAAATTATGTTGTAGTTTCTTCAAACGTCCCTGTCCAATTCTTCACCCCGCTCCAATCAATCTCCTTTTGAATGCATTTAATTCTCTAAGTTCTCTCACTATGTTAGAAAAAGACTTGCTTTGTACGTGCTTTCACTAATACAAACGTCTTATTGGGGAAGTTCACTGGGAGCAAAGTTGTGTCTGTGACTTGACCACGTCGTGTGTGTGCATGCTAGCAAGGATATTACTTATAGTAGTATGGGTTTGTAATGTATTGTAAAGGGCTTTTTAACATTCCCCGGTTTAATGCTCGAAAGCTTAGCAGGGGACGGCTTATAGACTAACTTATAACCTAACTTAAATTAACACCCATACCTTGCCCGGGACTCGAACCCAGCGCCTTCCGTACCTCAGATTGGTGGCGCACCAACCGACTGCGACACGGTAGGTCGGCTAAGTAGCAAGGAGAGTGCTTGCATGCGGGGTTCTTATGCCGTGGTCCTGCGGCCTGCGGGAACGGTCCTGTGTGAGCTGCTCCAGCACCCAGGTAGGCAGTCGCAGGTGTAACGTGAGACTCACAAGGGCGAACACAACCTGTCACAACTACAGCTGCCATAGCGAGCGGGGTCGATACCAGGCGTGTGTGCGTGTACACGCGTGTGTGATGTGTGCCGATAAGAGAGGGCGGCTGGCAGGGTGGGTTAGAGGGGTTTGTCTTTGATGGATGCTGCGTCACGGCAGATTTACTCTGCATCCCCAGTCCTCACACACTCGAGCCCGGCACTTGTAGCTGCTGGAAGGTGTTGTGGGGAGGGGAGTATACCTAGGAAACAGAGGTGTGGGGGCGGCGTGGAGCAAACAAAACACACTCGGCAGCACGCGAGCGACTATGGCGCGACGTGATTCCTGCCTCCTGCTGCTTCGGCGAGCTTCCGATCTGTGTTTCGCCTCCCCTACGGGCAGGGCTGCTGCATCTCAAGAAGTCTGGACCACCAACGCACCAGGAGATACTGGACGTGCCAAGTTGTCTGTACAGTGTTTGAAATACTCCCTTAGATGAACGATAAGGAATAATAATTCAAACGTTAAATCTAAAGCCCGTGTAACATCGTCTAACTTCCACCTGCAAGTCTTTCTGACAAAACTTGATGACAAAATACATCCATCATATTTTTACATCAAATCTTTGATACGTTTGAAAAGTGGTTACTATTTGTTGGTTGATCTAGTCTAATTTTTATTTTCAAAATTAATTTCGAAGTTATATACTGATGTAAAGTGCCCATGCAGCCAACTTCAGAAAATAATATCGAATGTAGGGAATTATTTTATTTTCTTTACTGAATTAAAATTTTATTTATCAGCTTTATTTTTTACACAATAAAATGTAATACCTCTGAGTCTTTAATATAATTTTTTCAATGTGCACTTTAAACATTTCTCGTGCTCAGAGAGCTTTTACATAAATCCATTTTCTTCATAACCTTATTTCATTCCCAGTAATTGCTTGCATTTCTAAGTTTCATGGCATTGGAAACGATCGTGTGCGTCACGCTCGATTATAGTTGGCTGAGCCTGTTAAAGATCAAATAAATTTTACAACTCGTCCAATATTCAAAATTGTTGAAGAAACAAGCTAGAATTATCCAACTTTTTCGGAAAAAACATGGCGGCGATAATGGGGTTTCGATGACGTCGTAACCATCCAACTTTCCCTGAACAACTTGGTTTGAAGCAGTTTGACAGAAATAATTGACAGTGTGGCAGGGTCTTTTGCATTAATTATTCAAGTTGTACAAAATAATATATAGTATTACAATTGTAAATACGTAATATAAATAGGTCTACATATCACACATTTATTTTACGCAAGTGCATTTTGACACAGTGATTTTAGATATTTAAACTGTTCGCTTGCGTTGGTATTCCTGATTCAAGACTTGCTTTTGAGTCGGATACTCAGTTGTCTTTATGGTTTATAACAACGCGAGGCCAAGGAAAAATTCTTGGAAATTTTCGGTTCGTGTTTAAATTAAATTAGAAGAAAAACAGGTAGTCATAACATATAGAACGAAATACACGTGGGGGAATCGGCAATGTTACTCGTAGGTATATGTGCGCATTTGTCGTACATTAATTAAATCATTCGTACAATACTTAAGTTTGAAATTTGATGGTAAACTAACTATTATGTGGAAGCACTTTAATACTTATGCTAACCATAATTTGAAACATCCAGTAATCCATAAACCATCGGAATATTGCCGAAATTACAGATAAAATAATCCTCTTTAATCCCTGTGGTCTAATGCTGCGAGTATTGATGACCAAGTGCTATATGTTATCTCTCCACTGTTCACGTATTACGGTACATAACTGCAATATAGCTGCTTTTTCTGATCTTATTTCCTTAACTTACCTTTAAGAGCTACATTATTGTATTTTAAATTACAATTATTATACGGTTCAGGATATAGCCTGTATTATATTATTATTTTCTCTCCCATTTCGGGAGAAAAATTACAATATATGCGCTAGGTAAAATAGTGAGGAGAGGACGTAATAAAAATTAAACAAAGCCATGGAAAGCAAATATAACACAACTTCCTTCCTGTTGTGATTCACCAGCAAGATCACGCTATACAGTCTCACATATCGCAGAAAGCTAGACATTGGAAAGCTTTTATTTCCGTGAACTTACGATTTACGTTACGTGAAACGATCGTAGTATGTCTCATTGAAACGCACAAGTCGAAGGACGTGAATATTTTACGAAGTACGTGAAATCATCGTAATCCCAGTCATGAGCAAAGAAAATGTAATCTATACCTGTTTGGGTCTCCAGTGCGTTCACATTTTTTCCACTTCCAGTAGCTTTGAAGCTAAAGTTGGAAGTTATATTAAACATACATGGTTTTGCTGGAATTTTAAGCCGTGGTTTATAAACTATTGATGAAAGACTTACGCATCTCTGCACCAAGAGCGAGGTGGTGCAGTGGTAACTCACTGTACTCGCATTCGGGAGGACCCGAGTTCGATTCCGTGTCCAGCTATCCTTATTTCGGTTTTCCATGGTTTTCCAAAATCACTCCAAGCGAATGCTGGGATGGGTCCCTAACATAGGCCATAGCCGATTCCTTCCCAATCCCTCTTTCCTATGCAACTTGCACCGTCTCTAATGACCTCGCTGCCAACGAGACGTTAAGCTCAGTTAGTTACCTTACCCTCGTTGCTACAAGAACAGTTAAATTGACAACATTAACACGATGTTTCAGTGGGAAATTAATAAGCTTGCCCTTGCCTATAACGACAGGTAATGCATTCGGAGGCTATGTTCAGAGTGTGTGACGTCACGTGGACCTGTACAGACGAAATTGTGCCGATGTTCGATGACTCTGGAAACGAATACCTTGCGCATAATGCTTGTTTGCTGATTCTGGTGTTCATGTTCCACATTCTGTTTATTCTTCCAGCGGTCTGGCTAATTAGTATACTTGTCTTCTAACCCAGATTCAGAGAACACCACTGATTCTTTTTTCTCTTAGTTTCGACCTCAAGTATCTATCCAGACTTAAATGACAGCTCTACTTACATGCTAGGCATCGCTTTAAGAAAAGTGAGGAAAATTGTTTTTTTTTTTTTTTTACGTGTCAGTGCATTGCCACTGTTATATTTTATCTATAAGTTATTCTTTACTTTACTTTTTAAAAAATGTAAAATGAATTTAAGACCTAATTGACGCAAATAAAAATTCTCCATTTTCTGCATGCTATCGAAATTCACCTACGAAACTAGGCAAGTGAATTTTAACTCAAATATTTTTGTTATACTACAAACCACAGTATAAAAGTGTCATAGAGATTTGTTGCAGCATATTAATTAAACTTGGGAAATAGGAATAAATCTTCAACACTTCCTAAAAAAATAAGATTTTAAAACTGAGATGTAACCACGCCATGCTTCTGGGGCCACATATGTACTTAGTGTTATGACCGCAGCTGTTATTGGCAGTGGTTTCTATCCCAACACACCGAATTTATGTTCAGATAGGGAACTGAATACTATCAGTGCAACTGAGATTACAAAAACATAGGACAAAGCGTCACTAGAACATCATAATCAACGCCAATGTAATACCTTTTGTTTGTAGAAGAGAACTATATTTTCACCAGGATCACCGGCTATACCGAAATTCCTGCACAGGCGGGAATACGCACATCTAGGATCCGTGTAACATTACTCTACAATGCACTGGCGGGAATACGCACATCTAGGATCCGTGTAACATTACTCTACAATGCACTGGCGGGAATACGCACATCTAGGATCCGTGTAACATTACTCTACAATGCACTGTCTTGCATTGGTACTACTCCTGTTTAGTCACCCAAGTTCAAAACCAAAAGAAAGATTTCAGCACACCACTAATCATTCATTATTATTAACATTTAAAGGAAGGAGTGAAATAATGGGGGACGTATTTATGCAAATAGGGTAATGTAAAATACATTTATTGACGTGGGTGATAACTGGTGATGAGCTGTGACATTTCCGAGGTACAAAATCTTAATTATATTTTATTGGCCATCCTATTTTCCTAACATGACGCTCTCTTACTGAGAATATTAACTAAGGACAATTGTATGTTTAATAATAACGTACGCCGTTTCAGATGAGAGATTGTTCAGAAATTATTTTTACTTTTGCTTGCTACATCTGCATTACATAAGTTTACTTATAGAGTACACAATTATCAGGCAACCTGTTCAGTGGAATCATGCTTCAAGAATGCGCAATAAAGCTATGACGCAATATAGAAAAAATTTAAACCTCGCTACAAAAAATATACTCAGAAATTCCATAAAGTTCCCTGCTAGCTTTATGTCATCGTCAAATTTCTTCGTACTTACATGATGTAAATATTTACAGATAGTAAAATATGATTAATTAAGAGCTAACGAATTTTCAAACATAAACTATAAATCCCTTTTTCGCCTATTCCGTTTTGTACAATACATCGGTGCTGAAGGGATGAATTTACAACATTTTCTTGGCGCATTACAGTTCGAATACTCTCGCGGTTTCCAATTTCTCTTCGCTTTAATTAAGCCCGGAATTTCCATTTTCTTCGTTCCTTCTGCTGCCACCATTAACCTTTGCTTCCTCTCCTTGGTCGCTCAGTACGCTGCCTTCCCGACGTGTGTGTCCAGTTGACAATGTATGTTTTTGCGCTGCTTACTTCGTCTTCTACAACTCAGAAATTTTTACAAAGAAGGAATAAATGCAATAACTTGTTAGCAAAAGCATTTTCTTACTGGCAAGTCTCCAAAGGTTGTTTTCGCAAGTGGCAAAACTTTCATATTTTTGCGATGGAATCCATGAGGTTTGTTTAGTAAATGGTTTCATACATCTTGACACAGTTGTGTAGAATATTTAACGTAAACTCATATCAATTTTTTTTTCAACGTAATGAACACAACATTCGCATTACAAAATTATTCTTGTACTTTATCACGAACATTATACCGAGTAAGTTACTCAATCCGTGAACTATTATATTCAATTTATGATTGTAAACTTGTATATATTGGATACAACTTACTGTTTATAATAGCCCTTCCGTACCCTCATTCTGCACATATTGATGAGGGGGGTGGGGGCAAAAGAAAAACAAAAGCTGTTTAAACTAAAATTTAACAAATAATTAAATTTTGGCAACTACTGCTTTAAAACTGTGCTCCCCGCACTGTTTTATCGAGAAAATATACATAACAGACTATTATATGATTCAGTTTTCAATGAGAAAAAACTTATTTGATCAACGTGATTACAAAGTAATAGAATTGCAGGCTAGTACACACACAGAGACACACAAATACACTTTATAGATTTAGTATAAAGACAAAATATCGGGTTTAGAAATAATACAGACAGTTTCCATTGTGTGAAAAAATTACGTAAATGTAATAGTGTTTTAATTTACTTCAGGGCATACAAAGCACGTGCCAGTTTCAGCGGTAATTCTTAAAACTCCAAAGGCGAAGTGGATACGTAGAAACTTACTGTTATTTGAAGTTTGGCAAAGCATATTGTGTTTTAAGAAGAAAAATTAGACTTCACTATTTAAATATTGATCAATGCCTCCCAGAACGAAATGGTATTCGTCGGAAAATTTTAATACACGTCTACTCGTCGCCTGATAACTACTAGTCGGGCAACCAGGCGTACATTTGTACTACACGTGGTTGCAAACCTACTAGGCGCGAGCAAGTAAGCGAGACGGTAGATTTCTTTCAAATCTAATCAAAACTAGACACAAAAGCTACTCTTTCAATACGTGTCATAACTGAAGCTGTATGAGTAAACCATGAGATGGGACAATTCCGTATGCTCATATTAAATTAATGGGTAGAATGACAGGATTTATGGGGCGATATTTAACTAACCGGCGTAAACGTAAGTTACAAAAAAAAATTATAAGTTGAAAATTAAATAATGCCAGTTTATAAGCAAAATGTGTAAATTCATGATTTCATATCATGCTATCAATATGTTTAATTACATGTGACGTGTTAAGACGATGTTTTAATTGCGTTTTGAATGCAACAAATATAGTATCTTGGAACTAGGCAGAGAGTTATTTCGTAAAAAATTAATTAATTAATAGACTTACAAAAATTAGACGTCGATTTCTTTAAGGATTTGCCGACAATAACATGTTCAAATGACAACCAGGAAATATTATTCAGCTTTAACAGAATAAAAATTCTCTTTATGCGCCATTGCTTTGTAAGTATATTAATTTCTGTTCCAGGGAAAGTTTTACAGTACTAAAATGTGTAACATTGATATATTAAATTAATTTTGATACCATTATTTTTACGTTGAAATGCAAAATTGTACTAAAATATAAATGTTTCGTTTAAATGTGCGCTTTTTGTTTTAATTTTGTAAGGTTACTCTTGGCGGCTCTTAAAGCATAGAAATATAAACACGTGACTGTTGTAAATTAATTATATTAGCTTATAACGAATGAGATACATTTTTTGGCAAGTATAATCACCACCTGCGTAATATAACTTAGGAAAGGAAAACAAAAGAAAATAATGAATGAAAATAATGGATCGCTCGCAAAGAATTTATGGCTGAATAAATAGCAGAACCACTTCAATAGAATTAAACTGGATATTTTGAGAGGGATAGTTGACACTAGATTATGTTTCAAAAATGCTAAATAGTAACTTACGTCATTATTAATTTCAAGCGTGTAAATGCAAATCAAACATTAGAGTTCACCAGTATGTTCTTCCCTTCAAAAATGCGCTTATATTTTATACTGGTCTCTTGTTGTCAATACTTTATGAAACACAACAAGTAAAAATCAAAACTTAGAAAAAATATGTGATTTACTCCTAGAGAACTGCAGTTAATACTAAGAAACGAACAATTTTAAAGAAAGGTAATTATTTGTCATTTATGCAACAATAAGCACGCTTTGGCTGAAAACTGGAAATCGATTACATTAGTACCGCGACTTGCATTTTTGTTCTATATTAACGAGAGTATACTGAAGTTACGACTATTAAAAAACAAAACTATAAAAAAATTATGTTGTCAGTGTAATAAAAATACTGTTTGTTTATAACATATTATAGGAACTACAGGTTTAATGTGTTCTTATAAGTCAATTAAAATCATGCTCTACAACGTGTGTACGTTAAACGTCGAAAAGTGGTTAAATGTGGTCACAAGCCTAAATAGGACACCAGCATTGGTCCTGACCTCTTGGTCATATAATAGAAGGTGCTAATGCGGCTTGTATAATAGTCGGCGGGGAAGTAGTCTGCCATTTGGTTAGAGTACGACCCTTGTACAAAAAAGGCATACAAAACGAGCTGCCTCGCCTCCGTCGAAAACCATTCTAACACTCCAGCAACATTATTCGTTTGCCAGCCACTCAACAAAACTCTGTGAGCTAACGGATCAGCGAAACTTCTACGGTACGGAGGTTGTCAGATATAGTCTATTCGCGGTATCTTAACACTTATTGAATCTGACCTTTAAAAAATTATGCCATGTAGGACTTAGGTTCTTGACTAACTATGGCATGTATCTCAAACGTTTTGAACTTATTTCAATATGAAAGGTATACCATTTTTGATTAAATTAAACTTTAACTTAGATTTTGTCTATAAATTATAATATTTAAATTGTAATTAGTATGAATAAAAAAGGTAGTAAATATGTGATCTAGTAGTGCCTATAGGCTATTCACAGTAAAATGCGCACTTCTGAATGCCCTGCTTAAGACCTACTTTCATGCACGTTGTGTATTCTTCCGCCTTATATAAGATTAACATTGTCATGGGCCACATCACTTTATTCATGCGTCGGTCAAGTAAAACAGTGAAATTGTTAGAAAAGTTAATATTTTACCAATCTGCTCATTTTTACACTTCGATGCTTAAAAAAAAAAACAGAATGCGAAAGACATAATTTAGATTATCAGAAATGGTTACCTAACACTTTATTAGATGTTAAGATATTGAATTACTTTCTATTCATAGTTACCAACTTTACTGGACGCAAGCCACTCAGGGCGCTCGTTAAAATATGTGCAGGTAAGAGCAGTGACTTTTTCTAAGGTTGATTTCAAAAGTGGTCACTTTATCGTGAACAGCCTGTAGTAAGAAATAATTCTCATGCAAAATATTATTAAACTGAGGGCAAAAGTATGTGGTGCTTTGCCCCTTTGGTGTAATTTTCTAGACCTAGTTAGTAATTTTTTGCATGGGCAGATGAATAGCCTAGTATCGTAATTTTAGTAGTGCTTCAGAAAAGTTAAATGTAACATTTAATGAGCCTTAGCACCCGATTCCACAGCGTCATGCAGCTAAATACTTGAATGGATTCACCTACATCTAGGGGATCGCATTGGCTTTTCACTTCTGTAATGTTACTTATTCGGACTAATAAAAGTGTTAAGATATTATCATTCAGTTAGATTCGATATACCACTCGGGGCAAGATGGGGACGTCCCCCTCTTGCCCCTTAAAAAGTTAAACTTTTAAGTTGGTGACAAAAAAATTACTTCTTTATTCGTAGCGCACATTGGAGTGTAAATGTGAAATTTTAAGCGTTTTTTTTATGAACCATGGATAATTTTTGGTATGTTTCTATAATTGTTTTTATTTTGAGGTTTAACTAAAGTGTTTCCTTACGATATTCTTCTTTATGTATTTGGATTCTCTTCCCAACAATAACTACAGCCTCAGAACTAGCCAATACCTAGTGGCAGGGAAAATAGGTGTTTTTTTTATATATCTACCTGCCTGCTGATATCAATAACTTGCTGAGAATATTAGTTAAGGACAATATTGTATGTTTGGTAATAATGTACACCGTTTCAGATGTGCTGTGCAAATAAGAAATATTAACACTCATCGAATATCATTGAATGATAATTTTTAATTTTGCGTAAAATTTAAATAGGACAACGCTGCATTTCGACTGTGCTGTGTCAGGTGCTAGTAAATATTACCTCCTGATCAGAAAAAATAATACAAGAGAATGTGTCCCGTTCACAAACTCGTGCGAAACTATGTCTGCCATACGTAAGAAATCCGCTGGTTTCGTAAAGACAGACATCGGACGGGACACCAGACATACACTTATCTCTGCCGTTTGGTGGCGATTTGCAGCGTCTTGCTCGTCTTCGCATTTGGCGGATGTTTCAACAGCTGCAGGCACATTCCTGTTTGAACTTGTCGCAGACATTGTGCTGATTGTTGTACGTATTTAAGAGCTCCTGTAACAAAGGACCGCCCAAACTCGGCCTTCATATAGTTAAAGTGGCACATCACGATTTAGGGAGTCAATTATGTTTGCTTGTTCGAACCCCACTTAAGAAAATATCATTAAGGATGTTGCAGAAATAAATAAGAGAAAAGGTAATTCAATTAAATGATATTATCGTCCAGACATAGTAGTGTTTAGTTACCCATTAATTATTTTTCTTTCTTTAATAGTCCCGTAACTTCTGGTGGTAGCAAACACCACATACGATCACTACATACATAAGTTACGTCGTACCCATGTTCGTTGAGACACTCAGACTTCGAAACCTCGGAGACTAGCCAGACCCAAAAATATTCGTTCTTCATATCGAAAACCATTACGATGGTTTTCATCGTTTGGAAATTCTCAGCTCTGAAATTCTGAGAATTTTTGAAAATTGGTACAGGCCTGAAGTGATGGTTTTTAGGAGTTCACATTTGCCTGCAATCTGCTACGTATCTACACCAAACCCGAACTGGCTTTTGTTGTACATGAGTAATTTCGTTATTTGGTATAAAGTAAGTCATTATTATTTTTCTATGCTAGATGTATTAATTAAGTACTTGCTTTACAGGCTGCAGCACAGCGTCAACGTCACTATCAGCCACAAGAAACGCACGACAGATATGTTCTGTCTAGGAAAATATATATGTTCCTTATCGACATAATATTGCCAATAAAACATACTTTATTATTGGAAATATTTTAAAAAATAACGTACATGTATTATTTGCGTAACTTCTCCTTTGGTTGCATATTATTAGCTGTGTTATAGCATAACAAAAGGGAGAATTTGTGTACGTGATACTTGTAGAATATTATTTGTAAATTCATTCAAATGTGTAGATCATTTTATATTAACATTTGAACTAAAAAATAAAATGCCTTCTTTGAGATAAATACAATATTGTGTAATAATTCACGTAAAAGTTTTAAAAATTTTTACGATTTTACACTGGCTCTCGTTGACTCTTCAAATCAAGTCACTGAGCCTATGGCAATTTAGAAATTTTAATCTTGGCGGAATGATACACACTAAGCGGAAATAAACAAAGAATGAAACTCTCATTTATTCACTTTAACAATAATCATATGCTTGGCTTCCTGCGTATTTGGATAGTAGATTAAATATGGGGAAGATTGCGCATGCGAGCTGAGCAAAAAAAAAAAACTTTCCATGTTACAGAATTTGGATTGCTTTTATATCCATAACACTACCAAAAACAATGTGGTTAATATTAGATTTTATAAAACTGTTAAGCAAGTTATTCGAGATGTTCGTAATGTTTTCAAACCCAGTTTGAATGTAACTAGAATATATTCAAGTATTTCAAAATATTTTACTCAAGAAAATGAATGGGTACCCTATGTTAAAAATTTAAACGTAAGCTAACATATTAACAAAATCTTTAAAGTTTAATAGCAATGTTGTTGCAGGATTTATGTGAGCATTTAAATGACTGTATCGATTGCCAACCCAAGAACAAAAGTAAAGAAACCAAAATACAGACACATACAAAAAAAACGCCTCATATTAGTGTTCTTTGACTTTTCGTTTTCATCGTTGCATTGTGTCCATTGATGATTTTTTTTTCGTTCGATTATTTACTGCAGTTTAACATTGTGTTCAGTTCGGTTGGTGTTCAGAAATTTACCCGTCCAGTTTGAGATGATTGAGGTCAGAGATTTGGGTGGCTCTAAACTACTAGGTCTTGAGAGCCGATGAGGGTCAAATGAGATTAGAATGGAGCAGCGCCGGAACACAAGGGCGAGGGAAAATGGAGATCTCCGAGAAAACCCGCCGGCCAGCGGCGTCGTCCGGCACGATTCCTTCTTGCGAAAATCCGGGTGTTACCCGGCTGGGGATTGACCCGAGTTCACCTTGGTAGGAGGCGAGCGGCCTAATCGCCCCCTCCCCCCCTTTTTCAGTTTGATGCTGTCGCTCGTTGCTTCATGTTCCATTGACTGCTATGTTCTTCTGTAATTCCTAGTTGTTTGATTTTCATAATTCGGTGTTCGTCTAGTTTTTCTATTCTTTACTTTGGTTTTTTTCGGGATTACTTTCGGCAATTGATAAAGTCATTTAAATGTTCACATAAACACGATCATCATTGGTGACCCCGTGACTGTGGCAGTTGTACTGGCGATGAACGAGGGGGACATTAGCTGAAGACTAGAATCTGTCTATAGTCCATTCACCGTTACTTACAATTTTCTAAAGTCCTGTTTAAGTTCTACTTTCACGATATCCCTCCGCCTCATGCGAAAAAAGCTTAACTGAGTCTATGAAACTACACCGTAGGTGACAACGCACTGCAGTCCTGCGCACTCACTGTAATAATATATTGCATAGGAAGTATTTATCCCTAGGCGTTACCAGCACACCTAATTTCTCACTGTTGTTATTCGTATTAACTATAAATGAGTTGATATAATTCGTAGATAAAATATAAATATAAATTTTATGTAACCAAAAATAAGGTACTTTCATGTTAACAGAAGTATAAAAACGATTGTGATACATGGAGTGTTTAGGAAAAAACTGAACACGTCATATATGAAGTGATTTTTCAAAAGTTTGATTAAAAACGTGTAAAGGAACCACGTCATAGGCCATATGGGGTGATTTTCCAAAGGTTTGATTTAAAATGTGTGGAGGAACCACGGATAGACTATACTTGAACTTTAGCCTGTGCTGTGGCTGGTGTGCAGGAGATGCTGAGACAGACACATGACATGGCTGCCATGCGAGAGAGAGAGAGAGAGAGAGTGAGAAGGGGGAGGGGGATGGATGGTGGTTGATAGGCTCGTTATTCCGGGCACGTTCATGCTAATGAAGAGTGTTGTCAGGGGAGGTGACGAGCGGTGACAGCCCCATTCAGCCGCGAATCTGGGTCAAGTAGGGTCATACTCCACCCACTCTCTGTTAGCGACCTTGCGGCTTGATGACAGCTTGGGTCATGGGAAGGGGAACGGGGGGGGGGGGAGGGAAATTATGGGGTAGATAGCGCATACAAGGTGCACGTTTCACGAGTTCCAATGTTGGAAGCGTCTTCGGAAAAATAAGTGTCAGAAACCACGTAGCTTGTAGTACTGCGTCAAACATACTGTTTACAAATACATACGTACTCTGGGGTCTTGAGTAAATTTGCTTCGGCAGAGTAAATACGTATACGCAGAAAACTAAAAATAAACAAGTGTATAGGCTGTTCACGGTAAAGTGAGCACTTTTTAAAACCCTGCTTAAGACGTACATGCACGGTGTGCACTCTTCCGCATTATGTTATATTAACTCTGCCATGGACCTCATAACTTTATGCATGCGCAAGTCAAATGAATCTTTGAAACAATTACAAAAGTTAATATTTTACAAATCTGCTCACACTTGCAACTCGGTGTATAAAAAATAAGAAAGCTAAAGAAATGATTTAAGATATTACAAATGGTTGCCTATCGCATTTTATTCGACGTTAAGATATGGAACTACTTTCTCTCCACCGTTACCAACCTTGCTGGGCGTATGACACTCAGTGCGCCCGTTAAAATATATGCAGGTAGGAGCAGTGACATTTTTCTAAGGTGCTAGCTTTATCGTGAACAGCCTTTACACATCACTGTTAAACAGTCACATAACTTTTTCGCCGCTCAGTCTGAGCCTATTGGCGAGCGTCACCAAGCCCTGTTGCCACATCTACCAAGCGTCCGTCGCGTCATAGTACGTGTGTAGTGAAATCTGAATTGTAGAAATATAAATTAAAATTCTATGCGTAAAGTGACATTTGAGTATAGTAGACAGATAAATCGATAAACCATATATGTGATATATTTGGGAGTTTTTGTCTCTTATAAATCTCTTTCAGCAGACGAAAACCTAACATTTTTGGTTTGTAATAAAACCGATCTGACACAGAAATTTGCGGACCAGCAGTAGCTATTATACGTAAATATAGTAATTTTCCTTTACTTAGAGCTGCGTGTAGCAAAGAAAAAATACGTAACTTTGCTGATGTAGCTTATGATGGCGGCACAAGCTCCTCCTACCTATCCGCGCATATTATGTCATTCCTTAAAATTGCAAACATCCTCAAGTTAATAAATTTCTTAAAGCAAAAATAAATTTAATCTATTTTGCCATGGAACTTGTTGAAACAGTCACGCATAGCTGCCGTAATTTATTTTGTTGCCGGAATTTCCCCTTCTATATGAAAATTTCAACATAATACTCTGAAGGTATACTTTGGTAGACATAAAAAAACAGCAACTCGTTTCCTGGTCGACGTGGATGCAATGCATATCCATCGCACTGAATGTTCACCGACATCACATGCCGTCACAGTCAAACTGCTAATTTTGTTTAAAATTTGTACTTTTACGAAATCCTTAGCTGAGTAATTTTGTTAAAAAAAATTAACACACGCTAAAGATTATAGATTAACATTGTCTGTGAACCACTTCTTGTTTGCAACTACTGATGAAAGCACACTATTTACTTTAGAGATCGGCGTTATGTAACGTTACAGTTATAATAAACTGTTACAATTTAGTAACGTGTTACATGAGTAACACGTTCCATTGTCTATGCAGTTATTTTTTGGAACGTCTTCGATTGTCTAACTTAAACCAACGCCTGACCACTGCGCATGCGTAGAAGTTCTTTCTTGGAACGTCTTGGTTTGCAACTGTGCGCATGCGCTAACGTAATTCCTTATAACGCCAAGCTTAGAAACATTGAACAACATAATCGTCGTATCCCGGAACGTCGCGACCATAGACTAAAGATGAGGTAAACCAATCTCGCTGGCTGCGCACAACCAATCTCGGTGTCCCGACATTGAACTGCTTTTTCTGCCTACACGTCTAGTGAAAACGGAGGGGTTTGGAATTTAGGTTAGAAAACTGATTTGTAAACAAGTGCTCAGAGATGTTTGTATACTTACTCTAACAAGTTTGTAATGCTTTTTGATCAAATTCAAAATTGTAAAGTATTTTATTAATATAATAGTGCTTGTCATTTCAAAACTAATATATAAACAAACACGTTCATCACTGTTGACCACGTGACTTTGACAGTTGTGTAGGATTGGGGTAGGTCAATGTAGGGTACATGCGCAGGAGACGAATAAGCGGTCTACGTCATCTTTAGTCTAAGGTCGGGACAGGCGAGAAATGTTTCACAGTGATCTGTTATAAAAATAACATGTTACACGAACGTGTTATTTTATTGATACTGGAACAACGGAGCTCGTTACATAAAAGTTACTGTTTGGCTTATCTCTAGTAAACTTAGCGCCATAATTTCAGCGGAAACTCTACACGCAAGCAACTGAGGAACAATGATAAACTTTCAAAGCCCGTCGCAGAACTGAAGCTACATAACAGAGGACAAAACACAGGGTGGAATAAGGCAGGTGTTCTGCGTATCCTGTGTCGACTAAGCACGATTCAGACTTCATTATAGTCTGCTTTCAAAGCAAGGCAGGCACATTTAGATATAACTACGAAATACGGTTCCCTGTCAAAGGAACAACGAAGAAGATCCGCTATTATGAAAAATAGTCGTGTGTATAATATGTCACCTGTCATGCATACACCTTACTAAAGGCTGTTCACGATAAAGTGAGCACTTTAGAAATGAACCTTAGAAAAAAGTATCTGCCCCTGCATGCATATATTTTATGGGTGCACTGAGTGACATTCACCCGGTGAAGTTGGTAACAATGGGTGGGAAGTAGTTCCATATATTAACGTCAAATAAAAAAGTGTCACGTAAACATCTCTGACAACTTAAAATTATTTCTTTCACTTTCTGTTTTTTTAAATAATCAAAGTGTTAAAACGAACAGATTCGTAAAGTTACCGTCTTAATAATTTCAAAGGCTTATTTGACCGACGCATGACTGAAGAGATGTGGCCCATGGCAATGTTAGTTTTACGTAAAGCGAAATAATACACAATGTACAAGTAGAACGTAAGCAGGGCTTTCAAAAGTGCTCATTTTACCGTGAACAGCCTTTAATGTAAAACAAGAACGGTTAAAAATACAGACATAGGATTTTCACCTACTTATTCAGCAAACTGAGCCTCTTGCAAGAAATTACCTAATTTTAATGAAATATTTCACGATTCTGTCAGCGCAACTGATAAACACGTTGTTCGACTCGCTGCGGCCATGATAAAACTGCGAGCTAGGCAACATCGCCCAGAAGTGAGAGACTACTGTCACCGGTTGGCGCGAGAAGCAAGTCAGGTCGCTTGACATTCAGCGGCCAACAAGTTCTGTGTCTGCAATGTAAAAAAAATTGAGGTAAAATTACCGTACATGTAAGGGAAGCTCTACATATAAGGTAAAATTAAGTCTTAAATGTAGAATAAATCTACATAACAAGTAAAGTGCTATTCCCTAATCGTACGGAAAAAGTACCTCATAAAAGTGGGGGAAAAATTCCCATACAAGTAAGAGAAATTTAACTATATTGCATAACGAAATTAAATTTTAAAATATCCCGGAGCATTAGCGATCTTAATTTGTTTATAACCTACATCCTCTGACGAATAGTAACCGAAACGTCAACACTAAAATCCTCGACACTTGCTGACGGGCTGGCGCGAACTACGGTCCTATATCACGATAGGCCAATGAGCCATCCACTACACAACAACAGCATGGCAGTTTCAGTGAATATTATCGTGTTAAAATATTGTTTCTTCCACCGCCCCCCTTCACTTAGCTGCTGAAACAATGCTGAAGAAATGCATACGTCGTAAGGTAATCTTCCCATCAATTTATGGGATTTTCCACCCCTATGTACGTGAATTTTACTCCAGAGTGCGGTAATTTTACCTTATCCATAAGGAAATATATGTTTCCCCCACAAGTTTGCGAATATTATCTTACACTAGTCAGGTAATTTTCCCATTATTTTTTGAAGTGTTATGTAGTTATCGTTCTGTTTGCAATACTTTAGCTAATGTCAGAAACATGCGCAGACAAATATCAAGCTAGACAACGTTTTTAAATTATGGCCCGGGAACCAACTGTTGTGTCAATCCTGCAATAAAAATGCCCATTTATCGTAATAATAACGTCTAATATCTCACATTTCTTTAAGAAATCAATTCGACCACACGAAACATTGACGAAGTATTTTAGTCATTTTAAAAACCTACACAGCTGATTTTTGTATATTTGATTTAAAGCATTATATGGAGTACTGCTTATATGGAACTTTCACCAAAATATATAATTTCTTTTATTTTGACACTATCGCTTTGTTGAATTGTGGTCTCCCATACTTACTGTACATAAAGCGCCAAACAGCTACAGTCAGCACACCTTTGGTGTTTGACACAGACGATGAACATAAATCTAAACTTTTCTAGCTACCGCAGATTCTTCTCATTGAAATTATGCAGCCGGAAACAACGCTGAAGGTCTTCGAGTAGACAAACAAGGAATTTTCTCTGTTATGAACCACTAGCAGGAATTCAACATGTGGAAAGAGTAACTTCATAGCGCACTTATATGACATGTCCCTGAATGTATGTCACTAAATTTGTGTTGGAATTGCCCATAAATATTATAAATCAAACATAATACCACTCGTAGCCTAAAGTGATCACTGAAGGAGGTATGCTATCCTAAAACAGGAGTTTTGCAATATATGTATTTTAAGCCACGTGAGATTAAACAGAAACTAGTGTATAACAAATGATTATAAAAGGCAGAAAATTTAATCTCTAAAATCGTGCCCTTCATAAATAAATTGGGGTTGCCAGATTATGTTCACAAAAATTAGTTCTAGCCCTAGCTTTTCTCCAGTAATAATTTTTTAAGTTAACAAACTTCTAGTAC
Organism: Dryococelus australis; assembly: GCA_029891345.1. Classification (NCBI taxonomy): domain Eukaryota; kingdom Metazoa; phylum Arthropoda; class Insecta; order Phasmatodea; family Phasmatidae; genus Dryococelus; species Dryococelus australis. Next base: position 96,388,771 of record CM056993.1, on the reverse strand, counting down.
TAATCACTATTTTACCTCCCATTCATGTTCCAAACGTTTCGAAGACTATTACGATGGGAGATCAGACGATTCTGCAACCTTTAGTTTTCCCGTACAGAACTGTGTGACTAAATAATAAAATTCTCTGTTTATCCGCAGTTAAGTGTGTTTATCTTATATCAGTAACTGGTCTGTGAAGGGAACCGAGCATACAAATCCAAAAATCATCTCTGCGAGACAAAGAAAAGGGATATTTGTTCACGTAGTAAAATTTGATGTATGTCTCGTTTTATTGATTACAAGGCTTAATTGTAGACACAACCAAGAGTTTGATGGTAAGCGTGTTTCGAGATATTATATATAATCTATTTACGAAATATAGAAGGGATTGTGCTGGAAATGACTAAGCCCTCTACTATTCATCCCGGACCACACGCACTCCCAGAAGACAAAGATGGAAATCAGCAACATGCAGCAGACATGACTAAAGCGGCAAAGTGACTTCAAAGGCGGTTCGCGGTAAAATTACCACTTTTTAATGCCCTGCTCGAGATCTACGCATATGTGCAATGGGTTATTGTTCCATCCAGTGGAGTGTGGTGAAGAGTTGCGAGGTATACTGGCGTTAGCTGTGTGCTGTACCCTGTTTCTTGCTAGTTTACACTTCCACCACTAAAACGTAGCCAAAGGCCGTTCACCATCAAATGAGCACTTTTGAAATAAACCTTAGAAAAAAGTCACTGCTCCTACCTCCATTATATTTTAACTCGCCCACTGAGTGACATGCGCCCTGTAAAGTTGGTAACGATGGAGAGAAAGTAGTTCCATGTCTGAACACCAAATTAAAAGTGTTACGTAACCATTTGTTATAATTTAATTTTTTTTTCACTTTCTGTTTTTTTCTGATTTTATTTTAATTAATCGAAGTGTAAAAATGATCAGATTTGCTAAATATTTACTTCTCTAATAACTTCACAGTTTCACTTGACCGATGCATGAATAAAGTGATGAGGTCCACGATAATGTTAATTTTACAAAAGGTGGAAGAATACGCAACGTGCATACAAGTAGATCTTAAGCAGGGCTTTCAAGAGTGCTCATTTTGCCGTGAATAGCCTATAGGCAGGTGACGCCACAAGACGAGCGTAATGGGCATCTTGCTGCTAGCTCGTGAGTGGTCGGAATGCATTCAGTTTCCCTATAGACTGCACGGTGGTTAATGGATCATGCTACGCACATCGATAATGTACAGAAGTGAGCAAGCACCAGCTTACCTTGCAACACTCCACCACACGCAACTGGTTCCACCACATGTACAGCATACACAATTAACACTGTCATGGGCCTGGCCACTTTCCTCATGCGTCGCATCAAGTGGACCTGTAGGAAATATTACAAACGTAAATATTTTATAAACTCGCTAATAATTATTACACGTGTATTAAAAAAATAAATACAGAAAGCAAAATAAATCATTGCAGTGTTCACAAATGTTTGCCGAATAATTTATATCCAACTTTAAGAAATGGAACTACTTCTTCTCCGTCGTTGCCAACTTTGCCGGGAACATGCTCGTCAGTGTGCCCTTTAAAATGTATGCAGGTATAGGCTGTTCACGGTAAGCTGAGCATTTTTGAAAGCCCTGCTTAAGAGCTACTTGAATACACGTCGTGTGTTCTTCCGCCTTAAGTAAAATTAACATTGCGATGGGCCTCATCACTTTATTCATGCGTCGGTCTAGTGGAACTGTGAAATTATTAAAAAAGTAAATATTGTACGAACCTGCTAATTCTTACACTTCGATGCATTAAAAAATATAGAAAGTGAAAGAAATAATTTAAGTTATCACATATGGTTACCTAACAGTTTTTGTTCGACGTTAATATATGGCGCTACTTTCCCCTCCATCGTTACCAACTTTACTGGACACGTATCACTCATTGCGCCAGTTAAAATATATGCAAGTAGGGACAGTGACTTTTTTATTAGGTTGATTTCAAAAGTGCTCTGTTAACCGTGAACCGCCTATATAGGGTCTGGGCCTACTTAGTACATAGACGGCGAGACGTGGCGCATTATTTCCCGCGTCATACTTGACCGGGTGTTAGTAGGTGTGGCGGGACTTCACTGCAGTGCTAATTACGCGAGCAATCAAGGGCTGGCCGCTTACCAGTGCAAACAGGGAGGGATGAGTGTGCCGCGAGGCCAGGCTAATGGGCATGTCAATGGCAAACATTCTCCAGAGGGGTGTCCCACCCCCGGCGCCGAGAAGCCTCGCAACCACGTTGTACGTGCACCTGATCTTGACATCGCCACGAGAAGGGGAAACCACTGCTTCCCAATCATATGTGTGCTTATAGCTTGTCCAAGTCAATGTAACACTTTCAGATCAACACTAACTTATATACTTGGTAAATTTGTTAGTAGATTTGGTTAAATACCATCAGCTGGGGTTACCGAGATATTGGGGTAACTTGCGACTCTTAAGAACAATTTCACTTTGTTCGTTGAATAGATTTGAGTACAATAAAACATCATGCACGATACATTGCAGTCAGCGACCAACTTTAGATTAACTTATGAACTGATTTACTTACGTTTGTTCGATACTTTACCTAGTTATTTCACAGTAATGAGCTACATTAATTGAAATTCCCTGCCTATTTTACCAGAAATACCATTGGAAAAAATAAGTTTGTTATTGATTGATTAGTGTGCAGATATATATGATCCGTCAAAGAGATACCTGAAGAGTGTGCCTATTGTATCACAGATTAAAGCAGCAGTTTTAAACTTAATTTCATGCACCGTATATTAAATTTGTGGATCCCTAGTAATTAACTTTTTACACATTCATGATCACTTGTAGTACATTTTTGCATGTAACAGGGGCCGCGGTGCTGTAGTGGTAGATGTATAGAATAACTGGAGAGGCCATGGCTAGGGTGGGGATGAAGCCGGTCGGAGGCGCACAAGGGATGAAAATTGAGAGGACGGGAACGTATTTCTAAGGAACAAAGCCACGGTGTCTTTCTACGAGCTAAGCTGTTGTGGGATGAACATTGCACTCGTGGCTGCTCGCTCGCTGGGAACTGCTCCCTACTTGAGGACCAACGAAAGCAAGGTGCATCTGCGAATGCGATGGGACCATGGCAGCTTGGGTGCGGCGACTATCCGCAACTCGTCGCGTCCTCAGGTGGTTGATAGGGGATCCCCAGGCTCTGGGGTGGCTGGAAATAATCAAATACCAGTCCGCGAACCAACTGGCTGGTGCGTGAGCGCCGTCGTCGTGGACGTCGGGAACCTGGGCAGCTCAGTACGAGATGGCGAAGCGCATCTGCTGGTGGTGGCCCAACGATCAAGGCGGGGAGGGGGATCTCGAGGTGCTGAAAAATGCGAAGTGTAGCGATCCTCACTGCTGGATTCTGTGGGCTGCCGACTGTGGATGCGTGATGAATGGATTGGAATGCATGGGACCTTGGATGCACCAGCGATATCAGCCTTCACTCCTGGGCCAGCGGATTCGCCACCACTGCTGGTAGGTCCCGAATGTCTCGCGTTTCCCAGACCGACGGGCTATTTTGGAGGAAGGAAAGGGGGTGGCTCCCCGAAGAACTTTCTCCACCTTCACCAATGGATTGGAGATCCTGGCATCGGCGCAGAAGGGTGAAGATTGAATCGGTGTCATGACTGAGCTGTCCAGTTTTCCGACACACTCGACGAGAAACAGGGGGGCCCTGAATCCTCAGTTGCTGTCGGTAATGCAGTGCTGGTTCACCTACACAGCAGTATTGATGGTAGCTCAACTTAAAGGGCGCCTGCGTCCACACGATGACTGGCATCGGCGCGGAGGCTGTTCTGTCCCTCGCAATACACACCAGCTGCGCTCTAATTTCATTTCAACCCGCATCAAACCAACGTAAGTATTTCTTCCCGAACTAACAAATACCCTCCGCGACTGTTGCATAGATTTTCCACGGCCCTCTCTGTTTTGCCTGGTTTGCTAAGCTCTTCCATCTAGACCCTTCTTCTTTCTGGGCGTGCACATGACTACAATTGCGGCCATGACACTATAACCCTGCTTAGCCGCAATGCACGCGCCCATTAAAATAATTAAATCTGACCTAAGGCGTAAAGGGCTTGCCCTGAGATGCATCCTATTATCCAACCGACTTAGCTACTAACGTGCACGCCGGAGGGCACACAGAACTGTGAAGTTGCTCAGGCTGGCGTAGCGGGATTTGGGGGCTCGCCAGAAAAATAATTGGGAGGCCTTTAGTGTGAGAGAAGCAGTCGGACAGGAGTGTTGTGTCGCTCTGTGCTCTACAGTTGCCTTCCAACAAAAATCGATCCTGCTGTCACCTAGCAGCGACATGCGAACTCCATTGCCCTTAGCTGTGGACAGAACCTTGCCTGCGGCTAGCCCGGCTCATGCTGACGCCGAGTTCCAAGCCGTCCGGTCGTAGAGGAGGACAAGGCCAATGCAGGAATATCCTATAAACTTATCTCGCCATTTCTCAGGAAGTACTAATTCAAATAGTTTCGTAACTTGAGGGCTGGCGTACTGATTTATCCTCGCCATCACAAACAGGTTATATTTAATAAATCACCTAAGATGATCTGTAAAGATATATATATATATATATGACAATTTTCTGCGCTTAGGTTATTCACAACAATCTGATATGGGTTCGAGTCTGCCTGAATTATTATTTTTCAACATTTCGCTACAGCTAATTTGATATAACCACTTAATAATGCTGTCAAATTAGATTTTAAACAGACTTCTTGACAGCAGCTTAGTAGTAGACAAAGTAAACAACATATCGATTTCATCAATGACTGAGATGAATATTTTTAAAGTAGCCAACCTAAAATTACTTTAATTTTCTTCTAAAAATAATACGCCGATATAGTATATAGTCTCTATATACGAAAAAAAAAAACCATTCATATGTGTTATAATTCTACATGACTTGCTTACTACAGGGAGCAAATTAGAAGATATTTAGACCAGTGAACGGTATGGAACGATAATTCATCGCTATAATACAAAAAACTCCGCCTATAAATAATTATACTGGAAACTATAAAGACATTAAGTAATAATCAGAACAATACATAATACAAATTGAAATTGTAATGTGGCTAATCGACAACGCAATGGAAACGGAAAACTAAAATATATTTATAACATACAGTAAATAAATTGCAGTTATTTAATTTATTTGCACATTTATAAAATCACGCTAGAAATATAACATATGAGTTTACAGACATTACAAAATGTACGTTCATGTAGTGCAAAACTGTGTTTATCATCAACACAAACATATTACAGTATGTGTCGATTGTGTGTATATATATATATATATATATATATATATATATATATATATATATATATATATATATATATATATATACACACTACAGGTCATTGTACCAAGGAGGTTCTATACAGTAGGTATACATGTGGAAAGGCTCTGCTGCTATGCAGCATGAAGTGCCGGCTTAAGCCAGAGGACGGAGAGTATTCCCTGATTTATGCCGGAATCACATAGCCACGACCAACACAGCACGACACGACCAAAAACGTAACCACGACACAATTCAGTGTGACTACTTGAATTTTCAGCACGATCGACACCACACCCTCGGCATTTAACTTAAATATTTAGAAGGCGCTGATAGGCTATGGTAGTTTCAAAGGTGGCGGACAAGAGGAAAATTTTCGTTTAGATGTTGCCTGTTTTGAAAACGATTTGAGCGCGAAAATATTAGCAGCTGTGTTCCTAATATTGTTTTATGTTATAATATAGGTGCTGATTTCGATACGTCTTCAAACGAATATTTGTTACTGTGGGTCATCCTTAAAAGATAAACGTATGCTGCCGTGGACATTTTTGTAGACTTTTTTGAGATATACAATCCTGTAGTAGAATAATTTGCCTTAAGTATTTGGTGTATATACTTGCTGTAAACCTAAACAACGCCATATTTATAAATCGCACCCGCGGTCCACGCCTGTCCATAGCTGGGAAATTCGCAGCGCGCTGGATCTCGGAGGTCCCCGCGTGTTACTTGATTAGTGTTATACGACGGAATGACAGTTCGGAGAGTAATAAACCAAATATATATATGAACTAGACAGATGTGGCGTAATGCTAAGCATGTTATTATCACTGTAACATGTATACTTTTCATTTCAAAACTAGTATAAGAAGCGGTTTATTTTGGGCCCAAAAATGTCAAAGAAAAGTATTTAATTTTTCAGTAATGGCTACTCTCCTGACAATGAAAATTGTGGTATTACTAACACGCTCATATACAAATAAATAAAAAATATTCAGACGTAAAGAATATATCCTACTCTCATTTTGTACACCACAATTTTAAAATGATTAAATCCTAATAAATGTAAGAAATAATTTTGTTTTACTTTGTATAATTTTTCTCCTATTTGGTATAGGTGCACGTCACACAGCATAATTTACATACTTAATTTAACACGATTTTTTCCCACTAGAACAGCCTTAAATCCACTTGTGTACACGTTGTGAGTTCTCCCGCCTTATGTAAAATTAACATTGCCATCGGCCTCATCACTTTATTCATGAGGCGGTCAAGTGAAACTGTGGAATTATTAGAAAAGTAAATATATATTATACAAATACGGTAATTTTTACTATTCGATGAATTAAATTATTTCTCTTGCTTTCTGTATTTTTCAAGTTATCACAAATAGTTACCTAACAATATTCGTTTAACGTTTATATATGGAACTACTTTCTCCTCCACCACTACCAACTTTACTGGACACATGTCACTTATTAAGTAGAGGGAGTGACTTTTTTCTAAGGTTGATTTCAAAAGTGCTTACTTTATTGTGAAAATCCTTTACAAAGTCATGTGCAAGCCTAGTCTCCTGCCTGGAGCGCTAAGCGCGTTGCAGAATTTTTCCGAAAACACGTGATTCAAAAACGGATGGAAATTTTTAGTTGCTTCTCAGAACGATAAGCTTTTCAGAATCATTACGTGTCTAAAGACAAGTTTCAAACTCTCATTTCAACTACAAGAATGATTTTTTTTAGGTGAAAATGGCTGAAACATGTGTCTTCAGAATCAGTTTCAGCTGCTAAATTTTCTGTACAGAAATCTCCAAGTTGTCTTTAGAGACTCATAATTCTTTTATCTTTATTGGTGTGTCACAAACTCGTATAGAATTGCCGCTTGATATCACGTTTTGGCGAGTCTCCTTCGGAAAGACTACACGCCAGTGAATGCACTGCACTTAGAGGCGATGAGTCAAGTGGTGGGTGAGCAAATGTCGGCCTTACAGCTCGTGCGCTTCGACGCCTCAAACACGCAAATTATCTGTAACCATGAGGAAGCCTTAAAGTTGGTTTATGATTGACATAACATAAACCTTAAACTATGTGCTTTGAATATGAATCAATGTGTTTAAGGGTATTGGTTTATGTCTGCAGTGTATGGGTCGTGCGTGTTCTTAACTTGGCTTAAAATATGGTAATAGTTTATATTTAATAACTCGTCAAGACGATGAAGTAGCCAGTCGGAGAACGGTAACAGCTGTTGTTCGCGGGAAAAAAAATGTATTTATATCTTGGGTTTAGCTTAGTTCGGTCGTGAAATCGTATACAATAAACTATAAAATCGGGTGGCTGTATTCTTGTGTATTTAAATAACTGTCCCTGTGTTTGATTTTTTGTATGAGGTAGTTAAATTTTATTTTATTTGAGCCTTTTTGCGACGTAACTGTCCAATATTGCTACTGGTATTCCCTTTGATAAGCTGTAGCGAGCTTTCAAAGCGACTACACTAGCAGTACCCAAAATTATGAAATATTCTATATGTGAATAATTTTCATCCTTGTTCATTTTTCTTGGTAAGGTTGAATGTTTTAGTTTCCTGCGATTCTTACTGGCTACACTTAACAGTTGTCAGAACAATCGTAAACTGCAAAATTTATTTCCCATGAACATATGACTCTGATTCACCCCTTTTGCAGAAATACTTCGTTTTCGCGTCATAATATCGGATGCATAGTAATAACTGACAGTGTACAATAATTTTAATTTCACGAGTTTTTTTAAATATTTTTGTACTGAATATTAACTGTGTGTTATATGCTAGTTGTGAAAATCCGAGATTAGAAATATATTTTATAAATATGTTCCTGCATTTTTCCAAGAAAGGTGCAATGCAAATTAGATACAAATGTACTAAAAAGTTAAGAAATTGTAAATTTTCTACATTCAAACATTTCCAATAATACCCGTGAAACTGAAATTACGACACGCAAACGAATAATTTCGGCAAAAGAGGTAAACCCGAGAATTAACGAGTTATAAATGCATGTCCTAATCCTTCAGTATTTAATCGTGGACCAACCGTAAATCGAAGACATCGACGAAAGAGAAGACTAGGAAATGGCGCGAGGTATGACGACTGCGAGTGTCGGGTGGTCTGGTGCTCGCCGCAGTGCTATAGTATATGCACACTTTTTGTATAAAACATTTGGAAAAATCACCCCATGCATGACGTGTTTGGTTGTTTACTAAATATTTAATGTATCACAAGCATCTTATGCGTGTTTTTTACATAAAAGTATCTTGTTTTGGGATGGATTTAACTTTTAGTTATATTTTACCAGCTACCCTCCCCGGCCTCGCTCGGGTGCGATTTATAAATATAGCGTTGTTCAGATTTACAACTAGTATCTACACTAAATGCTTAAGGCAATTATCCTATGATTAATACTGTATTGTTGACAAAGTCTTCCAAGTGAACCCCAAAAAACAAAATTTGTTACTGTGGGTCATCCTTAAAAGATAAACATATGATGTCATGGACATTTTTGTAGACCATTTTGAGATATACAATCCTGTAGTACAATAATTTGGTGCATCTCTTATCTTTTAGTCATCCTAAACCATGTAAGCACACCAAAAGCGGCTTTTTAGACTTTATTACAAAACTTAAGACATTTCTATTCTATCCTTACATTAATATTAATGTATTATATACCTAAACCATTCTCACGAAATTTTCTAAATGACGGTGAAAATCGCATCGGAATCCATCAAATAGTTTAGATGCTTTAGAGGAATACGCAGAGACACGGGTCGGGAGACTTTATATTACCCTATGTGTAGATTTATAAAATGTAACATTTAATATAAAATTAATAAGAATAAAAACAAGGAGAACATATGTGTGTTTGTAATGCGTAGTAAGAAATAGTTTCACGCGACATATTACATTTAGTGAGCACAAATGAGGTGGATTTTTTCCTTTGGTGTAAATTTCAAGTCTAGGTTAAGCATTGTTTGCACGAGGTGCAGGGATATCCTGGAAGTAGAACGTCAGCAGGGCTTCAGGAAAGTTGGAAGTATCGGTAAATGGACTATAGGAAACGGTGCGAAGGAGATAAGGCAGGGGATTGGACGGCTTGGTGTGGGCGCGCAGATCCTGGCTGGAGTGACGCGTGGTTGCGGATGTTCCAGGGGAAATGCGGTCGGCAAGAAGGAAGCTGCCAGTTGGAGCGGCGCGGCGCAGAGCTGTCTGCTCATCTCGGATGGACGCACCCCGCCCGAGGAAGCTGGGTCTAGCGCACACCGTCGTCAACACGCACATTCCCCCGACTTCACGCTGTTACGGTGTGAGCAAGCCCTTGGTGGCGCTTGCTTGAACGCACCAGCACACATCTAAAGAGAACGAGGTCACGAATTCGAAGCGCCGCCGCGACAAACAGTTTGCAATCAAACGGAATAAATTGTAAACCACCTGTATATTTAAGGCCGGGGAAAAGATAAAGTGGGTCTTAACACTTCAAACAGACGACGGGACAAGATGGACCAGCAGATGGGGTTTCGTTCACCGTAGTCGAGATGACAATCAGCCTTCGGCAACACTAAGGTAATGCCTTTGCAGTAGAGGACAGATGAACTCTCAGCTAGACGCGTGACAATAGTTTAATTAGATAAATATATAAATAAATGCAGGATTAGAGTAGCATAACGTAGCTCCCCCCCCCTTTCTTAATTTAAGGTGTTGAAGTATAAATGTCAAGTTTTTTTTAATAATTTATAATGACACAGGATAATCTCTTAAAGGTTTTTAATAAAATGATGGTGTGAATTATTATTCTGTTCTCCATCAGAGTTACGTTTCCCCTCATTAGTTTAGTTTATGTGAAGCCCATAAGGCCCAAGCGTTACAACGCTCTCTAGGCGGACAGGCCTTGCCAGGCCTTCGTTAAGCTCGAGAAATCGTCCTGATGTTATGGTGGGCACTAGCGTGAACCTGCCTTTAAATGTTTAAACGAACCTACTCGCTGTATTCAGGGCAATTTGCAATCACCCGCGGCGAAAGAATGCCAATACAACGATAGCCGCGAGGACACATCAACACGGGCCACCGGGAAAACAGAAGATATTAGCAGTTTCTCCACGAGGCGGAAGGTAAAACAGGATAAGTTTATAATACATCATCGTTAATAAAAGCATATCGCACCCTGAAAAGATTCCTGTCTGCAGCCAGCCACCGAGACGAGAAGATACTGCCCTGGAAGCAGCGCCATTGTACATCACGACCGCCGTTTCAGTAATGACATTTATACTTAATTGAATACGTGGCACTTATCTAACGAAATATCCCTCTGCGCGTTACAGAAAATGTATTTGTATTATAATGATTTTAATACAGATATAACTCTTAATACAACCCTTTTAATACTTGTACTTTTGTGATATTATTAACCAACTCCCATTCTAAAATGCTAACTTAATGTTTTAAATAGTAAATATATGCTAAACATTACACTGTGAACAAAATGGACACTGCAGAAGTGTTGAAATAGCAGCACAAAAATTAGGTCTTGGTCTCGAGGGGACGAATAAATTAGCTATTAGGCACAGAGAAAAATACTTCGAATCATGACACATTTCAAGGTTTTAATTTTATGTATGATTAAACGAGTTTACAAACTGAATCCGATCCTATCCTCGAAGGTGCCCTACTTGATTATTTAGAGCATTTAGTGCAATCAGTAAGTACTGATATCGTACAACGGTATGTTCAAATTCGTTAAAAAAAATGTATTCCTCAATATAACGTCATTTAGGACAAAGGATTTAAGACCACCATTCAGAAAATAATATATTTTTAAAAATAAATGTTGACATTCATAGTTAAAATGTATGGCTATAGAACTTCTTAAGTGTATGACATACTTGTTGGGATTAGTTTCTTTATTATTCTGACGTATGATTTAAAAGATTTATTTTTTCAGTTGACGTAATTGTACAAAATTGCTGAACAAAAATAAACCGAAAGGACGCGTAGCAAAATGCCTCACAATTTGGGAGATGTCGTATACTCATCTGAAATAATCATAAGAAGGCCATTCTGAAAATAAGTGCCCGATAAATTTAAAGCATTTAATTTCGTATAGTTTACTGTTGATTATTTATGAGCTAAATTAGTTACAAATCCGTTGAGTAGTTCCAAAAATAGTATATTTTACTTTCTTATTAAGGTTGTAGTAACTTACAAAATAAGGCCAAAAGAGTCTACAAATTCCTTTATCCAATGTTCGCGATAAGTACTGCCAGCACACAAGTTTGGGATAAATAAGTACAATAGTTCGTTAGATATCACACAGTGCCCTAATGTATTTATAAAGCCCGTGCTTGGAAACAAGTACCTGGCATGTATAAAATTTACTGAACTTTACGTGGCTAGACATAGCACTACACGCATGCCAAATTTGGTGTGAATAAATCAAGTAGTTCCCGAGAAAGTATGCACGATATTTATTCCTTCGGTTAGTGAATTATTAAAAATAGGCGTTTTTAATTAGTGTATTGAAAGCTTGAAATACGCACTACTCGTACACGAAGCGTGGTTGAAATTGGCCAAATATTTCAGTAGCTATTTTGGTATTGACACAAAATATTTATAAATCCTCCGATTTAAAACAAATAATTTGTGTATTATAATAATGGACGTTTAGATGTCTTACTGTATCACTTCTTGTACACCAAATTTGGATGTAACCTATTTTATAGTTCTTGAGATATTCCACGTTTACTTTACTTTTAAGGGGGAGGTTTCATTCTAAAATAAGTAGAATAGTTAACCTACATATAAATTCCCGAATTCAGTGCGGACATTGTGTTCTACTAAAGTATCAGTTTGTGTTCATTCCAGTTAATTTTTTTTCTAAACTAGAATATAACTCAAAATCCTGAAAACCACCATTTGGAAAATAAATATACTGGTAGGAAAATACGAAAGTCGTGTGTCATTAATATAAATGCATCAAATTGGGCGAAATCTGGCTGCTTGAGTAAAGGTTATTTAAGGGGAGACATGCACACACACACACACACACACACACAAAATATAAGGTAGTCTCATAAGCCTACATTTTTTTTTCAGAAAGTATCTCACCAACACCTCATAAGACATTACCTGCACAACCTTAAGTAATTTATATAGACTTAAGTACAGAGTTTGCCGTTCTCCCAGTGTACCCTAGTTGCAAGTAAATTTGACCTTAGACAACTAACGAAGACGTTTTTGTTAAATAACGTGGCTTGTCGCAGGACGGGCAGACGGGCAAGCAGAAGCGATTTCAGAGCCTCCTTACGTAGTGCGAGGAAAACATGAAGAAATTCTTTACTGGCATAGCTCCTTTTTTTGTAGCATTATTTATGTTCAATGTAAAATTGCCTGATGAACTTCTTTAACCAGGACAATTGTTTTTGTGTATGTTGTTCCTTATTCTATATTGTTATCTTTCACTGTACGGTAAGTGTACAGTTTTCCAAGATGTATTGCAAATCCTAAGAAAAATTTGTATAATTAAAAACCTGATATTGAGCTCAGCGTTATTTGAAGAATGCGTATTATTTTCAAAGCACACTCTTTGCATTAGAAAATTTCGATTACGTATGTTTTGTTTCCAGTTCTAAAAGCAAATTACGATAGGCCTACACTTGCAAGTTCAAAAATTAGTCATGAGTAGCAAATTAAAACTTGAATGTAACAGAAGTTCAGTTAACTTACTGACTCATGAGTTGTTTAGATTTTTCGATTAAATGTGTAAAGATTTTTATAAAATGTGTATTTGCAGAAAATAAATGTACAGTTTGGAACATTCCAAACAAGTATTTATAAATGTTTGTATAGTATTTTGGCTCATTTTAGTTCGTGTATTGAGCCTTATTCATTAAATAAGTGTGTGTGTGTGTGTTATGTGTCTATACGAACTACATTAATTAGGATCGGTCGGCAACGCAATGCCCCCACTTTATACACGCTACGTGTTTTTTCTTTGGCCTAAAGGAAAAAGCTAATGTAATACATCCACATGTCCAATTTCTGTGTACATCGGGGCCTGCATGTGTGCTTTATGAGTAAACCTACAAATCACTGAAACTGGAAAATAGTTTGCCATTGCTGTGAGCAGCACCAGGTTGGGAGCTAGGCCGAGCAGACAGTTGGGAAGAAGTTGGCCAAGGCACCAGCAGTTGTGGAAACAGAAGGGATTTAGTATCCTAAACAAGGCTGGGCCGTCTTGTATAAATGGCCGCGAGCGCTGGAGGCTCGCGGCCATTTTGAATCCAACCGCCACCTGAAAGCCGCCCTAGAGATCGCCACCATGAGGACCGTCAGGCTAGCGGTCCGAGTTCGACTCCAGAGATGAGCTGCCGTTGAGATAGGGCCGAGACGACGTCGCATTCGAACTTGTGGGTAAATATCGCTCCCATTATGGCGTCCTCAGTAACGTCAGGCAAAGACTAGTGAAAGTATCAAGTAATTGTTGACTGATTGTACGTCAGTTCTTGATTGGAATAAGTATTGAACTATTGAAGCTACCACGTAGCATCAGCTCTGTAAAATAATGTGCCTTTTCTGTCTCATTTTATCTATGTGTGATCATAATAATTTGTAGTGTTTTATAAGAGAGCTCGTACTCACTGAACTACGCCTTCCCCTTTGTAATTGAGTGCGTGACCCACTAGCAGCAGAGGGGTCACAGCAACATGTTTCCGTCAATTGAAAGTAAAGAATTTTTTTGAGGTCATTCAAAGGTACCTGATAATCTGTTGTATGGAAAACTGCATATATCTTACAACTGCAGCCTTATCATGCGGCGGGGGACTTCGATTAAGCATGACGTAAGTTGACCAGTCTCAGGAACCTTAGTGGTCAATATGTCGGTTAGGAAACCAATCCGAAAGTATTTGAGACAGTTTTGGACCACACCACACAACTTGCAAGTCATGCAGCATTATGAGAAAATGACTAAATATTTTATTAGAAACCAAAGTCGTGAGAAAATCACACATTATGTTATATATAGTCTAATTTTGTATGCATGTATGTATGTATGTATATATGCATCTAAAGGCTGTTCACGATAAAGCGAGCACTTCTACTACCTAACTTGGAAAAAATTACAATCCACCTGCCTATATTTTAACGGGCGAGCTGAGTGAAATGCACCCAGTAAAGTTGGAAACGATGAATTAAAAGTAGTTCCATAACTTAACGTCGAATACAAAGTGTCAGGTAACCATTTGTGATAACTTAAACTATTTATTTCACTTTCTGTTTTTTAAATTCATCGAAGTGTAAAACCGAGCATATTTGCAAAATACTTTCTTTTGTAATAATTTCACAGTTGCACTTGACCTGCGCATGAATAAAGTGACGAGGCCAATGGCAATATTAATGTTACATAACGAGGAAGAATACACAATGAGCATACAAGTAGATCATAAGCAGGGATTTCAAAAGTGCTAATTTTACCGTGAACAGCCTATATGCATGTATGTAGGCTATGTATGTATGCATGTATATATTTATGTTCCTTATAAATCTGTACGCCGATCTTCGGATGCGAACCACGTATGGAAGGCATATCCTTCAGTGCCCAACTCAAAACACTGCGCAAGCCAAAATTGACTTCGACCCCTTCCTCCCTCCTCCCTCTATTATCGGGTCTGAAAACCAAAAAACCCCTAAAACAAGGTCATGTATCTCAATTTTACACCATTTGACAGATCAGGACCAAATTTGGCATGGTTGCACTTCAGTTACCAACTTAAAATACTGTTTTTTTTTTTTTTGCCAAAACGGGCTACAGTCTCCCATTGAGTCCAAAACCCTTTAAATCGGCTCGTGAATCTCCAAACCCATATTGGGTGCGAGACGTATAAAACGGGGTCGTGTATCTATTATTGCCCTACTGCACTCGGGTAACGCCGGGTAGTTTTGCTAGTGGTGAATACTTATCTTTTTTCTGTATGAAAATCACTTCATTTTTATCCACGTATTTATATCATTTATATC
Source organism: Dryococelus australis (assembly GCA_029891345.1). Lineage (NCBI taxonomy): Eukaryota > Metazoa > Arthropoda > Insecta > Phasmatodea > Phasmatidae > Dryococelus > Dryococelus australis. The sequence continues at coordinate 96,373,402 of CM056993.1, read as the reverse complement.
GTAACTAATTCATTAGGACCGTCCGATGTACACTGCTGTCCTATTTATGTTGGTTTAATCGTGCTCATTTGGTCCATGACAAATATAACATTCAGAACGAAAAATCACGTATTACAAGGTACATGTTTATTCGGTGGTACTTAAATCCTTCAAGACCATCGTTTCACCAGTTTTATAGTCCATTTATGGTCACTTCTAACTTTTATGAAGCCCGCTAAAGTTTTACTTTTAGGCTATTCCTATAACTCACGAGAAAAAAAGCTTAAACATGCTTAGAAAATTACACCAAAGGTAAAACACATCGTGTTAGTTCGCAATTGCTTTAATAATATTTTGCATCAGAACTATTTCTTAGTACGTGTTACCAACACGGCTACTTTCTCTATGATGTTATTCTTACTAATTATAAGTGGAATATAAATATATGGACAAAATATAAGTAATGTACATTTTAGTAAAAAAAATAAAGCACTTTTATGTTAAGAGTGGGATGGACCCGCGCATTCAAGACCAAGAAGGCGAGGGAGCGATACGGGCGACACTTACACGCACACCTAGTGCTTCATCGCTCCTAAGCGCATGGCGTGCAGTGTTTCCGTCGTAACACTGTAGGCCTACTGTGCTAATTAGATCTGTAACAGTGGGGTTTTATTACACGCGCCAAACCCGACATATTAAACTACACCCGTATATTTGTACTTTTCTCTTGCCTTTTAAGGAAACTGCAAAGACAAGCTTTAAACATGCGATATTTGACCATTCTCACGAATATTTTTCTCCAAGAATACACATAATATGACCAAAAAAAAATTGGGCAGGTATAATTGTTTTTTATCTTTTCTGGCAGAAAGCCGTACTTGCATAACATTTATTTACCGAGATACGCGTATTCGCGCAAACAACTATTTCACATAAACGCAGGGATCCATCCCACCCTTAACAGAACCATAAAGCTCTTCTGATACACGACATATTTGGAAAACAGCCGCCCGAAATTCACACATAGGGGTTTTGTTCAAAATCTGTGACGAAACTGCGAATAAACTATACGTAAACTAACGTTAACATGAGTTGAACGAATTTACTTTACTTAAACCACCACGTAAGTCCTTTTGTGGCTCAGAAATCTGAATACGAACTGTATTTCGTAGGCTGATTACGGTTCTATTAGCCTTGCAGAAGTGCGTGTATTCAGACTGCTGTCGACACATCCTCCCCTGTTCATTGCGCCGTTCGCTAATTTGCGGCTTCGCGGTTGGCAACACGATGTCCCCTGTCGCGTGGCGAGAGCAAAGATAAGGGTGGAGAGGTGGCTGCAAGATGTCTCCTCTTCGGGAAAATGCGCAGAGTTAGATCCTTCTCTGGATGCTGAGGCAACAGAGAAAGAAGGGTTCGTTGCAAGCGACAATTGAACGCCGCATTGTCGCATACGCAATTCCCTTCCTTGTCGGTCGTCACCCCGACGTGACAGGATCATCTGGCGGCAATGAGACAGTGAATAATACCAGACGGTTTTTTTTCGTCGAGTCTGCGAGTGACACGAGATTCTGAAAGTAACATATCCTTAACCTCCTCCTCCCCCCCCCCCTTCTTTTTTCTCGCCTTCAACGTAGCAAAACAAGATCTTTTTCAGACAGAATTATTTAGAAATTTTCATAAACAGTACATGCGGAACTAGAGTAGACAAATAAAATAAACTTGCTAAAAATCGCTCGCTCCTAATAACATTTGATTTACCGCTTTAAGTCTACGAATATACTTCCAAGAAGACAGAGATCTCTAATGTTCAACTTGAAATTCCTCCCCCACACTAATCCGATTATTCTCTTGAAAATATCACAGTTACTAACTACATCCTCAACGTTAGTATATTTGCAAAGACAGCCATTTTCTAAGTATCCGAAAGTTTGTCGCATCGCGACCACGCGAGGTTGTGCAAAGAAAGAAATCGTGTACTCCGAAACGAAACATTTGCCGAACCGCTTGGTGCTCGAAATTCTATTCAATTTGTGAGCGTGTTGAACCACCACCACGCGAATGTTACTGCTGAGGACCAAGAAGTAATCTACTACCGAGGAGTCGAGGATTTTTTAAATGATATTTCCGTACTCCTCTAAATGAGTCGCTAGTCATTAGGAAATAACGTATTTTCTTTCTTTGAAAAAACAAATATTTCCCAATATTCCACCTTAACTGGGAACCAAGCTAAAAAAATTAAGTGTGATAATTGAGGTATTGTTATGCATTCAATAATTTCATATCAAGCCGAAGTCATTAAGTGCGTTATTGATAGAACACGAGGTTATGAATTTGATTCCCGGTAAATCGCGGAGGTGTGTTGTCATTTAAAGAAAAACGTTTAAATTGATTTAGTGTGTAACGCCGCTTTCCATTCGTCCGATGACTATTTCTGCCACTAGTCGCCATCGCAACAGTGCGTCTAGTTTGTATAGGCATACTTTTAGTCACACCCATTGTATTTGTACACTACAAAAGACAGTGGTTAATAAGTAACATTCCTAAAATTAAATATTTACTTTTGCTTTGCAGAATGTTTTGACTTGGAATTACAATTGATTATTCATCTTTAGTTTTCACCAAATGAATATTTGTCTTGGCCAGTGCCTGTTTAACCTTCATTTATGAGCTGGATATCTTCTATTGTTCGTCTTCTTCAATTTTGTTTCTCAAATATATATATATATATATATATATATATATATATATATATATATATATATATATATATATAGGGACATACCACTATAAAATTTTGTGTTTTGTGTCCATAGCTGTTTCTTCTACTTTGAGTCTGGACATTTAGTAAGGCACAAATTGCAGTATCTTCTTTCACACTGCATTATCGCAAGCAAAAAATATTCCCAGTTTTTCAGAGGGGAAACTTACTAAGCATGAGACTGTCGTGTATCAATGTTATCCTTCCATAACTATGTAAATTGTATACACATACTTAGAAACAACCCTACACAATTTTATAGAGAGTAAAGTTTTTGTTTCTGTAGTCTTGAGTTTCCTCTTTAATTACGTTTGAGGATTTCCCTTAATTGCATAACGTCTTTCCTTTCACCCTTATATCTCGATGTAATGCGACAGGGTATAAAACAGCGGAGACCACAAGCTTTTAAATGTTCCCACTTCTGTTTGTACTTTCTCAGTCAAGTCTGGACGAGGTGATCTTATTACTCTACTGTCATGGTTATATTTAGAATTGATTTTTACGCTCGTCAGTATGATTTTCCTCAGTTCGCTGCCAACATTACTGTTATAGGCTGTCCACGGTATATTGAGAACATGTGAAAGCCCTGCTTAAGATCTATTTGTATGCACTTCGTGTATCCTTCCATCTGATATAATATTAACATTGGCACTGGCCGCATCACTTTATTCATTGATCAATAAAATAAAACTGTCAAATTATTAGAAATGTAAATCTTTTACAATTCTGTTCATTTTTACTCTTCCACGTATTAAAAAAACAAAGAAAAAATTAGTTATCACAAATGGTTACCTAACGCCTTTAATTCGACCTTACGATATGGAACTACTTTTCTTTCATAGTTACCAACTTTACTGGGTGCATGTCACTCAGTGCGCCCTTTAATATGTATGCAGGTAGGATCAGTCACTTTTTTCTAAGGCTGATTTAAAAAGTGCTCGTTTTATGATGAACAGCCTTTAAGAGTCCTTTGTAAGGGAAGCTGTTTCGGCCACCCGAGGCACAAAAGCGAGGGAGCGATAAGGGCGACACCGAGCCGCGTAACTGTTGGCCCGGCGCATCTACATGCAAGGTTATGTAATGTCGTGCAGTGTTCCCGTAGTACCGCTGGAGCTACCGGGTCTCCAACGGCGATCCTATCATTTTACAAATCTTTAAAGGCTGTTCACGATAAAGTGAGCACTTTTGAAATCAACCTTAGAAAAATGTCACTGCTCTTACCTGCATTTATTTTAATGGGCGCACTGAGTGACATGCACCCAGTAAAGTTGGTAATGATGGACGGGAAGTAGTTATATATCTTAACGTCGAACAAAAAGTGTTTGGTAACCATTTGTGATAACTTAAATTATTTATCTTCCTTTCTGTTGTTTTAATGCATTTATAAAATATTTACTTTTATATTAATTTTGAAGTCTCAATTGATAAACTCATGAATAAAGTGATGAGGCCCATGACAATGTTAAATTTACATACGGCGAAAGACTACACGACATGCATATGAGTAGATCTTAAGCAGGGCTTTTACACGTGCTCACTTGAACGTGAACAGCCTATAGCAAAGTTCAGTACACGTCCCTGCAGGCCTACTAGTTTTGAGTGTTTCTTACCAGTATATCTATACATAGTATAGATAAAAGTCGCCCGGCCGCGTGTGTCTGCTGTGTGTTCGGATAAAGAACTACTTGATATATTTTGATGCGGTTTTCACCATCATTTAGAGAATTTATTGAGAATGGTTCAGGCATAAAATAGTAAACTGTAAAAAACTTTCTGGTATACTTCCTAAACTGTAATGGAAGTTAATAACCTAAACAGTGTATGGTAATGATACTACACATTAGGCTGAAAATATGGGAATGTTTATCATTGCTAATATACAAAGTTGGGAACTTTTCTACGCATTTGACTCTTTCCCGAGTAACTGATGTAGTAATGTTACTAAGAATCTATGGGGAAATATTTTAACATTCGCGCTTTGTGGACTGTAGGTATACACTGAAATGGTAAATTGGCAAATAATTTCTTAAGAGTGTAGAGAAAAGTCGACTTTTATATCAAGTCGGAAAAAGCCGTTTTTGAGGCGCTTACATGGCTTATGCTGACTAAACCATAAGAGATACACCGAATGTATGTACTACTGAATTGTAGATCTCAATAAGGTCCCCAATTAAGTCCACGAGAGCGTATGTTTATCTTTTAAGGATGACCAACAGTAACCATTGTTGTCTTTTTAAAAATTGGGGTACACTTACGAAGACTTTTAGAACAACACAGTGTTAATCCTATGTTAGTTACCTTAAGCATTTAGTGTATATACTTTTTTAAAATCTAAACAACGCCATGTTTGTAAATCGCGTCCGAGAGAGGCTGGGGCGGGTCGCTAGTTTTGTTATAAGACAGTGTTAAAAGACAGTTATTACTTGTGTTGCAGAACTTGGGAATAGTATTTGTAATATTCGTGGTTGTTTGAAAAGTTTTGTACCGCGTCTCAAGTACGGTTTCTTTTCGTAGATCAGTACATAAGATGCATGTAAAGTAGTTTCGTAAATCGTGCATTTCAGACACTATGCACCGCAGTTCAAGCTTCCATTCAGTTGTATACGTTTAAATATGTGCAGAAATGAGAAGGGATGTTTCCACGCGATCAACTGCAGCGGCAGACGCGAACAGATAGATGGTTCGCGGAGGGGGAGAGAGAGAGAGAGAGAGAGAGATGGCAAGAAGCGAGGTCGACGCCTGCTGCAGCGAGCGTGTTCACATGCGGCGCGGGGGCTGCCGCCCCCACAGCGGCTAATGAGGTTATCTCAGAGCGCCGCTAGGCGTCGCGCCAATCTGCCGAGGCGAGAAGCCACGCCGTCATTACCAGCGAGCCGAGAGAGACAGAGAGACGTCTAGCTTGCGACCAGAAGGATTAATTTACTCTGCAGAGTTGTACGCTCCACACCAACTGCGGGGAGAATTGCAAACACGGAGGAGGGTGAGCCGCAAAATTACACAAATTGCGGCATTTCATTTAATAACGTTTAGGGCTGGAATTAATTATCATGACCGCCACGTCTGGAGTTTTGTAAGTAAGCATTTAACAAAGCCAGTCCTAAATTATGCCGAGTTAATTAGTAGTAATCATACTATCTTTATATATATAATTCTTCTGTGCGTGTGTATGTCACTGAACTCCTCCTAAACGGCTGGACCGATTTTGATGAAATTTTTTGTGTGTGTTCAAGTGGATTCGAGAATGGTTTAGATTCACAATTCGGTAAAGAGAGGGAGAGAGAGAGGGGAGAGAGAGGGGGAGAGATTTAAGACATATGTACAGGACAACGTCTGTCGGGTCCGCTAGTTTTCTATAAATTTTCTTATTCTGTGGAGGTAGCGTTTCAGCTCATACAAGGGCCTGGCTCCTAGCATAACACTTCCCATATACATTTGAATTCCATGCGAGCTCAGTCAAGATGAGACAAACGAGTAACAACATCTAACCATATACATTCGTTTATATAAAAATAAAGGGATTAGTACAGTGTATTTACGAAACTTTATGGATGATGATTCGGACACAATGGGTCCCGGGTCCCGCGCTAGTGCCGGCCGCCATGCTGTGACGTCACCCTACAGCCATCTTGTGACCTTGACCTCGAACCATGATCTTAACCTTGAACCCATAACAAAAATTTTGAGAAAATCATGTTATTAAAAAATATATATAAAGACCTACATACAGGAGGTCCGGGGTTCGATGGCGGGTGGAGCGACTGAGATCCCAACATGACCAGCCCTCGCCAGGTCGGCTGATGTCCATCTAGTCAGCCGTAATATATGTCGAGTACCTTGACCTTTGACATCGACCCCAGTGAACGTTAACCCTAAAACCAAAAGTACCATTATTCTCCAAAAAAATTGAAGAAAAAAAATTCTAAAATATTTTTAAACAGTTATAAACTATATAATAATTATAAAAAAATCTAAAAATGTAATAAAAATTTATCGTTTAAATTTATAAATTTTTTTTTATTAAAAAACTCACATTTCCGGAGGTTCCCTTAACACTACTTCCAGTAGACGACTGACTTTCGCCAATTTTTCTCATTAGTTAATTAGTCTGTTCCCATCCACTCCCTCCAACAATGTTTCCCACTGTTTGATTTCTTGTTTTCGCTACACCCCCAACAGTGTGTTTTAATGGTTGATAACTAGAGACCTGCAAAATTCGCGTTATTATTTGAGGACATGATAAACTTAAAACAACTTTTCCTTTGCAACACATGTGTCATTGAACCATTCTTTATTTGACACGCTCCGGGTGAATCTGCGTCAATAAATGAACACTTTACAGTTGTGTGCCCCAATTACGTGCAGTCCACTCAAAAAGGGCATTACTTAACATTTACGCAGCAACCAATTGAGAAATGACACCTGTTCGAGTATTTATAGTACTATGTATTTTAACATGGTGTCAAAAAGTAACGCGAATTTTGCAGGTCCCTATTGATAACTCATAATCTTTTGACCATCCACCAGTGTTTCTCATTGTATTAACATTCCCCTCTCCTACCCCTTCACCAGTGCTCATTTAGTCCGATGTATTCCACCCACCATATTCGTCTTCTCGTTTTTCATTTGTTTAATTTTTCATCACCTAAATGACGCTAGTGTATTAATGATCAGTTTTGCCACCACAGGAGCTGTCGACTTAGCCACCATATTGGTTGTTGTCAACCTTGACCTTGACCCCAATGACATTGAACTCGAAAAATATAAAAAAAATCACATTCCATACATTTGTCCATTATTAGCTGGTCACAACAGGGGTCATACCGACTACCATACTAGCCAACGACAGACTCCACCCAAGACTAACTCTACCCAAAACTGGTTCCTGTCGAGATTGGCTGAGCCCAAGACTAGCTCCTGACGAGACCAGTTCCTGCAAAACTGGCCAGACCAACTGACAAAACCAACCTGCCATACAACCCACCTATAAGAACGATGATGGACCATCTCGAAAAGGGTCGTACTATAGCTTGCCAAGCCATGCCAAACAACTAGTTGCAAAACTATCCTCAAAAATATTCCCCTCATTCCATTCGATTGCCATATACAGATCGAAATATAGCCCTCCTCCTGCACACACTTATGTAAAATTTTATCTAAAATAGACTCTCGCAATCGATTGTTTACAGCATGAGAATTAATAAGTCTTTAATAGAAGGAGAAGTGACTGTACAATTGAACACATTGCCATGTATAAATATATTATATTTATTTACTTATTACATACACTATGTTTCTAATTATTTTGTACGATCGATCTTCGCATTTTTCAGATGTCTGCATATCATGGAGAGTAGCCAACTGTCTCATCAATTATAACCCCATTCATTCAGCTCATCGATGTTGATCTGACAAATTCGGGGATCTCCCACACATTGTTGTCATATTTTCAATCAAATATCTGATTCCACCAACAAGTTCCCTTAACACTACATCGGGGAATACGTAACGACAATTTTGGACACCTTCTGCCTTCTTCACACAATTTGTCGAAGGAAACTCGTTGGTAAAATGCATGGGAACGTCGAGAGAATCATCATACTCCACATCTTCATCATCACTGTTGTCATAGGCATAAGCAGTGCTATCTTCATGATCGTCTTGGCCTCCTGTTTCATTCTCACTATCCCGTTTACTTTTCTTTTTAGGAGTCACGTGGTCATCATTAGTATTTAGAGCCGACGACCGTTTATTTTGAAGTTCGTCGACTTCACACGAAAGTCTTGTAAGTGTACATTCCACACAAACCGACTCCATTAACTTATTTCGTCTATAGCATTAACTGTCCTATCATTACCATCTGCCGAATCAGTGGCCCCCACCCCACCCCTTGCTGCAAAGGGTATTGATGACATCACTTGCTTGCTCTCAAAAGACTAAGTGTTGCATTTCTTAATGTAGTTTCTCAGTTTATCACCTTGCATCAACTGTGTGTGGCCATCGTCGTAATACTTCGTCACACGAAAAGCATTCTTTTATACAGCCGGTTCTCTCATGTCACCCAGAATAGCAGCTGACTAATGCTGTACAAATGACTCACCTTTCTCTGCAAATGACCCCTGGGTCAGTCTGCCAGGTTTAGTTTGCTGGGGTCAGTCAGTCTGCAGGGGTCAATCAGTCTGTGGGGGTCAGTCGGCAGGAGTAAAGTGTATCCATTAACGTATACTTGAAGATGGTGCAAACCACTGACGATGTGAAATCGATTATGGCACATACTATAATCAGTGGAATCAGTACTCATCTATGCAGCAAGACGTATTGGTGTCAACACTTGTTGGCTCTCAAAATATTAATCCTTGCGGATCTTGAAGTGTTTCTTCAATATATCGTCTCGACTAAACTGCATGTGACCATTGTTGTAATGTTCCCTCATGCGAAAATGGACTCTTCATACAGTTGGTTATCTCATGTCTCTAGAAATTTTGAACGAAGGTGAAAACTCTATCTTATAATAGACACTGACTACAATCCGACAGCAATGATGCATATCGCGGCTCCATGTTTTGTTGAGGTTAAAGGCGGGCCTTCGTATTCACTATTCGTCTTTGTTGTATGACGAGATAACCCTTCCAAATAATGTTCACCTCACGGTGTCAGAATGTTAACTGTCATTTTTCTATATAAATGTGTTTCTCGTTACATTAAAGAGCCTAGTTTGTGCCTCCAAATGTTTTCTACCATATAACTTATATATAAAAAATATGCGAGCACTCTGAGAAAGCCCACATACTCTTTCACCCCAGAAGAAAACCCAGATGTGTGTATAGATACATATAGTGTATAAATATAATGTATGAAATAAATTTAATATAATTTAATATTTCCATATGTTATGTAAGTACCTACGTGTTTTCTTCTGGGGCTAACAAGTATGTGGTTTTCTCAGAGTGCTCCCATATTTTTTACATATAAATAGTATGGTAAAAGGCCTTTTGTGGTCACAAGCTAGGCTCTTTACTGTAAAAAGAATCACATTTATACCGAAAAATTACAGTTGTCACTCTGACACCATGAGGTGAACATCGATTTGGAAGGGCTCTTTAATCATAAAACAAACATGTATGCTGAATACAAAGACCCGCCCTTGATCTCAACGAACATGGAGCCGCAACCTGCATCCTTGTTGTCGGATTGTCCTCAGTGTCAATTCTGCGATCTAGTTTTCACCTTCAGTCAAAATGCCCGGGGACATAAGAGATCCATTTTTACGAAGAGTCCTTTTCTCATGAGGGAACATTAAGGTCACATGCAGTTTATTCCAGACGATATATTGAAGAAACACACCTAGATGTGCAAGGATTCATCATTTGAGAGCTAGCAAGTTTTGGCGACAGTAACTTTTGCTCATCGATAGGTACTAATTCCACTGATTAAGGTATGTGTCATAATCGATTTCATATCGTCAGTGGTTTGCACCGTCTTCAAGCGTATATTAATTCTTACACTTTACTCCTGCCGACTGACCCTTGCAGACTGACCCGGGGGTCATTTGCTGATCAAGATGGGACATTTTCGGAGCAAGATGGGTCATTTGAGGAGCAAGAGGAATCATTTGTGGAGCGATTTTGAGTTCATGCTGAGCGAAGAACTTTTCTGGAAGAAACTATAGAGGATGTAACTGCATGGTTATGTGATCAGGGAACTAGATAAATGTCTGCTTGAATGGATGCACAGAAATTTTTAAGTTTCACTGATGAAATATGTTAGCATATACAGAATGACCTGCCTAACATGGACACCCCCAAAATTTCCTGAATGTTTGCAGACGGCAAAATTCAGTTTTCGCTAAACAAAATCACGTACGGCGGCAAGTAATTTGCCACAAAGTGACTATTCGTAACTCATGTATGGGCAGACAAAATTTAAACAAAATATTATTTTATCCCTTGGAAACATATGTTAATTCAATGGCATCTGAAAGTATGTGCAAAGAGGAATTCAGTGAAATAGGATATGTAATGGAAAGAAAACAGAAATGCCAAAAATATTGTGCAAATAATGTATAAAATAATTTGCAAGTTAATTGAGCTTTTAGCATGCGCAGTGGACCTGTACTCACAGCTGTCAGCAAGCAACACTTGCCATGAATCATCCTGGCAGGACCGCTTCCTAATATCAGCGCAGCACCAGTACTCGTAACCTGTTATTGCTGAGTGTGACTGTATGTATGCAATGAAGTTCATGAATGAAGAAAAACTGTGACGCACTACTTATTTACGGTGAGTGTGGTAGAACTGCCAAGCAGACTTTCCAAATATATGGTCAAAAGTATTCTAATTGGACGCCCATCTCACGGCACACAATACGAAGAATTTTCACACGTTTCTTGTCACAAGATGATTAGAATTCCACAACATCAGTTTGACGAAAGACTGCTACGGATGAGACGCTTCAACACGATGTGTTGGCACACGTCCATGTCAACGCCCACATGGGTAGGCGAAAACTCTCCAGGTTCTTATGAATAAGTAAAACAAATAACTAATGGATTATGGGCAAACAGAAATTCCATCCATATCATGTGGCTCTTCATAAGACATTACATGAAAGTGATTTCCGGCAGCTTGTTCGGTTTCGTAGATTTGTTCTGATGTCTTAAGAGATGTCAGTAATTTTCTTAAGAACATAACATTTGCCGAAGAAGGTACCTTCACAAACCATGGGTGTGTCCATTTATGAAATATTCACTACAGGACGACAGAGAATCCGCATTGGGTCCGGTACATAGAGCACCAGCAACAGTGGAAAGTGAATGTGTGGTGTTTAAGCATAGGAAATTATGTCATACGGCTATACTTCATTCAAGGGACAATAACCGGCTGTATGTACGAGCATTTCCTCAGAGAGACCTTATCAGCACTTCTGGAAGACATACCGCTAGACATACGTCGTTATATGTGGTTTCAGCATGATGGGTGTCTACGCATTTTGCTTTGGTGGCGAGGCAAGTGTTAAATGAACGTTTCCAAACCACTGGTTAGGGCGTGGTGGTGTTGTAAGATGGGCAGCACGCTCCCCCGACCTCACTCCTCTCGACTTCTTTCTGTGAGTAACACTGTAACATAGGGTGTACATCACGGTTCCTACGATGCCAGAAGACATGCAGGAACGCATTGTGGCAGCTTGCAGAGGCATTACGCCAGAAACACTTCAGGCTGCTCGTCGCTCGCCGCATGTGCGTTTACAGATGTGTATTACTGTCGATGGTAAACACATCGAGCACATGCTGTGAAAAGACCAAATGTGAAGCGTTTCAACCATAACTGTGCTCTTTTGTACTATGCATTCGGGTGTGATTGCATTTCTCCTTAGGTTGGTTTGTTCTGTTCTTGCTGTGCATATGTACGCACTCGTTACTCAGTACTGTTAATGTCTAGGAAACAAACCTCCTGAATTACGTTGTTATTTGAATGAAATGTGATGTATTAATATCAGACTTGCACTCACATTGCCTGTATTCCCTCCGCTGCAGTGCTCTCCTTTTTCCAATATCGCATTCTGTGCCCCTTACGCCATTAAGGTAAATGCCACGCTGCTATAAGGAAGCGGTCCCACCAGGAAATGTCACAACACGTGTTGCTTGCTCACAGCTGTAAATGCAGGTCTACTGCCCCATGCTACCGGCCCACTTAACTTAATCATATTTACACATAATTTCTGGGCGTTTCTGTGTTACTTTCCATTACATATACTATATCACTGAATTCCTCTTTGCTCGTAATTTCAGATGCCGTTGAAATTACTGTATCTTTCGAGGGGAAAAATCGTATGTAATTAAATTATATATGCCCATACACGTGTTACGAAATCACTTTGAGGCAAATTACTTACCCCTGTACGTAATTTCATTTAGCGAAAACAGCATTTCGTTATCTGCAACCATTCCGGAAATGTTAGGGTGTCCACATTAGGTGGACCATCCAGTATATATGTATGCAATAGCTAGGCGAAATAGATACACAAGTTGCTACTATAGAAAGAACTTCAGTTTTTTTCATAATATGATGCACGATAATGATTGTACAAAATCTACTCTACAGATTACCTCTATGGATGTACCTTCTTCCACTGATGGAAAATTACATGAAAAACAATGTTGCTACTGTGGAAAGATCTTCAGCAAAAGCTGCCATTCTTGGTGACATGAGAGAACTGCCTGTACAAAGAGCCCTTTTCGCATGATGAAGCATTATGACAATGGTCATACACAGTTTATGCAAGGTGATACATTGAAGAACCATATCAATAACTTCAACGTTTCGTATTTTGAGATCCAGTAAGTGATGTCGTCAATGCCCCCTGCTGCTGCTGGGTACTGATTTGTCAGACTATAATAATTACAGTTAATGCTAAAGAATGAGTGCAGTAGAGTCGGTTTGTGTGGAATGTATACTTTCTAGACTTTCGCATGAAGTTGACGCACTTCAAAATAAATGGTTGTTGGCTCTAAATACTGACGGTGACCATGCGACACCTAAAAAGAAAAGTAAACTTGATAATGAGGATGAAGCGGGAGGGGATGGCGAGATGAGAAGTATTTATGATAACTATGACGACACTGATGATGAAGTATCTGATGAGAAGTATGGTAATTCTGTCGATGTTTCCGCGCATTCAACCAAGAGTTCCCTTCGGCAAGTGGTGTGAAGAAGGCAGAAATCGTCAAGAACGCTCGTTACACATTTCCCGAAGACTCGAATGAACTTGTTGATAGACTAAGATATTCAAATGATTTGCCAAAACACGGATATCTCCCACGTATTGTTGAGATATTTTCAATCATCGATGAACTGAAGGATTGGGGTTGTATCAGATGAGACTGTTGGCTACTCTCCATGATTTGCAAACATCTGAGAAATATAAAGACCAAATATACAAAATAATTAGAAAGATAGAATGTATATTATAATTAATAATAAAATTAATTCATACATAGCGATGTGTTTAATTTCTTATACATTACCTTCTGCTTCTCTGGATGACTTATTAATTTAGTGGTGTAAACAATCGATTGCGAGAGCCTGTATTATATATAATTGATGTAAGCATGTGCAGTAGGAGTGCTATGTTTCGATCTGTTTATGTCAAACGAATGAAATGAGGGGACTATTTTTGAGGGATGTTTCGCAACTAGTTGGTTGCCATGGCTTGGAAAGTTAGTATGACCCTTTGGAATGGTCAGCTGTGGTAGAAATGATTTTGCAAAAATTTTCGAAAGATTTTGTGCGAAGAGGTTAGCTACGAGAATCTCATCAGATACTTTTTTCGAGGATGTCCGTCATCATTTGCACAGGTGGATGGTATGGCAGGTTGGTCTTGTCGGTTAGTATAGCCAGTTTTGCATGAACTGGGGCCCTATTCTCTAACTTTTTAGCGTCTTTGTATGTAGAAATTTACCGCTTAACTATCTTTACGAGGCGAAATTGTATTATATAACTCAGTATGTCTCAATGATGGTCTTTAGAATGCCTTGTGACTGTCCTTATACGAAAACCTGCCAACAAAGTGTATTTACAAATGAATATGGAAAGTAAATGTCCGACCTATTGAGGTTTTTTCTGCAATTATACGTCTTACAGAAAATAAAACATTTTAAAATGACGTAAACATGGAAAATTATTATTTTAGATGATATTTCCGCACAAATAAAGAGCTTCTAGAGTAAATTTAAGGAGTGTATTTCATATTTCGCAAGTGATAACCATGCTTTAACGTAACTACAAAGTGGCGACTTCGGCCAAGGAACAGCACTGCTATCTGGTGATGCTCAAAATGATCTAGTGCCACCTGAAATCTTGCATCAATGGAAAGCAGCAAATTTATTTTAGAATTAATATTCGTAAATGTTTTTAGAGATGAGACAGGAGGTCTCATTTTCACGTAGTTTTCTCTTCCCCCCCCCCCCCCCACGCACTTTTCAATGCAATGATCTGATTGATTTCACCTGGCTCGACTTCGCTGCCAGCGGCGCTACGCAGTACGCAACTGGCATGGAAAACATACTATGTGAAAGACTAAGTTTTCATCGCTTTTACACTCGAAATAACTGTTCAAAAATATACACGTTTATGCTAAAATACCAACCTGAAAATCCTGTGAGCCCTGGAAGGTCTGCGTTGAACTTTGTTTCGACAAAGTGGAAGAACGAGCAGCAGCAATCTGGCAGCATGTCTGTCTTTACGCCCGATTCCTTCACAACTGAGGCCTCGACTGTGCTTCGCCATGGGTGTGCATGTGTGATGTCAGCGGCCCACGCAGCATCACATGGCAAGAAGAATGTGACGCCAGAACCGTCCGATGTTACTGTGCTAATGACTTTGAGTTCATGGAAGAACATTACAGACTGTTCGGCGGTCTGTGGTTGGCTGGTCATTGTGGGGTATTCTTTAAGAATACAATTGTGAAATTTTCTGGTATTTAAGCCCCATGATCAGGCTCATTGGGCGAGCACTGTAACCTGGAAGCTTTATGCCGAGTTAAGTATGAACCTGTAAATATGAAATATTCTCGGAAGGACCCTTAAGGTCGCAGATATGAAAGGACATGTTGAATGTCCTTATTTAAGAGTCCTTAGAAATGGACGCTATGCTACAAGTGAAGGAGAGAATTTTAAAACTGACATTTCCTTTTTAAATTGCAGTAAACGTGAGGATGAGAAATATGGCCGTAATTCTTAAAATCTCCTGAAAGAGGTAGGCTTAAAAATACCAGAATTTTATTTTGGGCGCAGGTGCGCCATTAGTTCTGGTGCAAGGATTTTAAATTAAATCGCTTTATAAAGTTATACTACATTCTTGAGAAACTGTAATGTATGATGTCCTTAATGGCTAGTGACAAAATCATGCAGCCAGGAATTGATAATTGGTAAATTTAGGGAAAAATTTTGAAGTCAATTAATTTTTCTTATCGTTGTAAGAAAATCTTTGATATTGGTAACAAGAAAATTTAGTAATGGCTTGTGACCTATCTTATACAGCCAGTAAATTATTCTTGATGAATAAAATAGAAATTTTGAAATTTTTGCAAGAATTTGAAAAAAAGGAAAATACTGTTTTAGAAAATTCATAATAACTTCTTGTTAAATGTAAAAGGTAAACTGGCTTGTGACTTACCTAAGCAGCCAGTTAATCCTTTTGGAAATTAAAAATTAATCATTGTTATTTTTAAAAGATTTCCGCTTAGGAGGAGAATAAATAATACTTATATTTTGAGAAGTTCGAGCCAATTAATAGTGTTTTATGGCTTGCTTTCATGTATTTAGCCAGAAATCGTATTATTTTTCACTTGTGGGGAAAATAAATAAAACTAAAAATTTATAACTGTACGTGGAAAGATTTAAGCCCAGTAACAGGGTTCCCGAGCCTTGCTTTTGCTTGTTTAGCCATAAATTGTTATTTTCAGAGTGCAAGGAAAATAAAGAAATTAAGAGAAATTCACATAACGATTTTGTATAATATTCTAGAGGATTCTGTAACAACGATACATTTCAGTATTGCCCATATTGAATTGCGCTTTAAATAGCATTTTGCGCGTCAGCTTTTATCTTGTGTGTGTGTTTGTTGAAAAAAGAAAGAATTTGCGGAAGATTTATATGTTTTTATATACTGTTGTATATTGCAAAGAAAAGAATCGAAATATTTTCAAATAAAAAGGTATATAATTTTTTATGTGTTTTTCTTTTGGGGTTTTTGGGGGTATGCTCTTTACACCGTGCTTTGAAGGGGTTTTGGAATTTTTCATTGTTTCTAAATATATGTTTGTGATGTTACGCTGGTTTATGTGCCCCTTTTGCCCCCCTCTATAGCCAGGGCGTCGCATGGTTAAAGATGCATTATAATAACAAAATTTGTGACACAATGCAATCCGTAATAATTGAAAAAAAACATAATTCAACAAGCAGATCATTGATTTCAGAACACAGCCCGCTGCATTGTCAAACACACTTCTTTGCACAAAGATATAATTCAATATATGGCTTACAGAACACCACATTAAGATACAGACGAGTAACCATCGTCTTGGCTATTTTTATGATAAAGACGATCACATTGGCAGTTTTTAAGTAAGCTCAAGCTAGAGAATAGGGCCCATGGTTTCGTCAGGACCAATAGTCCATTCCCTATTGAAAGCAGCTTTCTCGGAGCCCTGTTAAATATCTATTTGCAGGTCCGTTTTGTATCCTTCCGCCAAATGTAAACACCCATTGCCATGTGACTGCCATGTAGCATCTGTCAAAATCAATGTTTACATGCCATTGTGTATGTACATGTGTTCGTATACTTTCGCTACACTTAAACATAAACATTGAAATGTGACTTCTACTTTTATACCTGTCAAAAGTGTTGTTTACTGTTTACAAATTTTCACAGAATTCTGTCTTAGGTATATTTCAAAAACCATTTCCTACGAATAATCACATTTTAGGCCTATAACATTACTTAGGTCAGCTTTATGACGTTTTAAAAATGCCTGGATTAACGATAGTTCTTACGGTTACGTTACGTTAACATATTTGTTTTCCACGACATAGCACATAACACGTAATGCACGTTAATGTTTTACAACGACTGTATTAAACACTGTTACAACTGCGGGATAATGAACTGTAGTATTTAACTTTTTGTTATTGATATGTGTTAGGTTATTTCTTTAAAAGGAGGGCCTCAGTTCGAATAACGAAGGAAGACAGTCCAACGAAAAAGCGATATTAAAATCAAGTACGCAACTCGTGTCGCTCATTTTTGGTTATAAAAAATTAAAATATAGCGGGGAACATGCACTCAAATGAGTCTACCGTTACTTTTATTCCACTCGTATTTATATGTATTGCTACTTACTGTGTATTAGGTTTACTGAAATTTATTGGGGCTGGGCTTCGTTATTTTGTTGGGATTGGTGGTAAATCACGTTACACGACTGTGTTTCAATCACACAGAGCAAAAGTACAATGTTGTGATAAATAAACATACGTGGATGTAAATAAATAACTTCGTCATAAAAACAGTTCACATTTACAACGTATTAATAGTTCACACCAAATATTTGAAATCACGCACACACATATCCCGCCCAACTATCACCAAACAGCCACGCCACGCTATTTCACACGCAGCAGTTAACGAAACACACAGTAACAGTATAGATATTACTGCCGCGGAAACACAGATTTATCACAACATCGTAACTTGCTTAGGTAGGTTTAAAAAACACAACGTCTTCAAACGTGATGCGGTAATTTGAAGTATTTTTCGGAGTAAGCATAATTTACGCTTCGTTTGGTAAAACAGCAACACGCCATGTCATGGTTCGCCTCGTCTGCCAACTTCACTTTGTTCCTGCTCCGCCATCATATCTAATTGTATTAAAATAAGTATTGAAACATTAAAATCTCTTTTCAATTGTAAATTACAATTTCAAAAAACATTATTTTGCTGTAATAAGTATGAAATATGCTACAATTAAAAACAGGTACAAATTTCGCGTACTAGCGAAGTGAAACTTCCCGAGTGTGAAAGAGACAAAGGCACAGAGATAGAGAGAGAGAGAGAGAGAGGGGAGAGAGAGAGAGAGAGAGAGAGAGAGAGAGAGAGAGAGAGAGAAGCCTCGCTCAGCAGACAATTGATTCAAAGTTAACCTCGCTCGATAAAACAACACCATACCATTGCGGCCTACTCACGATATTTTCCGCTGTTATTTTAAACTGTAAAAATGAGATATGTTGCCATCGGGGCTGCCTAAATATTTCAATATTTCAATAGGTACCGTTTAATTTACAAATAGTATACTAAAAAACTAGGTTAAAATAATATTTTAACTATGAACTATTTCTTACAGGCCGTTGCCAATACGTCATTGCTCTCGCTGTTGTTAATTCATATTTAAAAAGAAATAAATATTACAAGTTATAGAAGATATTAAGGTAAAGTTTCATTTATTCAATAATACAGTTCTCTAAAGTTAACCACAGTGTTATATATTTGTGGAATACAGGTTATTGAAAAAACAGGTTGACATGTTTTGCCTAGAGTGTTTTTTCAAAGGTTGATTTTCATAAGTCGCTTCCTATCGGGAATGGACTATAGCCTTGGGATCAGTCAGTCTTGCCAGAAAATAGTCTTGGGTGGAGCCATTCATGGCTAGTATGACTATAGTCGGTTCAAGATTGGAACAGACTTTTGAAAAACACCTTATTCGTCAGCTGCATGCATCGTTACTACACACAGTGACTGGCACGGGCACAGTTAGTTTGGCAGCACGGAGAGAATATAGTTTGAATGTTTTGACGTTTTTTTTTTTATCTATTGCTTAAAAATGGGAGTAGGAAAGATTCCGAGGAAGTCTGTTCCAGTCGTGAACGGACTGTGGTTGGCATGGCTCCTTGTTGTGACCAACTATTAATGGATAATTGTTTAATGTCATTGGGGTCAAGGTCAACGTCGACAACAACCAACATGGTGGTTAAGTCGACAGCTCCTCTGGTGGCAAAATCGATAATTAATACATTATTTCACAAGCGCCATCTATGTGATGAACTAGTAAACAAATAACGAACGAAAAAACTAATAGGGTGAGTGGAATGCTTTCGACAGAACGAGCAATGATGAGGAGGTATAAAAGGGGAATGTTAATACAATGAGAAACATTGGTGGCGGGTCAAACGAGTGTGGGTACCGACCAGTAAATAACACTATTGGGTGGTGACGCGAACTCAAGTAATGAACCAATGAGAAACTTTAGTGGAAGAAGTGGAGGGGAACCGACTAATTAACCAAATTAGAAACATTGGTGAGGGTCAGTTGTCTGCTGGATGTGGTACTGAGGGAACCTCCTGAAATGTAAGTTTTACAAATAAATTATTTATAAATTTCGAAAATAAATCTTTAATAATTTTTATAAAATTTTAAATATATTTTTTTAAGTTATAAATCTTTTAAAGCATTTTAAAGAATTTCGCAGTATCTTGGGTTGAAGGTTAGAGGTCGCCGGGGTCAAAGTCAAAGGTCAAAGTCGTCAACATCTAGTATGGCTGACGGGATGGACACGACCGACCTGGCGAGGCTCGGTTGTGTCGGGAGCTTAGTCGTTCCACCTATCATCGAACCTTGGACGTCCAACATGTACATCTTTAAAACATTTTAAAAATTATTTATTAGGTTTTTGCATTTTTCTTATAATTATTTTGTGCGATTTTTAAATTTTTTGGAGTATTTGGTAACAAGGTGATGGTCATGGGGTCAATGTTAAAGTCATGCGTTAACGTAACTAAGATCCAAGATGGCGGTTGAGAGACGTTAGAACATGACGGGTGACTGGCACCGGTGCCGGACACGGAATCGATTGTACCCGAATCATTATTTTTATTCTACCTACAACAATATAACAGTATATTATTTACATTTCACATATTCAGTTATATCCACCTTATTCTACCGTGAGCTGTTAAGCTTAAGAGTAACCACGCATGATAGCAAATTTCTCTTTGTTGTATGTTCACAATCCTGTCGTATTAAAAACATTTTTCCATTCTATCTTATTTACTATTTTTTGTAGGGCATAACTTCTCTTGTCAGAAGTTTAAATTTCAAGCGACCTTTTTTCCAAATGCATCGAATCGTCTATTTGTGGTTAGCTTAACGCAGAGGTTTTATTTATTCAAGAATGTATTTCGTTAAATGAACAAAATCAATTTTCAATTATATTTGTTGTCTGTAAGAAACCTTTATCTCAGTACAGTAACAACCCTGAGAGCTCCAACTTTGTATAGAAACCACAGTATTTCCAGGCATGCGATGGACATTTAACTAATTTTTTTACGCACCCCACCCTTTACCCTTGAGCATTTCGTTAAGATTTTCCGCGAAACGTTCCATTCAAGTCGTCGGGAAACTTCACCATGGACGTCGACTGCCGGAGACAATTGATTTCTTCCAGCCCCGCAAGGAAAAAAAAATTCTGCTACTTCTTCCTCGTGATTACCCTGCTCCCTACTCCTGATGAGTTGTAACATTCCTCCTCCGCTTTTCCCACGTAGCATTCTGCCATTCTTCTCCACCCCTCGGAACGCAGATTGGTTCTGACCCGGCCTCCTTCAATTTCCCCTGAAGAATACGATAATATGCTAGAACGTCAGAGGAGGGAAAAAAATTGTCCTACCAGTGGCACGCAGTCATCCGTTTGTCGCCGTGACATGTGTCCGGGATGTTCCATCTCCGACTGTCTCATTTGTCGTCTTCTTCAAGACGAGTGAGCGGAGGGGGGCATCCAGCATCCGGCGACTTTCATTATCCGGGCACTTTTCATGAGGAGTTCTGCTCCTCGTCCCCGGAACTGCCTTTCCCCTTCCCGGATCATCATTGCCGCCTGTTCCGATATCCTCCTATTCACGGGGCTACATTCACTTCCCCGGGCCCCATCGTCACGTTACGCTTACATGTATACATGTCGATCGCTTCTCGCCGGGTGTGTCTTTGTCGCAACGGATCCGGAGGGTACCTCCTGTTGCCACGTAGAGAATACACGGAGGGGAATAAGGATTTCAGATTCGTACGAGTATTTTCTTCCTTCGTGGCAACTATCTACCGGAAATGAAGATATAGTTGGTCAAAGTAACGAGATTCCTCTTTCTGTGCCGCTCGTATCTCGCCCCTAGCAATCTTACTTTGTTTCTTTTTATTCCTGAATTTTAGTCATGGGGACTGGCGAAAGGTAGCACAAGATTTACTGTAGAATACTGTCAGCATAGACGTCAGAAAATCCAGACTGTTGAAGATTCTATGTTGCAGTTACATACACTAGTGATCACACCTAGAGGTAGGGGCTCTGCCCGCAGACAGGAAAGAACGATCTATACTTACGGATGAAACAAAACAGCACCGCATGGTTGGTTCCGGCACGCCCAAGCTGAAATAATTTTCTCTACTCGTAGTGGCTTGTCATAAACTATCGAATAACACTGCATTTTTTTTTTTTGCTTATATTTTTCCTCCACTCAGTTGACATTTCACACATCAGACAGATTCTTGGTGGCATATCTAATGGCGTGACTCTCGAACCGAAGCAAGCAAATCCACGCTAATGCTTTACCTGGGACTGGAACCCAGGACCCCTTGCGCTGTAACTCAGCGCCACGGAGGATGGGTATACAGCTCATGTACGAGTCATTCCAATCGTAATTTCCGTCAGATTGTTGCAAAACTTTTATGTAATACTTGAACCTTCAGGACTGTTTATATTCTCCACTGCCATAATAATGTGGAAGCCAACATGTCAAGCACGACATATTTGTATTCTGTCTGAACAGCGGAGGTACATATTTTCTGGTTTAATTATAAGTTTGTTTGAGAACGGATTTCACTTGTGACATTGAATCCTCGTGACTCCAACAACGAAATATTTACTTCTCTTTTCCTGCGCAAACTTCATTTCAGGGCAGGACGGAAGAAGGAAAGTTATGAGAATTCCTGCGCGGGTAGTAAAATACCATGGCCCAGCAAGGAGGTAAAGGCTCAAAAGATTCTGCATGAGATAGCTTGAAGTTTAAGATTCAAAATGTAGTTATGGATCTTTATTCTCCAAAACAATGTACCTCATAACAGACAAGAGTGAAAAATTATACTGTTTTGAAGTTTGAGCTCTAAACTACATCCTTGATATGTAAATACTGTTGCAATTTTTCAAATTCTGGGAGTTTGGCCAGGCTCTTTAAGGTATGGAGGTCTTAATTAAATAAGAGTTAATAATTATTTCTTAAATTATTTGCAAACACTATAAGAAATACTCTCGATTTAATATCTTACAATAAATGGCTACCACTTGCTATTTGCAGATAATCAATTTAATCAATATAATTCACAATTACCTCAAATAAATTGATGCAATCGAATTACTTAAGCCAGTGTCAATAAACAGTGTCTCAAAACATATTGAACTATTTTTACAAATTATATGTACAAATTTAACAATCCCTATGATTACAGTTAAGTTCGTACACACTTCCATACAGCCCCACTTTAATTCAGTCCATATTACACCATTCCGGAATGTTCTAGAGGGCTCCGAGCGCCCCCATGCAAAGTAGCCCTCTACTCGTCGGGTACGACGCCCTCTTGTCCGTCCACACTGTTCTAACTTTTGTATACCACCGCCATCTCGTACCCTCCGCTATCGTCCTTCCTCTACGCTGACGTCCCACGCTGCATCAGACTTTGCCCGATACCACACATCAGCCATATAGCCACAGCAAAGACCGACTTCTCTCCGGCTGCAAGGGGTATTTATAGTGCTGTCGGCTCTGGCCCAGAATATTCTCCACATACCGTATTGGGCCGAGAAAAAGGGTTACCGGAAAATTCTTACACATCTTTCCAAGTCGTGGCCTGCTCAGTCAGGGGAGAGAGAGGGTTGTGTCGTTAGCCAGGTCGGCTGTCAATAATTCCCCCGGCCGCCGGACGGGGCGCCGTAATGGCGAGCGCGTCTCCCTGCGGGGAGGTGAGGTTCGAGGTGGGTCACCCACTCACAGCGTTGGACCGCGGATAACCAAGTGACATGGAGCGAGGAGCCCGTGCCCCATTGAAGGAGTCCGCGCCTAAAATTTAAATGCTTTCCGCACTTACACCGCGGTTAAAAATCCCCATACTCATAATTTTCGAGAGTTTCTCTTAAATTACGATTGTTACCGAAATATTGAAATACGATTTTGCTTAAACATATAATTTTTGTCATTTTAATTACTGCAAAACTGCGATTTCTTTCTATTTTTAAATCAAATAAATTTTTCTGGGCACAGGGTTATCGGAGAAATACTAAAGATAGAATTTTAATCGAAACAAAGGAACTATTGAAACAAATCTCGGGAGGGTACAGCGGAAACTACGCTACAGAAAATTAATTGAATTAAATAAGAATGAAAGTGTCATGAAGCCCTTATGTCAAGAGCTAGAAATTCTATTGAGGTGCACGCACACACGCACACATAATACGTTAGTGTACCGTACACTTTAATTTGCACGAAGCCAGATTCGTGTACAGATTCTTCAAGCAGTGTCGAAAGACAACAGCAGTGCTCCGCGTAGCCTCTAGTGGCAATACAGGCCCGAACTCTCGCATGAGAATTTACGTATAGGTGTCGAATATAATCTCGTAGAATAGTGTTCTGTTCCCATTCTGCCTGTTCAAGTCTGCACCAGACTGCATCCAATTAAGTCCCACACGTGCTCGATTGGGGACAAGGCTAGTGTTCGTGTTGGCCAGGGCATCCGGCGAACGCTTGAGTTTCACGGGTGGTATGTGGGGGGGTAATTGTCATGATGGAAAAGCACCGATCTCTGTTGTTGCACGAATGACAACACTACGGTTTGGACGATGTTCTGGGAGGAACATTTACCGTATGGTGTTCTCTTTCCAATCACGAGAGGTAAACGGACTTTGTAGGCTAGTGATCTCCTGCCCCCCTTCCTCATTATTTAGCGCACTGATCTTATGTTTCGCTGCCATATTCAACGAGGAAGTTGTTGCTGATCTGGTTGACACCCACATGCGGATGCCATCCACAGCTCGGAGGCAGAATCTGCTCTCATTGCTGCATATAACGGTTTGCCATTCGTATCGCAGGCGGGCATTTTGGACACCACTCGTTGCGGGCTGACCGCTGACGAGGCGTAACTAAAAGTATGATAGTGCTACCAATGATCGTAGCGCAACTTTAAGCAGACGACTGATAGTGGTTGTAGCCTACAGTCTTTGTGCGACACTGCCTGTTGTCTGTTGAGTTTTCTGTAGGGTTTGCAATGGCCATGGATACTATATTCCACTCATGGTTACCTCCAACTTTTCTGATTCCCTGTTTAATTTCTACTTTCAAATTTTTCCTCCACTTCATGATAACAAATCTTACATAATTACACCGGGGCCAACGCACCGCATTCGTGCGTACTCGGTGTAATAATATTTTGCACACGAACTATTTTTACTATAGGCTGTTCACGGTAAAATGAGCACTTTTGAAATCCCTGCTTAAAATCTACTTGTTCGCACGTTGTGTATTTCTCCGCCTTATGTATAATTAACATTGCCGTGGGCCTCATCACTTTATTCATGCATTGGTCAGGCGAAACTGTAGAATTATTAGAGAAGTAAATGTGTCATAGATCTGTTAATTTTTACACTTTGACGCGTTAAAAAAAAAAGGAAGCTAAAGAAATAATAGTTATGACAAATGGTTACTCTAACACATTTTATTCGACGTTAAGATATGGAACTACTTTCCCTCCATCGTTACCAACTTTACTGGGCGCATGTCACTCAGTGCGCCCGTTACAATATATGCAGGTAGGGGCAGTGACTTTTTTCTTAGGTTGATTTCTCAACTTCTCACTTTATCGCGAACAGCCTTTAGGCATTACCAACATACATACTTTCTCTCTGTCTTTATTCATACTAGTTATAAATGAAAAATTTTAATTTACAGACAAAATATAAGTAAAAGTTCAATTTAACCGAAAAAAAGCTACTTTTATCTTAACACAAGTATAAAACGCTTGTGGCACACGTCGTACATGAGGTGTTTTTTCGTAGGTTTGAGTCAAAAAATGTGAAGAAACTGCGAATAGACTATATGCAACAATCTTGACATAAGTGTTTGGTACTGCTGTCTGGAACCTGGCGTAGAGGCATGTACACATTTCCTCTGATCAAACGCATTAACATCGAGTCATTACTCACTCTTCTCGTCCGACGTGTCCTGCGATTCTCCATTACAACTATTCATCCTCACGGAACTCACTACG
Source organism: Dryococelus australis (assembly GCA_029891345.1). Lineage (NCBI taxonomy): Eukaryota > Metazoa > Arthropoda > Insecta > Phasmatodea > Phasmatidae > Dryococelus > Dryococelus australis. The sequence continues at coordinate 96,347,824 of CM056993.1, read as the reverse complement.
CGATCTTGCTGAAACTCGTTAAAACGCACAAACCATACACATGTACACTGTTCGAGCATGCTATATACTTTCGAAACAACTTCGGATATAGTACGGAGCTGGAAACTACTGACTGTAGGCTGTTCACGCTACAGTGAGCACTTTCGAGGCCCTAGTTACGTTTTACTTTCAGCCATGTTTTATCCTTTAACCACCGTTTTAATTAAATATTGCCGTGTAAGTAATAAACACAGTGTGTATATTCCACCGCACTCGGAATTTAACGCCTAAGGATAAAATAAAATTTGTTTATTATTACTCCAAATAAGACGGCTTTCAAAAGTGCTCCCTTTGCCGTGAATAGCCTATAGTAACTTTTCAGGTGAGCCGCTACTGGTACGTGTCAAAATATGGACGGATAATTCAGGATCCCGGAATCCCTGATTCTTCCATCGCATTGCTGTCTTGAATGTCGCATGTGCTACCCTCTTCTTAAATCTTCACGTGCAATCATGTTCCTCCTCGCTCATTTTTCAAGATGTTTTTTTCATTATTTTTTTTCGGAGAACTGTTTTACATTTGCATAATAACTAACCATAAGTTTCTGGTACCAAGCAAATAAAATGTTACATATGGTGTGCCCAGGTTCCACACAGAGACACACCGAAACATATTATTTTCAGTAAAAAATTGGTCAATATATTTCTGGCTTTTTCACAGAGCAAGTGTTACTTTTATCATTGCCACGCTTTCACTTATGTATCCCATAAAACCACGTGTTCAAGACAAGTAATGTTCCCATACGCCAAACCGGTACCTATTTCTTCCATTCCCTACCTTGGGAAGAATTCAAAATGTTTGGTAATTTAATTCTCAGAGAAAAGCAAATTTGCATTTAACTGTACATAAATGCCGGTTGTCCCTGTTACGGCATCTGACGGGGTACGTTGTGAATCACATACTGGTTTTATTTTTGTTATTACCCCTCATTTCAGCTAATTGATAGTCTGTGTTCAGAAAGTCGACATGCAAATGGATAATCGATAAAATTGTACGTGCTTTGGTAAAAAAATCGTTTCAAAATTTACATCATCGCTGGCGTTCAAAAGAGTATAGGCTGTTCACGGTAAAATGAACACTACTAAGGGCCTAGTTATCTTTTCCTATCTGCCATTTTTTATCCAACCACGACTTTTTAAAATAAATATTGTCATGTAAGTAATAAACCAATGTATATATTTTACCGGACTCGAAAGTCTAATGTTACAATATAATATATTTACTGACAGTTATTCCAAATGAGAGGGATACAAAAAGAGCTCACTTTACCGTGAATTATATACAACAAATTTTGGAGCTGTTCTTTCGAAAGCAAAATATGACCAGAAAACAAGGTCAAAAATAACATTTAATATATTTGATAATGTTTACGGGTTCTTTAAGTAGAATATGAGTGTTTCGGATGGAGCACTGCAACCAAATGCACATGCAGAAAAATTAAAGAGTAGTACACCTTAATAACAAAATTGTCAGAAAAGTGGGATTCATGTTGCATAGAATATAAGAGCGCGTATAATGTGCAACGCTATAAATTAATTTGCTTGAGTTAATTAAGATTAATATTTTAAGAGTAAAATAATAAGTCTAATGTTAGTCAAAATTTATGTACTTTTTCATTTGTGTTTATTCATACAACATATTTTGTAAGAAGATTCTCATCAAAGAAGACTTTAGTTAATTATCACTTTTGGTTAGTGTCATAAAAAGTAGTAATAAGGTTTACAGATATTTTTATTATTAATTTTTTTACATCGAGCTCAGACACGAATGTAATCGTTTTCATAACTGAAATGCAAGCACATAAAATCAATTAAATTTTTTTTTTTACATTTCTACTAATATTTCCTTTAATATTATGAATACCTTACACGATAAAGGTCCTCCTGTAAAATGTGCTTTACTAAGCATCTAAAATGGAAATATGCTTAAATTTTAATGAAAAATACTCTTACTTATTTTAATAAGTTAATTCTATCGTAATTATTTACAGTATTGCAAATAATATACCAGTCAACATAAATAGTATTTTTCTGAAAATGATGGTATTGTGTGCCCTTATTTATAGTATATCCGCAGTTTCTTCAAACTTTTCTAATCAAACCTTTGAAAAATCACGCCATATATTACGTGTCTGATACACGTGTTATGCATCATAAGCGTTTTATATTTCTCTCAAGGTAAAAGAATCTTATTTTTGGATAAAAGAACATTTACTTATATTTAATTTATAGATTATAATATTTAAATTTTAATTAATATGAACAAATTCGGGGACAAATAGGTGTGTTGGTAATGTCTAGTAACAAATAGTTCTTATGCAACATATCATGACACTGGAAGTAGATGGAAAATGCTGATACGGGAACATAGACATCAGGCAGAGGCACAGAAGCCCACCATGTTGAATTTTTTCCCACTTTTTCTCCCAATATTGCATATTTTCACACAAAATCGTACGTTTTATCCCAAAAATGCCTTAAAATTTCACTTTTTCCTTAAAAATTTCCCGTTTATCCTCAAAATTTTTTCCGATTTTCCCTAAAAAATGTTTGCTTCTCAATGTGGGCGACGTAATTCCTCAATGTGGCTGCGATACCCGAACTCAGCCACATAATGAGGAGTAGACTAAATAAAATAATTTCAAGCAAATTATTTTTATAACATTAAATATATTCTTATTATTAAAAAATCTAAATATATTTTATAATTTAAAAATTTAAAGACGTAAGTATTAAGTTTTATATATCACCGGACTCGTCTTTTCAAGGTGCATAATATCATGATGTCATAATAAAATAATTTTAAAAATTATATTATTGCTATTCAAATTAAAATATATTTTTATACCGTAATTAAAAATTTTAAAGGCGTAAGTATTAAGTTTTATATATCACCGGAATCGTCTTTTCGAGGCTTTTACGATTGTGATGTCATACAACCATCTCGTTTTTTCGTGCTCTATCATTCCATGCTGTCTCTCTTTCTCTCTTGTGTCTCTCTCCCTTATCTCGCTCATTCCATCTCTTTCTCACCTCCTCTCTCTTTCTCTCATTCCATCTCTTGTTTCTCTCTCTTTCTCTCATGTCTCTCTCATCCCATCTCTTTCTCTCTTTTCTTTCTCCTTATCTCTTGTCTCTCTTTCTCTCTTTCGTTTCTCTCTCTTTCTCTCATTACATCTCTTTTGTTTCTTCCCTTGCAGAAGGAGTACAGAGACAGATCTCTGAGTGAATGGCAAGAACGATGGGACTCTACAATAAAAGGTATAGGATTATACCGAATGTTTCTGGATGTGAGGGAATGGTATAAGAGGAAGTGGATAAACATAACAGTCTATCTTGGCCAACTGCTAACTGAAAATGGGAATTAAAAGCATAATTTTCATCAATTCCAACAAGCAACATCACCACCATGCACAGTATGCCGAGTTGAGGCACACAGTACAGCATATGCTCTACGACTGTGGTAAAGTCGAGACCTAAGGAGAGCTACACAGGAGCGGTTGTCAGAATATGGTATACAATGAATGCACCGGCACTTGGCTATGAAGTGTAGCGGCTTTGCACAGATCCTCGAGACCTTCGCTCATTATGTGGGAAGAAAACTCGAGGAATTTGGTGTGTGGATTGAAGACCAAGTCCAAGAATCCCGGGTGGGGGGGGGGGGGGATCTGTGCATTGCGGATGAATCAGGAAATAGTGATGGGTGACTCGAACAGTCAGAACATTAATAGCAGATGGCCGTTTTCATGGCGCCTGGCTATCTATGTTAGTTAGAAATCCGCGAAACTGTATCAGAACTGTATGCACCATCAACGGAGGCAACTGGATGTAAACAGGTGACGTCTGATGGTGCACAAAATGGAACCCTTGAAAAATGAAGATAAAGGAGAACAAGAGGAGGTGCAAGCGAAACTCGGAGACCAGAGATATTCGGTGAGGAGTTATGGAGGAAAGTTAACCAGGTGGACGGCAATCTCGTCTTCAGTCTGGAAGAGGAGCTGGCAGAAGGCTGTGTCAGTGCATCATTCGGAACAGGAAATGTCAGTGTACACTCTAAATCGGAATCAGTTATTTTTTACTGATTGTCAGTTGAAACTGCTCCATCCGGAATCTGTAGAATAAATATCACTAATTCATCAGTTAGAAGAAATCTACTAATTCAAGCAGTAGAAAACTACGTATGTATAGTTGTTATTAATAAATAAGCACAGAGCATTCCTATGTGATGCAAGTTAGGTACGATTTATTTTGTCGCAGAACAAAAATATTGTCTACACAAAAAGTTTTTGGATGTGGTTCGGCTCGAACCTCCAACCATAAAAAAAGCATGCTGAAGCTTTCATTATCAGCCATATCCACTGTCCTACTTTACCACTGCCAAATGTGTGCTCGTATTATGGGCACTGAACCACAAAATGTAATGTCAAATATTGCTGTAAGTTTCGTGATGTATTTCTTGTTGTCGAAATATACAGATTTTCTCCATAAGTACATGTTTTTGCTAAGTTCGAAAGTTAATCTATCTTTAGTTTAGTTTGGATTCTCTGCTTTAAAAGATAAGTATAATGGTTTCAATGTACGAGGTTATCGATGTCCACTAGTATACGCCATTTTAAAATGCAACGAGACACTACAGATTCAAACTGTTATTTTTAGTGACAGATATATAAGTGATAATTTTAGTGACTCGATAGTGCGGTGATTCAATAAGAAAGGTGGATTTACACCAACAAATATTTTGTGGTATCTGCAAGTTATCACATCAAATAATGAGGAAACGACAAATTTGATAAATTATGGCATTGTTTCTAACGTTCCACAGTCTAATTAACACAGTAATTACTGGTCAATCTGTCTCTTCAAAATAACAGTTTCATTCTGTAAAATCTCGTTGCATTGTAAAATGGCAGATACATAGAAAACACTGACAACACCGTTAAAACCACTATATTTCTCTTTTAAAGCACACAATCTGAACTAAACTTAACTTAGAATGAATTTCGAGCCTTACAAAGACATGTTCCTACGTACGCATAATATGTGTATATTTCGACATGAAGTACTTTCACATTACGAAACGTACAGCCGTTCGCCATTGTAAGATTATGTTACTACGCAAATGCGAGACCATATATCTCAGTGGCAATGTAGCAGAGTTCGTAGAACGTCAGCCGAAAGAAACAATAGAATGTGTTGCGTTTTGGGGTGGCGGTTCGATACCAACCACTTTCAAAATTTCCTTGTACATGTAATAATTTTGTTATTCGACAAAATAATTGTATTCGTAACTATTTCAAACCGCAATGCACGGTTTTCGAGATTATTAGTTTTCTTTTTCTACAGATTCCGGATGGAGCAGTTCCAACTGACAATCAGTAAAAAATGACTGATTCCGATTTAGAGTGTAAGATCCAATAGCAATGTACAGAAATCCATGCGCAAGCTAATGCTTACTAAGCTTGAAGACACAAACATGTGCTCAGCAGTAATGGCCATACTGATAAGAAATATGAATGGAGGGCAACACATTATGTTCCTTTACCAAGCTTACTAAGATAGAATGTTACTGGCTACAAATATCGTCCCCAGAGATATTGAAGAACTGACACGACTGCTGGTCATATTGCATAAAAAAGGGGAGAGAGGTCCTTGACCCAGAAAAACATAATAAAGAAGAGATAAAGAACTGCAGTGCAGGTATTCTGAATATACCAAATCGTTTAACGGTTACAGGATCGTGCGCTACTGATACTTGGTGCAAAGAGGTTTAATTTAAAGACACAGAATACAGAAAGAAACACCTCCTCTCGGGGAGGCAAGGAGGGACCGGAGAATAATGGCCAAATACATTCTCTAGAAGCTCCTTCTCAGAGATTCCCCGAAGAAAATTAAAATTTCCAGGGATCAATTCTTAAATAGTTCGGGAAAGCCCGAGAACATCCAGGGATAAGCATACAACAAAATGGCGAGGATAGGTTATTTTACAAGAGACAAAACTCATAGAACCGGGTAAAGTTACTCGACACATGCGTGAAGGAAAGGTCGGAAGAGGAGAAAGTGTCGTGCACTGACTTACTCATCAGAGTACAGTTCCAGTGCGGGCGGATGAAGGTGTGCCGGCCTCGTGGTCGTAAAAACCTGTTAACGGCCGCCGAAATATCTTCACTACACTTCACCTACGCGCATGTATTTTAACGGACGCATTGACTGATATGCACCCAGTATAGTTGGTATGGCCGGAGAGAAAGTAGTTCGATGTCACAACGTTAAATGGAAAAGTGTTAGGTGTTTGTGAATACTGAAATGGTTTGTTGTGTTTTCCTACTTTTTAATGCATGTAAGTGTCAAAATTATCAAATTGTAAAAAAAAAAAAGTTTACTTTCGTAATAATTTCACAGTTTGACTTGACAGGCGCGCGAATAAAGTGATCAGGCGCGTGGCAATGTTCATTTTACGTATGCTGTAAGAATACGCAGCGTGCACACAAGTAGATCTTAAGCAAGGCTTACAAAAGTGCGAACATCCTATAGTTCCGTTACTGCTCACGAGCGCTGGTGTTCACTGAGAATGGTTTTCATGGGTTTTCGACTGACTCCTCGTGTGAGGCTACAGTAACTACTGAGATTACCGATATAGTATATTCGTAGTATCTTCACACTGGTATGAATTAAACCTTTGAAATATCACCATGTGTATGAAGTGTTTGGTTGTTTCCTGAATATGTAATATATCACAAGCGTTTTATACTTATGTTAACACAACAGTATTCTATTTTTAGTTAAAATGGACTATTACTTACGTTTTATTTGTAAATTACAGTATTTCGTTTGTAACTGATATGAACAAAAGCAGGGATAAATAAGTGTGTTGGTGACGTCCAGTGGGAAATAGTTAACACACAGAATACTATTAAACTGAGTGCGCGCGAATGCTGTGCGTTGTCTCTTTGGTGCAATTTTCTAGATTTTATTATGCTTCGTTCGCATGAGGCGGAGGAATATCCTGGAAGTAGAACTATATCAGGGCTTCAGAAAAGTTGGAAGTAACCACGAATGGTCTATATTTACTGTATCTCCGTAGGTGGTGTGGAATGTAAGCTGAAGAGTGAATATTGGCGGACGAATGAACTGAACCAGTGACTCGGTCTTGTTTCAGAAGAGGGAGGGTGCAGACGTCCATAATATTGTTGTTTGTGAGAGGGGAGCATCATCAGATACAACATTTTATTGAATAGAATTCTGCAAAAGAGCAAACATCATAACATAAATTATCTTGTTATCACAGTTTACTTTCGTCCGTCATGTAAGTATTAAAATGCATTTTTATGCTTCGACAGTCGTCTAAGGAGAAGCGAAATCAAATTTATCATTGAAATTCCTAGTTTTATCTGTTTACCACAATTGAAATAAATCTCATTGCCAACCGTTACGAAAATATATGCTTATTGACGAACAAAAATGTTTACCGTTTTCTGCAGATTGTTGTGTTACTGCTGGTCATCAGTTACAAATCACCAATGTCCTCAGTTCCCGTCAGTAGCAATTGGATGCGGGAAAATGCTGTTTGCCCTTGATTTAGTATTTCAGAAAAATTCTGCTTAAGATTTAATTTCTGTCAATTTTGTGCCTTTTTGCCGTACGTAGAATTTACATTTCACTATATTCAAGCGTTAATAAACTACTCGTAGGGCATAAATCAAACTGAACTAAATAAGATACGCTCAATGCCCCAAATTAAAAAAATTTATTTTTAATGGGAAGTTATATATTTGAAATACTTTCCTTTCTTCGATACCAAATTATTAAAACATACTAGTCAGTATGTCCGTTAAAATGTATTTAGTTACGAGCAGGAGCTCTTAAAAATATTGTTTCGGAAGTACTCGATTAACAAGGTCAACTATAATATTCGCCCATACCTGATGTTTTTATTCCCTACATTAACCGACTTGGATTAAATGTTCAAGGACAAGAATATATTTAATTTTTATTGTTGTTTGACTGTTAATTCAGAATATTTGAAATACCTGCTTAGTTTCCCTTTGTGTATTCTTATTTCTTATTCTTCCCCAACATGTAAAAATCACTACGTGTTAAGACAAAGAACAACTTTTTATTATCTTATACGACATAAGTAAATATTCCAGCATTCGTTTTACGCCAAAAAAAAAGTAATACTGCACAGGTGGGACGCTCCAAAGTTGATCACATAACTGGATACCACTATCTTGGGCATCATTTTTAGAGAAAAGGAAATATATTTCGTGACATGAAGATACTTCCTGCAACTTCAGGATATGGAGCGAAAACCAGCCGTATTCACTTCGAACGTGATGAAATATGTAAGCGACCGGCAGGTCTCAAGCGAACAAATCTCCCCTTCTGAATCACAACTCAGGAAACACCATTCCACGCTTCGATGTACAGAGAAAATTCTCAGAGTTTAAGCTGTTCAGTTGTTCTAAATTACTTTGTAAATTTTATTCTTAGCCAGTTTTATATCTTTGTGAAAATAGGTCGAACTATAGCCTAAAAATAAAGTAAAAAAGGACTATACATTTTTTAAAGAATGTCACTAAGATATGGAAATATTAGGTGTACATCTTCTGTCAAACTAATTTCAAAATAATACAAAAGCAATGCTAGGATAAAGCTGGAAATGATCTTGAATGTCACCAAGAAATCATAACGGAATTCTTGGAAATTTACTATGTTGTAACCTTTGTAGCTCTAGGAGTATCAAATTAAAACAAAAAATTAGATATTTTAGAAGCTAAATAATTATTTGAGGTTAACGAAGAGTCCAATCCAAAATAAAATACCGCATGACATTCATCTGATTTAAGATACACTTTAGCCAACACAAAATTTTGTGCTTCAGTAAGCTTCTGAAATACGCCGAGAAAAAATGTTGAGTTAAATTTGTTAAAAACTACGATAATAAAACTGCTGAAAGTTATTTTTCACCCGATGTCGTATTTTTACAAAGTAACTATAATCGATATCGTATTAAAAGACCGTCAAATATTCTCGAAACATATAAGCATTACTTAATACTTGGACGCCCTTATGTTTGCCTGCTATTTTGCGTGTGAATTGCATTGCAATGAGTTGAGTTGAGAGATTTTACTGGCTCTCAACAACGAGGCCTTGAGAACCGATGTGGGTGAAATTTCGTGAGAATGGAGCAACACCGGAATGCAAGGGTGGGGAAAACGGGGGATCCCGAGAAAACCCGCCGACCAGCATCATCGTCCGGCACGATTCCCACTTGCAAAAATCCGGGCGTGACCCGGCCGGGGATTGGATCTGGTTCGTCTACCTCGGCAGGAGACAAGTGGTCTAACCACTCAGACACCGTGGCCCCTGTATTGCAGTGAGTTTGTAGTGGTAACTACGGGTTTTCTACTTTCTTTTCCTCCCATTTGAGAGATTGCTTCGGATACAAACTCCTAGACGCGGCACGTATTTCAAACATTATTTCTGCATCCTTAGTGCCATTATTATACAGTGCGGCGTCAATAATTCGGACCGTCGATAGTCCGGATTAGATTCTACTGTACATAAAATAAGACTGTCTGTAAATGCAGTACTGTACATACAGTGCAATCTTTTTTTCTGTAATAAAACATGTAAAAATTTTACTACATTAATGGTTTTATTCATCCGCTCCACTTCTGTAACCAACAGAGTGAATCATGAACGATTTTAGCAAGGTTTTTTTTTACGTTGAAAACTTCTACTGGCCTTTTATTGGTTCATTTAGAAAATCCGGACAATTTGATAATCCGGAAGGGGTCCGGTCCCAATTAATCCGGATTATCGGCGCTCCACTGCATTACTGTTATATATTACAACGACCGCCTCCGTGCAGTGGGTAGCGTCTTTGCTTATCATCTCTGGGTTTTGGATGCCATTCCCGGAAATTAAGTTTTCTATTGTCGCGTGACTAGTATTTCTGGCTCACCTTTATTCTCCGGATGGCAATGGCAAACCATCGCAGTTTCATCCTGCGTCGACAATCTTGTACATGCCACGGTTCCCATCTCCATGATGTGACCTGGAGCCACGAGGTTAAGTCACGAAGGTCGTGAATCATAACCGTATCATAGAACATACTAAATTAGTATATATGATAATTATTTAGTGGATATATAATGAAAAGAAAAATTCCATTGGCTTAATTACGGCCACCGCTTAAGAACTACTGCTGCTAGCAGTACTACTACAATAATTGTGACGTTATCTGGAGCTTGGAGGCTGAGTCATGAATGTTACAAGTTAACATCATATAAAAAACATACTAAATGAGAATCTATGACGTACGCTTAGTGGATAGAACATGAACAGGCACTACATAGATCAAATTTTAGGTCACAGCTTAAGAACGACCGTTGCTAGTAGTGCGGCGGTGTGTAAAGTAAAGTGGACTCTAGTGCACGCCTTCCTTGATCAATCTCTCGCTTCAGGCATCAAACCATCACGTAGCTCTAGGAAGGCGAGCGCCGTAACACTATAAAGCGGGAGAACAACACGGCTCAGCTAGGAAAGAGTTCTCCTCGTTTAACTCGAACATCCCTGTAGGGTACTGTTCCACAGAGTTGAAGTCACCAAGAAAGCAGGGATGTAACAAGAAAATACATCACTCCATTCGCCAAGCCTTCGACAGTGAAGAGACCTACCTTGTTGGTATCCTTATGGTGATGGTGACTCCCTTCCAATTCAACGTCGCTCTTCCCCATGCTGCTGTGAATGAACACCAGCTGACCATCCGCCTGGAGTACGCTGCTTCCTGGAACAATAAATTGACACTGCCCTTTCACATACGCCTACATCTTGTTACAATTACATAATGTCAGAGAATGAGGAACTGCCGTCTGGGAAACTGAGGCCAGAAGTTATTTCGTAACTTGAAATTCAAGCCATTAGCAACTGCATGTTAAACGTTTGGGGTTTTGGTTAATTTCCTCGTGCACTTACTTCGTTTCTTTTAGTTTCCATCACCGCTCACATTTTGTTCCCTTTTAAACTGCTAAAGCAACTGTCCTGTACGACAGAAGAACTTTCTATTTCAGGCTGGTATGTTGTGTTGTTGTACATTTGAGTTATGTTATATCTGTCATTGGCGGGTTACTTATAGGCCGACCGTGGTTTTCATTCCATTTTGGAAGACTTTTTTTTTAACATTTACAATAAACTAATTTAAGACATAAATTCCAAATAATTAGTTGAGGCTAAAAAGCTGGCATACACACCAATACCTTGTCCAAGATTCGAAAATATTACGTTCATACTTTTAAATTTATTTTTCCTTAACCATCCTGCTGCCGAATATTATCTGTTTTATTCATTTGGGTCCTGCAATGAGTTTAGCCTATTAATCATTTAACATGTAGTCAACTAATTATTTCAGGATATATGTACATTTCCTATGTCATTATATACTGCGTGGAGGCAGTGGTAAAAGCAAGATATCCTAATGTCGTAAGCAGTTTAAACCACAACAGCATCACGTACTTTATACAATGCTAACAGTCGACCAACTGGTGGTTCTACACAATTGGCACAATTTTCACACACTAGAGAATACTGATTTTAAATCCTGAATTTCGTAAGTGTACTAATCAGTGAATAACTTCTTACATGCTTACCAAATAACAAGTCATTCATGGTGGTCGACCTGTCAACTATGATGTTGTAAAGCATGGCGTTCACTTGCGATTGGGTATAAAACTAAAATAATTTGATTAAAATTTTAATTTGTAGTGAAATCTATAGTGCATGGCCTAATATTAAATAGGCCTATAATACTTAGTGTGGGTTAGGTAAGTGTACTTCTATACAAATATTTATTGAAAGCATGTATATATAAGATTTTCGAAGATTTTTGCCGCTCTTTTTAAAAATGGTGGAAGTGATTAAAAAAAAAAAAAAAAAAAAAAAAAAAAAAAACCTCCGTGTTAGCGTGCAGGAGCTCTTGGTTCATTGCACAGCAACCTGAAGCCTATTTTAAGGCCATGTGAAAGAAACACTTCTGGTGGTAGCATGAAACATGCTGCATTATGCGAGCCACCGAGTGGCGGGATTCGGCCACTGGTAATGTAGCACTTCAAATATGGAGAAGGGGGGGAGGGGAAACAAACAGACATTCATTAAAATAATACTATTCCACTAAAACTATTCCTGTTCCAAATAAAATACCTATAAAACAATTTTCGTTCGTAATTATATATTGCCTCATGCTATTTTTTTCTTTTAGTGTGATCTGCCGGCTGGCAAGGTTGCCCCCCCCCCCCCGGCGGGTGACGCAGCTCTCCCGACTAGTGTTCTATACTACTCCCGACCAATGGGTCGGAGCCCTGCCCTGGAAATCGCTGTTTCGTGACAGATCCTCCCAAATGCGAGCGCGGGCGCGTGCGGTCTGAAGGCAGTGGGGGCGAGATGCCATGCGACAGTGCAGTGCGTGTCGGGATGTAGGTGTGAACAGTCGTGCAGTGGGTCGCTTAGACAAGGTGTGTGTCAACCCCTCCCCCAGGACTCCGAGTTAATCATCTGGAAACATAAATGTAAAGTATGGCCATACCTGGGCATTCGCCGAAAATTCTAAATATTGCAATTGGACTAATTACAGAAAGGAAGCAACATATAATGTTTGACATTATTGTTCCCATTGAGCTGCCTGTAGTGGATTTACAGTTCTTGATTGGCATCCCCAAATAAAATCTAGACATGCAAAATATATATTTTTTTTTTCATCGATCTCATTTAAGTTCTGTCAGAAACGATTGCTCCTTACACACACATTCCTGCAGTGGATATTCCGGCTACTCAAGAAAACCTTTCGCAGAAGCGGGTGCCCTACGTTACCCCTTTTGGATATTAGAAAGTCTGGTTATTTTGGAGAGATAAACCCATGTGAGGGCATTAAACGCCCACGCCCCACCGACATGTACATATATAGTAGAAAAAGTGGCGGGAGCGGGTACAGTACGCGCACCCACCACTTTTTTTTTACTAGCTATGCATACAGCTAATGGCTACGATGTTTTTTTTTTTTTTCAAAGGTTGATTTTCATTAGTCTGTTCCAGTCGTGAATTACATTCGTTCGCTAATTGTCTCCAAATTTTTATATGTCAACAGAATTAATATTTTGTATGTAATCAACTATCCGTGCATTTTTATGCTAAAGTCTTTATTATAATTCTATAAGCAAATCTTTCTGTTAATAGTCGAGAGTTCATAGCACAATTTTTAAGTTGCGAGGGAAAAAAGGACACGGCACACAAAAATTAAAGAAAAACAATTATTTTATAATAATAATTTATTGTTTTGTAATTACAATTTCAGAGGAAATCAGTTCATCACAGCATGTGATATATCCCCGATCCTTCAATTTACTAAAGAACGAAGATAGTTCAACAGTGCATGAGAGATCCCCACGTTTTTGAAGGTCAGTCAAATATCTGCATCTATCAACAAGTTCATTCTGGTTTTCGAGAAATAGGTAGTCAATATTCTCGGCGTCTTCTGCCTTCTTCATGTCGCTTGTTGCAGCAAATGTGTTGGAGGGATGTGTCAGTGCATTGAGAAAATCGCCATCGTCTTCACTGTCAACTCTGTCGTCATAGTCATCATCAATGCTGTCTTCATGATCGTCTTAACCTCCTGTTTTCTATTCGATATTAAACTTTATTTTCTTTGTAGGAGTTGTATCCTCATCAGTATTTCGAGATTATTTTGAACTTCATCGATGTTACGCGAAAGTCTCGAAAGTGTACATTCCACACTAACCGACTCTACAGCACTCATCCGTCCTTAGCACTAACTGCCTCATAATTATCGCCTGACGAATTAGTACCCACTGATGCAGCAGGGGGTCTTGGCGGAATCACTTGCTGGCCCTCGAAAGAAGAATCCTTGCAGAGCTTGGTGTGGTTCTTCAATGCATCACCTTGCATAAACTGTGTGTGCCCGTTGTCATCATTCTTCCTCATTCGAAAGGGACTCTTCGTACAGATGATTCTGTCATGTCGACGAGCATTTTGACCGAAGGTAAAAACTCGATCGCAGAATCTCTCACAGGTGACAACCAGTTAGTGATGATGCAGGTCGCGGCTCCATGATCGTTGAGGTAAGGCAAGCCTTCGTATTCGCAATTTATCTTACTGTTATGACGAGAGAGCGCGTCCAGATCGATGTTAACTTCCCAAAGTCTGAACATCAACTAAGGTATCAGTCTGCGTTAGCGCTCTATATATGAGACTTTCTCCAATCACTCGGAAAAATGGTCAGATTTTTCTAAGACCACGAGAAAATTAATATATTTCTTTTTTACGATTTCAGTCTTCGAACTAAGCCATGCATTACCTTTGAAAATTGCTTAAAAATTATTAAACAATGAAAATTTATGTATGGACACCCTTAATACGCTTCCAAAACTCGGGTCGTTAATATAATAGCGAACCACCAAGGCGAACCGGGTTCAATCCCCAGCCGGGTCACCGGATTTTCGCACGTGGGAATCGTGCCGGACGATGCCGCTGGTCGGCGTGTTTTCTCGGGGATCTGCGGTTTCCCCCACCCTTAAATTTGGGAGCTGCTTCATACTCCCCTCAATCACCTTCATCGGCTCTCAAGATCTCGCAGTTAAGAACTCAAATAACTTCACTCACTACGACTGACAGTTAAAGGTTACAAACACAATAAAGACGGAGGAACGTACCCTGGTCACGCAATACACAGTGATAGAAAAAGTCACACTTCACGATGGTCAACAAGAACACGCGCTGTTCACTGCTGTAGTCAAACATACAGCAACATGTCACAAGCTGTGCACTGTAATGCGTTTACAATTGTTCGAAACAGTCTGTAAGTATTGCGAATAGGACCTACATTTAAGTGGCAATTAGCTCCATAGATCTTAAAAAATAAGCCCTGTAAGTGGCGGTAACTCCTAGTGAATCACCTTATATATTTTTACACGTTCGCTGCTTTGCAACCTGCGCGAATATGTGGAAGTGAAGGACATCAGTTATATGATAGCGGCAGCAGCAAGTCATAGGATTGTTTTGAATTAACAGGTGGACGATGACCGGTAGCCACATATTTGTTACAGTAAGCTGGCCCTGAGAAGCTGATGTTTCTCCATTTATCACGCAGGAATGTCGTCATCACGATTACATTTCCCAGAACAACATTGATTGCCGAGAACGTTCTAGTCAGCACTTACCTCAAGTATAAATACAACGTGCAGGCCTCTGAGGAGAGTGGTTAACAGCCGAGAGTTTGGAGTCTCGTGCGACCTTAAGTGACAGTTGGGCTATTCCGGAGCGGCGAGGGACGACTGCAGCGATCTGCGAGAGTGCGTCGGCGAGCTTGTGTGCAGTGAAGAGTGGGACTGATCTGCGGGACTGTTGACTGGATGCGTGAGTGAAAAGACATTCGGGACGTTGGAAATAGACAGTTTTAACCAAATGTCTGAATATGATTGGAGCAGTTTAAGGGACATTAGCAAGTGTAAAGACTGTGATAAAGACTTTAATTGAAATTGATGTAATAATTAAATATTGAGCTCAATAAGAATAATAAAGGTCGATAGGACACTTAGACTGGTAAATAGCAGACTTTGACTGATTGTAGCATTGAAAACAAATGTTATTGAATTTAGATATTTTATTTTTACTACGACTTCCATCCCTCACGAACTCTGATAACCCCATCAGGCAACCATGAACAACATAATAATATCTATAATGGCAGTGGGTAACAATTCATTAAATAAAATTTCATCAAGAGTAATCATAAACTAATTGGAAACAGCGATTCAGACATGAACTGAATACAACACAAATTATAAGTACGAGAAATGACGTTGAACAAACAAAAAGCGAATATAAACGAAATAACAAAAGCCATCGCAAACATGTTAGAGAATTTTTGTCTGTTACATATACGTCTTTTAAAGTTATCTTAGCAAGGACGCCTCTTACGGCCGTAGAACAAGGAATTATCGCAGATCAAGTCTGACCAATAGAAATAGAGGATGTCTTACTGACGTTAATGAAGTATACGAACATATTATGTGTTGGCGTGAGTTATTAATAACAATGTAAGCTTGATGGCCGCCATCTGCTAGCTACTAGAGTAAACAAACACACCGGCCCCTAACTACACAACAAGAGCCGGTATGTTGTAGTTAATACTTATTGTAGAAGACTAAAGAGCGTATGTTGCCGTGGCCATGCGGTCGTGGTCAGCGCTTCACCCGAGCCGTTGCTCACGCCAGAGGCTCGAAGCATCCTCCGATAGCTCACTCTGGTTAGACGCTGGGAGGCTCGAGCGGCGACATCGTTTTTTTCTCATAAACAAACTACAATGATATAGTTTAAATTAATTAAACATGGCTTCCGCAACACTGGTTAGAATACAGAGAGGTTCTGGGTTCGATACCATCTGCGATGGGCAACGCGTGCTCTCGTTGCACTCCATTCTTCTCGCCCAGTGTAATTTGTTAAGTAACTCCAACTGCGTGATACTGTCACATTTGTGGCTGTGGGTCTCATTTACCGTCTTCCTGCAAAATCAACACACTGTTTTTGTATCTGATTTCTTAGAAAAGTAGTTTTCATAGTTCAGCAAAGCTTAGTTTACACAATAATATGATTGTAAAGAACAAAATAACAAATAATAGTAACATACTAAAGCGTTTAGGTTAATTTCATAAAATATACATCGCATCTTAAAATTGTATTTTGAAATCCTCATTTATTAATACAGAAACTATTCTACTAAAAAATTCTGAATACTTCGACCGTACGATCGGTTACAGTGCTATTTACCAATTTGCCGTTTCTTTCGACAATTTGAATTAACTGTGTTAAAGAAAAGCATTTTTAAATTTAGGAAATTAAGAGATCATTTCTGACCAATTCATCTGAGATACGCTTGAAAGCTATGAAGGCGTAAATGATGCAGTCCAGATTATCTCGTGATTTTAATGTTGGAAAAAATGATTTACTCAACGCGGTATATATATATGTATATATAATATATATATTTCGAATAACTGTGTGAGTCACTTGTAATATGTAATATTTTATTCAGTTATCGTAAAACCTTTGTCTGCTAACAACAGTTTGATTCAAAGTTATTGTGTCGGTACCGAAATGCATTTAACTCATTGATATAATTCGCTATGACTTTGAACTTGATTGTGGTATGAAAGACTGAACTAAATTACATTAATAGATGCCAACAAAATTTGTTTGTAATTTTATTAAAAGTTTTACAAAATTAGAAAATTTAATTTGTAATTACAGTTGGTAAAACTAGACAATCTCCTACTACAACGTGAGACATCGATTGTTTTGCTGCACATAGCAATTATCTCCTGTGGTTAAAGGTTTCACGGACTAGTTCTTAAAAGAAATATTATTTTAAAGTGTTACAATATTGGTGCTCATCCAGGAATGATACGGGTACAAATGAATGACACATTTCGATGAGTATAGATACATAATCTTCTAGCTGGGTCCGTGGTGGTGTAAGTGTTAGATTCCCGACGGGGTTACCCTTGGATTTTGCATGTGGGAATTCTGACGGACGATGCCGCTGGCCGGCGGGTTTTCTCGTGGTTCTCCCCTTTCCCCCGCCCTTGCACTCCGGCACTGCTCCGTACTCACCTCGCTTCACCCTCATCGGCTTTCAAGACCTCGATGTTAAGAGCCGCCCACATCATTTCACTCACTCACCCCTTGAAAATTCATACTTGTTATTGAAGCGCCGTTACACATATAGAGACGGGACGTGGCAACCACGAACTTTAATAAACACTTTACATTAATGAAATTGAGCAATCGCAAGGGTGGGAAATGATACTGCTTTAAATTTCACCTGTGCATTAGAGCAAATCCATTCCCCTAGGCTTCATTCGCTGGTCACCGACTTCAAAGAGAGGGTACATTAATAAATGACTTTGCCATAGGTTGTTTGGGGGAATGCTGTTAAGTTGGCCACGTGTATTTTAAGTTGAGTGGTTCTGTGTTAGGGGAAATTTCAAAGTTACAGCGGAAGGCAATGAGACGAACGTGTCTGGCAACATATTGTATTCAGATACTTCTCTTTCATATATATATATATATATATATATATATATATATATTCCGGATTTTTTATGAAAGTGCCCAGGTTATATATATATATATATATGAGGAACTTGACTTTTTCATTTTTCGTAATGACGGCCAAATTATGAATACGAAATATAAACCTCTTCATATCCAGTATATGCAAAGGGGAATATTTAAAACCACTCAAACACCGGAAAAAATAAAATAAAATAAACACCAGAACGAGTAATAGATACGAACGTACTGTAGAGGCACCTAGAGGATACTACTAAGCGTTTATTTTCAACGTAATCATAGCTTTGAATAGGAGGCGCATTTAAATGATAATAATTGGGGTTTTGTGTTTTAGGGTAATTTTCTAAATAAATATTCAAAATAGAGACCTTAATGTGTATATTTTTATGTGGCCTGTTACTTGGCAGTACAATGACAACAATCAGATACTATAGACTTGATACGTAAATAGAATTTAGTTTAATAATGTAGACAACCAATTTACGGGCAAATGTTCAGCCATAAAAAACACCAACCTGTCCGTTAGACGATTTCAGGAAGATTGTGTGTGTGTGTGTGTGTGTGTGTGTATATATATATATAATCTGGGTACTTTCATAAAAAATCCGGAATATGCGGGCATTTAAAAATTGTCAGCCAGGAATACAAAATTGTGTAAGTTACGTTGATCGTAGTTTCATGGCCTCTGCCGACATTACGTCCCTCATATTTTCATCATTTTTGCCAACATGTCGAACGACTGTAACTAAATGCCCCGGAACATGCCAAGATGATGTCACATACACTGCAATAATGTTCTACGCGAAAAGTTTAAGTTGGGATGTGGATGAAACCAATTGAAATGTGACATTCGTTTGTGCGATTTTAAAGCTATTCTGAAATACCCAGTACTGAAGTCAATTGAGTGCATTGATCGATAGTCTTTGTGCTTATATCAGAATAAATTTAAAATTAATGTATTAACCCCGCACTTGCGGGCAAAACTGTGCAAAGTGTGAGTTATGTTTACGACATACGTTAACTTTGTTTTCAAAGAGGAATCAGAAGAAAAATAACTGCTGTGAAGAACTTTAAAAAATTATGTTTGGGAAATTATATGGAGTTCATATAGCGTTGTGAGGATGTTGTACGATTACCAGAAATATCCTTTTCTTTAATCCTTGCTACTTTATAACAGCGTGTGTCAAAATAACTTTGTTTTCAAAGCTATTTTTGGCACACAATGTTTTAAATGATAAATTACTAAATGGGAAAGGATATTTCTTGTAATCGTCAAACATTCTCACTACGCTATATTAACTCAACACCATTTTCAAAAGAAATTTTTTTTTCTATTTTCGCAAGTGTGAATCGTGCCGGACAATGCCGCTGGTCGGCGGCCGTTTCTTTCGCTACTCCATTTTCACCTCATTTCGCCCTCATCGGCTCTCAAGACCTCGTCCTTAAGGGCCACCCAAATCTCTCAACTCTCAACTCGACGTGTCTCCTGTTTTCGTACGAGATATGCTTTGCGTGAGATTTAGTACGAAATTACCATCTTGGATGGGTTTTTTTGCTTGTATCTTACATCGTTCAAGAGCTTTTTTAGCGTGCACAACTATAGATGACCGATGTCGGGACTGTAAGGCCATGTGACATTCGGTGCCGAAGCTCTGACGCGTCCTTCCGCTGACGTGTCGAATTTCCCTTTCCCTTCGACACTCGGACCACTTCTCGAGGCAGACGTCAAACCACAGGCGTCATACAGCCTAGCTCCAACCCTTTCGTAACGCGATTTTCCTCCAGGACCTTCAGCGCCGTCCCTTGCCTAGTGCGGGGGTGCAAACCCGATTACAGCCCGCGAATGCCTCCTTCCCACGATTGCTCCGGCTGAAGTCTGCGAGCTCGCTTTTCCCGGCGAGCGGAAGTAAGGCGCCGCCAGGGCTGCCGCTACTTTCCCCATAAAACCTTTTCTAAATCAAATTTAGTGAGTAATTTGTTAGATAAAATTAAATGCCGCTTATTTTCTGTGCTTCATTTTTTTTTTTTTTTTTTTTTTTTCCCAATGTTTATTTCATTACTTTTAAAACTCCTCGCTTGTGCATTCTACGCACCTTTTGCAAAAAATATGAAAGCATGAAATTGAAGTAAGTTCCTTGTGGAACTATACACGGCCTATCGATGCGAGCAATCTCCATTAGAGTTAATGTTGACGTTATGAAAAACTTCTTAAGTGATCGAGAGCTTGAATAAATTAAATGTTGGCAAATGTACACTAAGATCAAAATTTCTGTCCATAATATATCAAAACTGATATAGGTATCTTCATGGTAAAATGAGCACTTTTGAAAGCCTTGCTAAAAATCTACTTTTATGCACGTTGTGTATTATTCCGCCTTGTGTAAAATTAACACTGTCATGGTCCTCATCACTTTATTCATGCGTCCGTCAAGTGAAACTTTGAAATTATTAGGATAGTAAATATTTTACAAATCTGCTCATTGTTACTCTGAGATGATTAAAAAAACATAATGAAAAATAAAATAATTCAAGTTATCAAAAATAGCTGCCTAACAATTTTAATTCGACATGTGGACAAGAAGCTTCTTCCCCTCCATCATTACCAACATTACTGGGCGCTTATCACTCAGTGCGCCCGTTAGAATATATGCAGGTAGTAACCGTGACATTTTATCGTGAATGGCATTAACGTATGTTTTGCCACCTTATCGAAAGCTTACTACTGTTTATTCGAACTAGACCACCTTCCCTCCTCCCCCCTCCTCCAGAAGCAATGTTTTGATTCGCGGCTGAACTTCTTTGACTGCTCTCTCCAGTCCTGAACCGTCTTTTCCAGCCAGGCTTTGTGTGTCTGGGGTGAGGTGCGACACGCAGGCAACAGGCGGGACTCCCGCCAGCAACCCCCGGTGGCAAATTATATCAAACTCACTGGCGCGGGCGCCTCGGGGATAAAAGAATTAGATCCAAAATAGAGAGACGCCTGGAGGAAATAACCAAGTGAAATGACTGCGAGGCTGTATGGAAACCATTGGCGGCTAAAATGGAAAGAGAGTGTAGTGTACACTTCTCTATAGGCTGTTCACAGTAAAGTGAGCACTTTTGAGGTCCGAGTTACTCTTTCCTTTCAGTCATTTTTTTTATCCATTAACCACCTTTTGAAATAAATACTTCCTTGTAAGTGAAAAACATAGTGTATATATTCCACCCAGTCGGAATTTAACGTCTAAGGCTGAAATAAAATATATTAACTAATATTATTCAAAATGAGAGGGCTTTAAAAAGTGCTCACTTTACCGTGAATAGCCTATAAGCAGGCTACTGCAGCTGTGAAGCGTCCAACTGTCTTAGCTGGCCAAGTACGATAACCTATTACGCTGATGTTGTAAATAAAAATAACACAATATCTTTACTTTATAATAAAAACTAAATTGTGTAATTATTGACAACTGGAATTTTTAGTTTTTTTTTAAATTAATTTTAAACTTTTAGACATAGTATAATTGATGGTTTCAGGTGTTGCAAAAAAAAATTATGATGCGTGCTAAGCCGACCCATCACTGTTTCGTTGTTACAACCAATGAGCAGTAGGCTATATGTTCGGTTACAGTAATGTGAACCAGTTATGACCTAGACCAGTAAGACTGTTGGCGAATCGCGGGTAAGATCATTGGACACTGAGCTTCGCAGTGTGCAGTACAGACAAGAAATTACCAACACGTGCGTATTGTACACAATTGTGTACCCTGGGTCTGAATGGGTTAAAGTAAATATTTTAACAATATTCAAATTATAGTGTTATTAAATATTTTACACCGTCACTCGATCGTCTTTTGGGAACTACGCGTTATGTCCATAACAAAGTTAATTTTACATTTGGCAGGAGGAAACGCAATATGTAGAAAAAAGAAACAAATGACTGCTCCCGAAAGTATATATTTACGGAACTGTGGTGTTACAACAGAGGTGAATATTATGGGTATTCAAGAGGCGAAACATTGTATACATTTTTAGTGCATTACAGACTTTTTCGTGGTGATGTCAAATAATAGCATTAAAAAACTTACGAAAGAAAATGACTTAAAAATTAGTGAACGACTTAATAGAATTTAAAGTGTAAATCATTTTTCGTATAGATTTCAAAAGTAATCAAATTTATTACCTTAGTCTACGGCCCAAAATATTTTGTAATATTATTAGAATGGTATGAAGAACATTTATTGTAAATTCGTTATGCTGTTTTCTCGTATATAAATGTTAACTTTTTAGATCAAATAAAATGTGAAAACCGTTAGAATGCTAACATACCATTTCTGTGATTTCAATTAACCTTTTACCTAAAACCAACAGTTGTGTTTAAATATTTTTTATGGAACAATCATTTTTACGCTAAGAAATTACCTATTTATGATTATTTGGTATTTTTATCGAATTATTATCGGTATCGTGTCGGAAAACCATAGAATTACCTTAAAAACTCGGAAATAAATGCTGTCTCTTGAACAGCATAAAGGCTAGGTTTCACTCCCTTTGCTTATATTTTTCGTTTTCGTGTCATAATTTCGGTTTCAGAGATATTACTGACAATGTAAGATCTGACAATCTGAGAGAACTGACAATGTAAGTTTAGACAAAAATTTTATTGTATGTGTTGTTTAATATTTTTTCGCTGTATTTTCATTGTGTGTTATCTGCTGGTTGTAAAAAAGTCAGGAACATTAAAATTTTATTAATAAATTTCTTCCTTTTTGTAAGCATGAAATAACACACAGTGAAAATTAGATACAAAAGTATTAAACAAATATTATAGTATATTCGTGATTTCTTAACACTTTTTGAATCGAACCTTTGAAAAATCAGCTTATGTGTGACGTGTTTTGATGGTTCCTAAATATGTCACATTTCACAAGTGTTTTCTACATATCTTAACTTTAAATTACTTTTCAGTTAAGTACAATGAACTTATGTAGAACTATTTTCACAAATTATAATATTTCATTTATAGTTAATATTAATAAAAACAGCGAGAAAGCAGGTGTGTTAGTAATGACTAGTAAGAAATAGTTCTTATGCAAAATAATATTATACTGAGTGCGCAAGAATCCGGTGCATTATCGCTTTGGTGTAATTTTCTAGACTAGACTAAGATTTGTTTGCATGAAGAGGAGGAGGAATATCTTAGAAGTATAGCTTAGGCACTGCTTCAGAAAAGTCGAAAGTAAACGCGAACTGCTTATAACTTGTAAATTCTCTATTATCTAACATGTCCAGTAATGTCTGTGGAACTGAAATTGCGACACAAAAACTATGAATTTTAACACAATAGGTGAAGCCAAGCCTTAATATATGAACACGTGTCCCGAGTGGAAGGGAACTCACTCGCGCTGTAGACTCCGGAGAGAAGAGCGTGCTGCTCAGTTTCTATGTTTTATTCAGGGTTCTCCTGCCAGTCGGGAGGACGGGCGCGATTCGAAGACAACGGGCTTACGGCATCCCCTCATCACCGCCCGCGAATAATAAACAACTGCCTCCTGTCGGCACTCTGCGAGGGCTCGCACCAGCCCTTATTAAAATTCCACATTTTTACATCCACTCCTACCTCCTACCCGTTTCATCCCTCCGCCCGAAATTCATTAAAAAATAGTGTCGCGACCATGCTGCCTTCCACCATCCCCTCTCGGTCTTCTTTCTGCACCCCAGGGCTACCGGGGGGAAGAGAAATGTAGCGTGGCTTAAGCCTAGTACACGCGGGCTTCTTTCTTGTACAAGAAAGTGGCCACATTCGTGTACACCCCGACTTGCATCGTATGAACGGCCACCGAGTATGCTAGTTACTAGCATACAAGAGCTTGTATAATAGCTTGTGCCATATAGGGACGGTCCTATTTTTCAACATCTTTCTTTTAAAAGTCGAATGTAAACAAAACATTAATTTTGATGATGCTGACAATAAGCAGAAAGGTTAATGTTTTTAATACGATGAAATGTTTAATACTCCCACTATCGTAAATTATTCTGTGCACGAACATTGTAAAATCACTCACAGAAGAAAAGACAAACCCTCTCTATTTTTTATTTCCTGCATTTGTATGCATCTAGTGCTTTAAATATGACTGATTGGACTAAATCTTTTATTCTTTTTTATGGCAGATTATATTGCTAATGCACAAATTATCCCCTCCCCTCAACAGCTAAAACCGCTTCCAAATCATACATAGTGACATTAACTATACACTTCACCAGCTAGTGTCGAGTGTATGCATCACACAATCCCGTTTATAGTAGGTACTAGGCACTTTAGTGTCAATTTTCTTGACATTTACTCTCACTTTCTTGTACAAGAAATATGCCCTTGTGTACTAGGCTTTATGCAGCGGTGAGTCGGGGCCTTACCCTCTGCCCGCACTTTCTCACGATCCCTGAAGGGGCCGCGGTGCTTTTATAGCGGTTAGAGCGCTGCCTCCACCAAGACGAACCGGGATCGATTCCCGGTGGATTCGCTCCCGGAGGATGCCGCTGGTCGGTGGGTTTTCTCGGGGATATCCCGTTTCCTTCGTCCTTGAATTCCAACGCTACTGCTTATCCGCCTCGCTTCACCCTCATCGCTCTCGAGAACCCGTTGTTAAGAACCGCTCAAATCTCTCCACTCCACTCGTGCTCCCGAAGATCTTTGACAACACGAAGTATGATACCACTGGAAACCATACTTTTGAAGATGAGGATTTGTTGAAATCTTTATACCAAAATAAGAAACTCTGTTCTAAGGAATGTATGCTTAGTGTGTTTGTATTTGCCGCGGAAAGAGTTGCAGGCAAAATAAAGTAATATAATTTTTGTTTGTGAAAAGGTTGACCAGAAAACAACAGAATTTGCAAGGAAAATATAAATAAGTATTAAAAATTTTTTTTGTAGTGGTGTTTCGTACACTTTTCAAGTGCCAAGTAACCGTCGTAGTTATAATTTAATGCATTAAAAATATCCAAATTAATGGCAAATTAATGGAATAGTTCACCTTAATTTGAGTAGAAATAGTCTTGGGTTTTGTGTTACAACTGATTGCAGTAGTATTATTCGAGTAAAATTTCAACTGGAACCACAGATTAAGCTTTGGTAACGTCCACACAATCGAGCATTCGCCACGAACCTTAAATTACAAACATAAGTTCCGAAGAGCAACGGAACATCATTTTCACATTGTTCATACCGCGCACAAGCTTAACTTTCCGAAACTCAAGTTTACCTATAAACACACAATAAGTGGTAAAACTGTAACAGCAAATTGCGTACACTCCCTGCTCATATTTTCTCACTGGGTATTATTATGAAAGTATTTTAAGATAATTTAAACTCTCACATCTCGAGCTTTCTTGCAGTATTCCCTTAAAGAGACGGAGAATAGTACCAAGTGACATCTGCAGTTTAATCCCTCGTCCTTCGTCCTTGACGTAAGAGGTGTTTTACAATACTAGTCATTATGTCGATGGGAATATGACCTCACTGCCGACGAGACGTTAAACCCAACAACCTACTTACGTATGAAGCTGAAGTTTATAGGTAAGGGTTTCAAAAAGGTAACTAAGCATATTTTTCAAAAATGTTTAAACAACCGTTTTACCAACTATAGTCTAATCATGGTCACGGTTTCTTCACACTTTTTGAATCAAACCTTTTAAAAACCACTGCATGTTTGAGGTGTTTGGTTGTTTCCTATATATGTATTTTATCAAATGCGTTTTATACTTCTGTTAACATAAAAAGCAACTTTTTTTTTGTTAAATAGAACTTTTATTTATATTTCATCAATATATTATAGTATTTCACTGATAATTAATAAGAATTAAATAGTGAGAAGATATGTGGGTTTAGTAATGCCTTGTAAGAAATAGATCTTATACAAAATATTATTAAACTGGATGTCCCTTTGATGCTGTGTTGTGTTGTGTTGTGTTCTGCTGTCGGGACGGAAGAGCCCCGCAGTCACAAACAGATGACTGTCACGACCACGATCTTATAAGTATACAGTTATAGACACTGGTGTGAAATTTTGTCACCCTTATTGACCGACTTATTTCGCAAAATAACCACAGAGAGCTGCTACCAACATAGTATTAATTACATGCCAAATATTGTGGTTATTACAGTATCTATTGTTAAAATATCCATTTAAATTATTTGAGATTATCTTTAAACTGCCTGTGTTTGTACATTATATAAATGCAATTTTGAAAGCGTAATAAATATCAGCAAGCTGAAATTTTCTACAACAACATATTGTGTGACCATTCGATTTCCCATGTAGGTAAGAAATTCTTTCCTTCTTACCTCATTACAATTATGCCTATAGTATACAAACAACGCAAAACTGTACTACTTCAATAGCAGCGCTGTGGTTCTACTTCATATACTAAATTGGTCAATATGTATGACAAATCGTCAACATTAGTAGACAGGCAAGTGTCAAGTCCTGTCCTCCTATGGCCGTGGTCACATCTATGTGCTCAAATGCTCCATGAAAGAGTTTCAGTATACACCATATGGCTGTCCTGCCCTATCCTATATCCGCAGTTTTGTGAAGTGTAGTGGCTATTAAAAATCCTAATATTTGAGATAAGCGGATTAATGGCTAGTGGAGCCTCTCGGACATATAGAGCCTTATTCATGGTCAGAGCTTCGTCCAAGGATGATCAAGAGATGATCTTCCTCGGAGTTGGTCTGAGGTTAGTCCGGACTAAGGATGGACTAACTATATTGTATTCATAAACCCCGATTAGAGAGTAAGACTAACTTTAGTCGAAGGATAATTCAGTACACTGTTTCTGGGTTTACTGCGCATACGGATTGCAGATTTTCGTGTCTGGATATCGCTAAACGCAAAATAAATTATTTACAAAATAAAATGTTTTTAGTTTTCAAACTTAATAGTAATTTACAAAAAGCGTTACAGTGTGTAACAAGAAACATAATATAATTTATTTTAGTGTGTGCTTAATTGAAAATTAAAGTAGAAGTTTTGTAAATATAAATATATTTTAAACAGTAGTTTTGGAATCGAAAATATATAAAATATCTTGACCCTATATTTGGTTTTGATTATATCCATTCAAAAGTGATGCTCTTGATAATGTGCTGTGTCATTTTCTGCCTGCTCATGTAAACAAATCACATTATTCATTACGTTAACGCCACTTTATTCTTTTTAACCTTGTTTTATGACTATCATATGGTAATACTGCAGGATGGAGAACAATAAAATTAATATACTAATATCTTATTATTCCATATTGTTTTGTTAAATTTTCATAGCATACCCTAATGCACTGGTAATATGGGCTGGTTTCATTTTATTACACCAATAATGTCTTTATAACGATCTTAAATGTGTATTGAAATGCTAAATACATTATAAACTGGTTAAGATTCTATTTCCCAGGCGAGATTCGAACTTGCATTCGTCTGCACATCGATGTTACCATTAAGGCACCAATACATTTACATTATAAATATATACTTTACTTATATATTCGCAAAGTAAGAATTGTATTCAAATTCTCTTTGAGAGTATTAATATCACATCTCCTAAGAATTTGTTGTCAGAGAGGGCATTTGATTTACACAGAAATAGAAAGGCATTGCTGTAGACTGATGTATTATTAAGCTTATTAGATGTATTTCCTTTGAATTATTATCCACGGAACATTTCATCCTTAAGGTGGGCATATTTTTTCATACAGATTCACGGAATTTTTGTGTTTCGTGAACTTTATCTAGCTTTCACTGGTATGTAATATCAACGAAACTGTTGTATTTTATGCTCGCCATGTTTCTTTTTGACCTTAATGCTTCGTTAGTCCTACCCTCAGTCTGGACTTAAAGTTAGGCCGTACTAAATCAAGATGATCCTTGGACTAGCAATAAAAATGCTCTCTGACTATGAAAATTTGGTCGGAGAATGATCTTTCCTCAGTCCGGACTATAAACGACTATGAATAAGGCCCATAGGTATCTCTCAGCCTCTCCTAGTGCAAGGCAGCTTACCGCCTCCTCGTGTCACTGCTTGACAACTTCCGTAGTACAAAACTGAGAAACTCGCGGGTGTTCCCCATGCTTGATTCTCTGAAAGGAGTGTCTGCCTGCCGGACTGTGCTTGATTCAAGGACAGCCTTGATGTCATGGCTGATGCGGCGGACTTACGATGCCAGGCCTGCAGCGGCATGATGTCCAAAAATAAGCAGTATAACAACGAAAAAACCTTAACTTTTCGATTAAAAATTTCAGTAATTTTTTTTTTCCTCTTCACACATACTAATTTTACTTACTTCTCAAAACATTATGTGATATGAAAATCTTTTGCTTATCGAATGCGGTATTCGAACTCAATACCATTGAGTGGACAGCCCACGCATGCTAACCTATACATCATGTGGTTAGTTGCTCATGCTCTCCAATAATTTAAAATTTATCATGACATGAATTATTATAAGTGAATGTATAAATTCCATGACAATATAACAAATAATTTTAAAACACTGATTATTTAAAAACTGTTTTTCGTTTCTGCAAAGGTTTGCGAACAAAATACTTTTTGTTAGTGTTTAATATATCTGTCGGATGGTTGTACAAATGAAAAGAAATTCAAAGTAAAAATTGCTGTGGGCTACCACGCGACACATTATAATCATGAAAAAAACATGCTAACGGTTAACACATGGTCTTAAAAAAGTCATCATGCTATTAACAGCTAGCTATCATCTTGCCTATTCAAAAAACACTTTCAAAAAGTTTGTCGGAACAAAAAAATCATATTTGTATCTTAATTGTGATAAGAGTCATGTCTCGAAAACGTTAGCTGGCCGGAATAAATAAGATGACAGCCAGCTTACCGAAAAAATAAAGATGCAATATCAGAATCTGGCCAGAATATAATTTTTGCTATTGGCGACATGTTGGCTGTGAGATATCATGCCGACATAATTTAGATGATATCCGTCCGTTATCCTAAAAAATACAGTGGGCCGTTGTCTTTTTTCTAACGGCAAACATACTGTCTCAAATAAGACGTCAGGCCGTTGTCAGATGGCATTGAAACGACAGTTGCCGACAGTACAGGTATCGGGCCGACAATTTGCCGACACTTTGCTGACAGGTTGTGTTTGCTGGGAGATTATTTGCCTGATAATGCCTGGGTCGAGTTAAAACCATAATTAAATGTTCTGAATTTAAAATTGGCGACAAAAATAACTCCGAATAGTTTGTAAGTGGTAAAGTACAGCTTTCAATTGTTAATTCTTAAGATAGGGCGTTGATTTAGGTGTTGAAATTTTCACACAAAACAATTAAAATTTCAAAGAAAATACGCAGTGTAAGTTCATTCCACGGCGATCTAATGCGGCACCTTAAACAAAGGTCGTTCAACAATATTTTATACCTTGAGAAAGATAGGCGGGAAAATTTACATTTTATTTTCCTCTCATTTATTTTTAAATACGCCGCTTTGGGCCTCTTTCGTACTTTGGTCGCGTGGTCAGTATGCCAATGCATCTTGCAGAGTCAATTTTAAACACTTAAACAGAAATTTGATATTAAAATATATAAAAGATCCCCCCCCCCCCCCCCCGAGTTCAATGGCGACGTTCAGTCGCAATGTCTTTAAAAATTCATAAACGACCTTTTCTAAAAACACTATATTAATGTGAAACTTGTCAACATTGGCAAAATTTAAAAATAAATAGTATTTAAAATAGTCTACTTCATATCAAATAGTTAAAATAAAAGATTAATGTAACATTTGTGGTGTAAAAATTAACCGCTGATACGTTCGTACATATTCCAAACAAAAATATTATGCATGAAAGCTTTTATCAACGGATCATGTATAATAATTACTTCTGCTTAAATTTACATTTTACGTCTATAGATCACTTTCAAGTATTAAGTTTCAATTTAAAACAGCAAAAAATAATTTATATACATATTGATTCCTTTAAAAAAAATGCAATAAGTGACATCATTCAAAATTAAGTCACACTAATGGGACAATATCTGAAAACGTTACCCACCCACTATAGTAGACCTTGCCGATGGCCAGTGTGTTACTTAAGCTACTCTATTTTCCCCTGCCGTTCTACTCTGTCGCAGTTTCGTGTTAAGATCCCGCTGCAGGTCACCTTTCAGGTGTAACGGGAACCTACAAGTCCCATGTTTAAAACCCTGTAACCTGATTATTTATTACTGATATTACATAGCACTACATAAGATTTACACAGGGTTCGAGAACGAACGAATATTTATCCAAATATAAGTACCTACAACAATGACCATTCATTACATCACTCTGCGAAACGCTCACCATTTTTGGCGCTGGATGTACACAAATTATCTCTCACTCCCATGCGGGACGTAGAACTTTAAAGTATATAGCGGTTCTAATTCGTGACTGTTTGCACTGTTTTCCCGTCATCCCGTGGTATTAATAACTGATTTCAGCAAAGGTTACAACCGAGCTACTTTGATACTAAACTCGCGAAGTGTCAAATTTTATAATATTTAGGACATCACCACAAGAGAGCATTTTATAAGGTAAAAAATAGTTTCTCTAAGAAATATTTACATGGCTTGAGTTTAAGGGTGAGAGCAAATTGTATAATTAAGAGTATTCAATCCATACATAGTATAAAACAAAGTCACCCGGCCGCGTGTGTCTCTGTATTTGGGCTAAGGTTTCTAAATTAATTAGTGGATTTTTATGCGGTTGTCACCACCATTTAGAGAATTTATTGAGGAAGGTTTAGATATATATTACATTAATATTTAATGTAAGGATAGTATCTAAATATCGACGTTTTATAATAAAGTTGGGAAAAGCCTCTTTTCAGGCTCTTACATGGCTTCCGCCGAATAAACCATAAGAGATACACCAAATTAATATGCTACAAAATTGTAGATTTTAAAAAGGTCCACAAAAAGCCCATGTAAGCATATGTGTATCTTTTAAGGATGATCCACAGTAACCATTTTTGTCTTTTAGGGGTTCACTTACGAAGACTTTGTGAAAAACACATTATTAATCCTATGTTAGTCAACTTAAGCATTTAGTGTATATACTAGCTGTAAACATAAGCAACGCCATATTTGTAAATCGCATCCGAACGAGGCCGGGGCTGGTAGCTAGTCCAAAATAAATGTTTCATCTTTAGATGGGAAATCCATGTCTATGCCTAATTTGCACGAATTAATGCGAAATTTGACGTTATACACCGCAACTATTACTGCGGTGTGCAATTTGGGCATTCAGTGGCACAGTAATGTTCAAATGGGCAAATAATCTTAGCGCAGCTTTGAGCGTGGTAACGCGGGTGGGGGGGGGGGGGGGGGGGGCTGTATAGGGGAGGGATCTTCCGAACACACGCCGCTGACAGGAGGAAAACTGTGTGAAATGGCTGGCGCTGTACACACCAAACTGATAACATCGCTCTCTGCTACCGCGCTGTTAAATACCGCGCTACGCGACTAACTTTTTTTTTCCGACAGGTAATACGCACATGCGGAGCAGCTCTCGAAGAACACTGAAGCCTGATACAGACGGACATATTTTGTGAACAAGAAGGTGATTACCAAAAGTTGAACAAGAAGGCGAGCATCCTCTTGCAGCTGTTCAAGTCCTATGCACATACTGTACACACAGTAGTAGTACATACTTGAATGTTGCAACAAGCCAGTCACTCATGTCCACCACAACACACAAAGTTTTTACAAACGTAACAAATCACTAATACAGAATTAAAATCGGTTTTCTACTCTCAAGTTAACAATATAAGCATAATTAATGAACGGGAACTACAAAAAGGTATTAAAAAATGGAGACACGGCCATTTGTTTTGCGTGAATACGTCTGTTGACGCGCTCGGCCGCCTTGATGATTTTTAACCTTCCCGGCACCGCTTCAATCAATCGAATGAGGTGTTTTATGGGTATCACTGGATTGCTTTTGAGACGCTCTTTTTAACCGGATATGATGTCTGTATTTCGACTTGGCTTTTTGACGAGTATAGGCCGACATTGCGTTAAGTTTTCTTAATTTTTTACATTAAACGCATACAATTTCACCATAACCACGCCACACAAATGTTTTATACACGAAATCGAATAATATTTACGAGAACTGTCGATTGAAACTCAAACGAGCGTCGTAGTTTCTCCTAGTCAAAAGTTACACTACGCGGAAGTTATGAGACGCGGCGAAACGAACGCAAAATTGCCCCCCCCCCCCCCCTCTCCCTAAGGCCACGCACGATACTTCGCAGTCCTCACTCAACGTAATCTATTTTTTGCTCCTTTGACAATCGAACAGTGTAATTGATTTTTGAATGCAGACAATAGATTCGGAGCTGCAATGCCAAACTGTATTCACCGATTTTGTTATCATCGGATTTTCTGGATTGCCTCCCAATATGATCGCAAATTTAAAGGCATGTTCACGTCAAAACGCAATTGTAAACAAACTACTTGCACAAGATGGTGAAAGAAAAATAGATTAAAATGATTCTAGCTAGCACGCAAGCCAGTTACACGATGTAAGTTGACTTGAACAATAAAGGTGTATTACCTACTTGTACAAGAAAGCGTACTGTGTGAAACAGACTTAAGCATACTCGGTGGTTGTCTCAACAGAACTGAACAGCCCCACCCCTTCGTACAGCGGCAATGGAGTCTTCTGACTATCCGGATGCATTTCGAACTTCTACGCATTATTTTCTCATTGGGATGACACTGTTTCCCGCTCCCGCGTCCTGCGCCGGTGTGATGGATTCTTCAGGGAAAACAAAGATTGTTGTATTATATCAGCTTCGACCGTAAATAATATTATCAGGCGACTGTATGACGAATGCTATTTAATTTCTATGTTTCTCTAGGCAAAAATACAGTGACTGAATATAAAATTAAAAAAAAAAAGTTTATTCTAGAAGTCATACATTTTATGACAATAGTACGGGTTAGCGGATGTTAACTATCAGCAAAATTAATTGAAGGAATGCGTATCATACGGGCAAACTGGAACTTCTCAAACGTTCTGTAGTTTCTCGACCAAACCAAAAATTTTTTTTTATTAATTATTTATGTCCAGTGTACATAACTGTAGTTCCCAATATACACGTTAATCATATTGTAATCCAAATATTACGACGGTCTTGATTTTGGTTACGTTCGGTTAGTTAAGGCCGTGTTACAACTCAAATATTGTCAAACATACTGAAATAATTTCAAACATAACTGCAAACATAGTTATAGCCAAAGCAACAGATGTAATAATTCCCGGATGTTTTCGTTTCTTGTTTACTCAGATTTCACGTCCAAACGAGAGGTTATATTAAATCTGACGAAACCCTCTTTCTTGTTTAAGTTGGCCGAGTTGCTACATTAATTATACTCCCGCCTACCTCCGGCATATTTTGGTTTTCGTAAATTTGGCCAATAACAGGCCTTCACTTTCGCTCATCGACTATTTTTATTTTCGATACACACAGGAACTAATACGTAAAGAGAAACCAAACCCAAGTCAACTTCATTACTAGATGTGAATTGTGATTGGCTACGCTTAGGATTGCGCACAGTAAATTTTAAATTTCGTCGTGTCCCTATGATTCGTAACTATTACGTTTATTTTAATGCGTTTTTGTAGCAAGCACTACAACCACGTAGAAAGAATTCACTTCTTATTATTACTGGTGTGGTCGTGGTTATTTCAACTACAGCCGTGCCTCAAGTGTGAGAGTACGGCTGTCATATCTCATCAGTGCTGGCGCGTGCGCGATATTGTATGTAAGTTGAGACTCCAGGCCGAGGAAACTAGTACGTAAACTTGTCGGAGAGGGAGGTGCCACGATGCGCTGCAGAGTGGGAAGCTACGTGTGTCCGGATGTCGCCGAGGACTCGCTGGCAGCATATATCGGTAGCAGCGCCACGCTGTTGGTTGTCGAGAGGGAGAAAATCTTTCTCCCGTCGTTTCTCCGCACGCAGATAACTACCGCAGGAACTGTCGTCAACTGTCGCAGTCTCGGTGATACACAATCGCGTTGAGAAGCCCGTCTACAGGCTGTTCACGGTAAACTGAGCACTTCGGAAGCCCTGCTGAAAATCTACTTGTATGCACGTCGTTTATTCCTCTACCTTATGTAAAATTAACATTGCCATGGGCCTTGGCACTTTATTCATGCGTCGGTCAAGTGAAACTGTGAAATTATAAGAAAAGTAAATATTCAACAAATCTGCTCATTTTTAGACTTCGATGCATCAAAAAATAAACTGTGAGCGAAAGAAATCATTTAAGTTATCACAAATGGTTACCTAACACTTCTTATTCGACGTAAAGACACGGGACTACTTCCCATCCATCGCTACCAAATTTACTGGGCGCATGTCACTCAGGGCCCCAGTTAAAATATATGCAGGTAGGGGCAGTGAGTTTTTTCTAAGGTTGATTTCAAAAGTGCTCACTTTACCGTGAACAGCCTTTACCTGAAGCTCTTTCGCCGTCGAGGCTGAGAAGCACGAGAGCGATAAGGGCGATATTGTTGAGCCCATCAAGTGCACCATCGCCACTGAGCGCAAGGCCACCAGAGTAAATAAATACGTGAAGACGAAACGGTGCGGCGGCGGTCGGTTCCTTTAGACGTGTTCGTACTCGTTCTCTGATTGGCTATCGCGTTAAGCTGTGGTCTGGGTTACTGGCCGGCGAACGGTGATTGGCGAACGGTGCTCCGACTGCTGCCTGTTGCTAGTGACGCCATTTTGGTGACGCGTGCGACCGGACTGTCGCACTGAACTAGCGTGCAGTGTTGTCGTGCTGTGTCTAGTTCATTCTAGGTTTCTTCGGGCGTTGTAACACAAACCTTTGAAAAATCATCTCATGTATTACGTATTTAGTTATTTCCTAAATATGCCATGTATCAAATGTTTTATACTTCTGAAAACTCACGAGTATCTTATTTCTCGTAAAATTGAAGTTTCACCTATATTTAATTCCTACATTATAATATTTATTTTATAATAAACACGAATAAAGACAGTGAGAAAAATATGTGTTGGTAGCGCCTAGTAATGAATAGTTCCTATGAAAAATGGTATTACAACTGAGTGCGCAGGAAAGCGGCGGGTTGTCATCTGGTGTAATTTTCCAAACTTAGTTAAGCTTAGTTTGCACGAGGCGGAGGAATATCCTGGAAATAGAACTTTAGCAGGGTTTCAGAAAAGTGTGAAGTAACCGCGGAAGTATTATATCTATGCGGCATTTGCGAGACGTTTAAACGGGGACCCTAACATTTTACTGGCGCAGTGTCTATAGCAAGTTTTATTACAGGTACCTCCAGTACTTGTGTATGAATCTGAAATATATATTTTGAGATACAGAGCTTCGAGAGAGCCGTTTTTAGCCGAGTCTGAGTGCTCAGAATGGAGTTACCCGTGTGCGTGACGTGTTGGAAGTAATCAGCAAACATCGTCTGAAGTGTGTTCTTTTCTTAGATCAGCAAATTGGCCGCTCGTTTAACTGTGTCGTATAAGAAAGAGGACTTCAAGCACTGCAGACACAGTTAAAGCGACAGGTAGGCTGGTTCATTAAGAGTGGGATGTAGCTGCACGTCCGCGGTCAAGAAGCGAAGGAGCGATACGGGCGACACTAACACGCACGCCTAGTGCCTCATCGCTCCTACGCGCAAGGCGTGTAGTGTTTCTATCGTTACGTTGTACTCTGAAAATTAAATCTGTAACAGTCTTTATTACACGCGATGAAATGCCATGGATCAATTGATAATTGTAATATTTGACCATTTTAATTTTTTTTTCTCCGGGACTACACTTAATATGACAAAAGTAAAAAAAAAAAAAAAAAGGACCTTGATAATAGCTTTTAAAATCTTTTTTTGACAAAAAGTCGTATTTGCAGAACATTTATTTACCTAGATACGCGTACTCGCGCAAATAACTATTTCACATAAAATGTTTCAGTACATCCTCATCTTAAACAACGACAATGGCATGTTTAGCTCTTGGATGGGACTGATGTGGATAACACAAAAGGAACTGTGCCTTCGACACTTGCTGATTCGGCATTTAGTTCCAAACACCACTCTTGAAAAAATCAATTGTTATATAACTGACTGCCACAAATGGAAGTGTTCGTGCTAAAATATGTGCAGTCAAGAACACGGCATTTTCAAACACTTATTTCAAAAGCGTTTAAATAGCATGGAACGGGCTTTACAAATGAAAGAAACATTCAGAGAGAAAGAGTAATGTTACAGGTTCTCTGATAACCAGTGGCACAGATGACTCGTGCACCTGTAAACCAAATTAGTACAACCAGGGTTGAAGAAGTGGTCGGGTGGGAGGGGGGTGTAACACGTTCCACGCATGGGTTGCTTGATTGAAGTCTCGCATTTCACGGCGTTACGTATCAGCATCGAAAATAATCTGGGGTTGTCTTCTGTTTGGAATGATTCATGTGTCGGCTGGTGGCACGGGGGGGGGGGGGATTACGCATTCCTCCTTCCTCCAGTGGAGCTGGTACCACCAAACCCCCTGGTTGCAATCACAATCCAGTGCGAGCATCGCAAACAAAGACAGTTCTCCCGACCAACATTTCACTTCTAGTGTTTCAAACACCCTTTCAATGAATACCATTCTTTCCCATCCTATGTTCTAGTAGAGATCTTTTTCTATGTTATAAATTGCATGCAACTATAAAATTAGCATTGGAGGTAAGACATGGTCCCAGTTGCGGCCATGTTTACCCAATCCCAGTAAAGCCGCGAGCATATGTCCTTGTAGTTAGAACCTTCCTTGCATGCCTAGGCGCATGGGACTCAGTCCTGAGACGCATCTAGGTCCGTTCACCTACCCAGAACCTCCGACTCTCCCTCTATTTTTAAAGTGAGCTGGCGGCTAGGAGGCGACTGAACGTGGGTGGATGGGGTCGAGCATAGACTAAAGATGACGTAGACAGATTTTTCGTCTTCTGCGCATGTACTCAACATTGACATACACAACATCAATACAACTGTCAGTCACATGATCAACAATTATGAATGTGTTTGTTTATATCTCCATGCAGTTTAAATGAACTAGTGAGTGATGTTCTAGTTGAATTCATCTCAAAACGTGTGCCGTACAGACAAATCAATTTTTTTTTGCAAATGGGCTGTTGTGACAATCCTATAATTTGGACTGAAAAATATTATAAAATAGAACATATTACTGAAATCCACAACGAAAACCGTTGGTTAGTCTCGCCCTATGTGGCTACGTAGGATGTGCGAAAGCAAGTCGACTGATTTTAGTTTAAAAAAAATTCAATATGGCCACCATTCTATCTTTAAGACAAGGTCTATCAGAGCTTCAATCATGGCGTGCGTTTTCACCCAGGGGGTGACTACGCGGTGCTGCATGTAGGATATATAAGAGTTTATTTTAAACCAAACGACAGTGTTTTACAAGTTCAAGTATGCAATGACATTGAAATGTTTGTTTATACATTCGATTCATACCAAGCCCATTTCTATGAATAAAATACTTTTAACTTCAATCAAAGTATTTGTTAAAAGGAGTAAAAACATCTCAAAGTATTAGTTTGCTAAATGTTCAAACTTCAAATCCTATCGACGTCCTTTATGATAGTCGTGTTGGCAGAAGGAAAGCAGGCCAATGTTGGGCCATTGAGACTGCTTTTGAGCAGATAGCCTGATCGCTCTGCCACATATTCAATGTACGGAATCGAGTGTTCTTTTTCCCCTATCCCCCCTCCCTCCTCGTCAC
This sequence comes from Dryococelus australis, assembly GCA_029891345.1. Lineage (NCBI taxonomy): Eukaryota > Metazoa > Arthropoda > Insecta > Phasmatodea > Phasmatidae > Dryococelus > Dryococelus australis. The sequence goes on along the minus strand of CM056993.1, from coordinate 96,309,839 downwards.
ATTCTCAAGGTCACGTGTGATGGCTTCGCGAACGACGCGTTGCAAAGACGCTACGTGTTGAATCACCTAGACTGTTTGGAATGTTGGGGTGCCGCACATAGAACGCGGGTTTCCTGCACCTGTTGTTACCAGCTCGAATGTCGCTTTTAGGCGTGGGTATGTTGACGCTGGCTCGTCTGATGAAGAGTTTCTACTTCTGATAATGCATGTAACATAATTCCAATGAAACGTACAGGAATCCACGAGATCAATCGAGGAAGGTATAGGTATAGCGAATACCATCATATGTTTGGTGAACTCAGGAACGACCCTCAACGGTTCTTTCAGCACACCCGTACGACGATCGAAACTTTCTATTATATTTTGGCGAAAACTGAAGACCGTTTATTGAAGAACTGGTGCAACTGACACACCCAACCAATTACCCCAGAAGAAATATTAGTAATTACTCTAAGGTAAGTAATACAGCAATAGTGAAATAATTTATGATTACCAGAGAGTTAATCCACACAGTACATACTGCACGTAAATAAATTCTTTTTATTTAATGAAGTATTGAGATAGTATTATAAATAACCCTTTTTTACTGTATCTGTCCAACGGTGCATGCCCGTTATGTAGATTAACATGGATACACCAATACACACAAAGTATAGATTGGACAAATTGTGAAGTAAATAGTACAATGTGGAGACAAAATGTAATACCCGAAAATTAATGCGAAAAGATGTGTTCTATGCACTTATTCATAAATCATTCATAAATGCAGCTGCAAATGGATCCACTGTTACGTCTGGGCCTACGGCACTAGTGCAAACCGAGGAAGACGTACAGGTGCTTGGAGGTCGTGCCACCACCAGTTCGTGAATTTGTGAATATGGATATGTAAATTATTCCACTATGGTTTCAACGCGTCTCCTAAAAGCCATTTTCCTTTCTTCCGGGATTCGTTTCACATACGGTAGTAAACTTAAAAAAAAAATGTAGGGTCGCATCATTATCCAGTGACTGTCTTCGATCAGCTTAATTAAGCAAGTATTCCAGCTTCTTTTGCTCGATTTTTTTAGAATTTCAGAGTTGTAGCCTTCACTTCCACCACGTTTCGTAGTAGGTTTTGTGGATGTTGACGTATACAAGCTGGACTTGTCCCCACATTCCTGGTTGGGTTCCTCTTCTCATCCGTCTTCATCATTAATGAAGTCATTCCGATCATACGCAGGCGACACAGTTTCAATTTCAGTGACTTGAGTTTGAGGAGTGGCGAACGTAATTTCTTCTCCCCGGGAGGCTAATGAGGAGGATGCGCCACCGTCACAAGGACTGTTAGAAATCCCTCGTACTGCAGAGAGGTTTCCTGTCGAATTTCTTGTTGCAACAATACTTTTGAGGAAACGAAGCAATTTGAAATACGGCCATTTGGAGTGGAAATTTGCTTCTTCAGCTCCCATTCCTGTTCTCACTTTCTGCATCTTTCCACATTCAACACCAAGCTGTTCTCTTAGATATTTCCATTTCTTCTTCACGATTACATCTGAAAATATAAGAAACCAACTCTGTGTAACACCAGTAGAATTGTATCGTGTGAACACAGCTGTAACTCAGAGCACATGTTTGGATACTGGAGTTGTTATATAATGTGCTGTTAGTAGTGTGTACTAGTTTTTCTTGGACTGCGGACAATGATATGGATTAATTAATGTTTACAAAGAGTACTGCATAGTGTATTGACAGACATTACACATGTTACATAGTATTTTGTTTCTTTCTTTACAGGTATATTGCTACTGGATCAACATTTAGGGCTCTGGCCTTTACATGAAGGATGGGGGAAACAACCATAGCAACAATAGTCTGTGAAACAACAGACGTCCTTAGGGATGAGCTACACCCTGAGCACATGCCAGTGCCAACAAAAGAGACATTTGAGAATATTGCCATTGACTTCAAACAACTATGCAACGCACCGAATGTTATAGGTGTCATCGACGGAAAACACATTCGAGTTAAGTGCCCTGTAAACTCCGGATCCATGTATTTCAACTACAAACAATAGTTTTCTGTAGTTCTTCAAGGAGTTGTAGATGCTAACTACAAGTTTGTTGTAATTGATGTTGGTGGTTACGGCAAACCTCAGATTTTTATACATTTATAAACAATGAACCTGTAATACCTGAACCATCGTTCTTGCCAAGGACCTCGTGTAAAGGCACCTCGCGTATTTTTTGCCGATGAGGGGTGTCCAATACTTACATTTGTCATGAAACCCTACCGCGGAATCAACCTCAGTTACAAGCAAGAATGTTACAACAATCGCTTGTCTAGGGCAAGGGAAGTGGTAGAATATGCATTCGGCATACTCGCATGCAAATGGAGGTTGCTGTTAAAAAACATCGAGAGTGGCATAAGTTGTGTAGACTCTATTGTCAAGGCTTGCTGCGTTTTACATAACACCATTCTTGACCAAGAAGGTGTCAAACGCCACCTAACTAACGTGTGTGTGCTACCTAACGTACAAAGGCCTACACCAGGACGTACACCCAACAGTGCAAAAGATAGCAAAAATGTATACATGTAATTAGTTTCTAAACTTCTCATGAAAGCAACACTTTTATTCAGCTGTTATACAGCTACCTTATGCCACATTTATGCCTGATGAAAAGTATTCTTTTATATACTTATTTCGTTGTCTTTGCCAAAAACTGAAATATTTCAGATAAACGTCTATTACATTAAATTTACAATCAAGACTATATCGGTTTTACACTCCATATTACATCCTTTGTGGTTGCAAAATCTGGGAATCGATGCATTTATTCTTATGTTTTGTTTCTACGTGAGTGGTATTTAAATATAAAATATGCTGAAAGAACCAGAGAATAAATATGTTGTTCTCATCAACTGGAAGCCACTCACGTGACACATTAAATGTTATATAGATAGCTATTATGTATAATGTAGCCAATGGAAACAATTATTAAAACCCTTTTCAGTTTAACAAACTTGAGATTAATTAACACGAATACAACATTAATAACAAAATGGGATAATATTATGACAGCTTTCTACTGCTTAATTCGTGGACCATATATTGTTGTGTCTTCCAGTTGATGGTGAAAAAAAAAGGGAGGGTGAGAAAAAAATTTAAGGGGGGGGGGGGGGGGGGTTCAGCAAAATATTTTCACTCACCCTCAGTATTCATTGTTGTACTTATCTCTGCCCACAGTTTTGTAATGACTTTCCTGATCGCATGGGATGAGTTTCTTTTATCCCATATTTTTCCTCGTTTGTACACCTCCAAAATGAGAACTTCACAGTTCACTTCACTTCCCATAATATGCAAAATCGAATACGCACGACTGGTGGTCCAAACATCCCGGTAAACGCAGCGACCGGCGCCACCTGCCTGCCCTACCAGTTTCCTTTGTGCGTGCCTCCATTTGCAAACATGGGAACATTTCAAACGCTGGCTGGCGCTGGTCGGAGCAGGCCCGCACAGGTAACGCTGGAGCAGGAAACCCGCCTTCTATTTGCGGAATACCTTTGGCTGGATACTGAAGACCATTTTTCGAATACACAACGGTCGGGAGCATTGGGAGTTAGTTGTCTCCTGGTATTTATTGAGGAGAAAGAATTCAAGTCGGGGATAACCGCGGGCAGAAATTGCGGTAATTATGGGTTGTTGTTGATGAGAGATTTGGCCGGCTCTTAACAGCAAGGCCTTGAGAGCCGATGAGGGTGGTATGAGGTGAGAATGGAGCAGTGCTGGAATGCAAGGGCGGGGGAAACGGGAGATCCCCGAGAAAACCCGCCGACCAGCGGCATCGTCCAGCACGATTCCCACTTGTGAAAATCCGGACGTGACCCGGCCAGGGATCGAACCCGGTTCGCCTTGATGAGAGGCGAGCTGTTTAGCCGCTAATCCACCGCTGTAATGATGTATCCATTTTGGATTAGTGTAAACTGTTAGGGGCAGCGGATAAAAAAAGAGTATTAGTGGCCGGAATAATATACCCAGAAAGATACGTTACAGGAGTAGTCACCTCTAAGTTCATATTAATAATTGTGTCTATGGTAATTTACTATATCTGCTCCAGCTTATTAAAATCATATGCGAGATGATTGGAGAATTGGATCTTTGAATGTGCTTTTGACGAACTGCTGGGATGTTCTCGAGGTATTCCCAAGGAATGCCTGGGGGGAATTCGCTCTCCTTTACAGCATAAAAGTATATAGTGGAAGACCTTACAAGAAAATGTGAAATCACATATTTATTGGTGATATTCGAAACTCAACAATGATCAGCTTTGACAGTCCAGCCATATCATCATTACTTTTCTGCGTGTTGGTGTCGAGAATTATTGTGAATTAAAATTTTTACAAGGGATAATATGTAATATCCAGCTGGATGCTATTGAGAGAATGGAATGCTTGGAATCTTCATATGGCGTGCGGTTATCTCTGCTCTCTAAGGTGTTTGTCATACCGTCACAAATCGTTATTTCATTTAATTAGCACATCATTTCTTTACAAAGTCTGCTAAACTCATGCATGTATAATGCTGCTACAAGAAATTATTCTAAAGTACAGTTCAAATAGCTTGCAAAATTATTTTTAATGTTTATATACTTAGGTAGACGTCCTGACAAATCAGGATATTTAAATTGTTTCACATAAAAATACTATAAAATACTTTTCCTGAATAGCATTAACTTGGATGGAAAGTGCGTTTCTATAGATAAAAAATTGAAGGTTACCATGTTATAATTGTATAAAAATGTGTGGTCTAGTATCAAAGTTAATCTAAGGATATTAATTATCATACTTAAACAAGCCTTTGTCTAACACACTCATGCGAACGGTTATTTAGAAACACAGTAGCAGATATCTTAAACGGTGATTTGAAATGGCGCGTTTCTTTGCAAGCCAGATTTGCGAACTGTCTGGAATTATTTTTTATTTTGATATTGAGAAGTGATGACATTACCCATAACATAGTCGCTTATTTTTTTAAATTCAACAAATCACTGTTGTGTATAAGATTTTGTTTATTGATAATTAAATGTACTAATACATTTAAAAATAATCTTTTAAGTATGTCCGTTTTTCAAGGACGCGTGCATGATGAAATACTCATAGTATGCGATGAGTTGTATGAAGTTTTCTTTTTTCTCTTTACGCGAGGAATGTTCTCGCAGTGTTTCGAGCTGGAGCTCAGGATAATCCTGTATATTAAAGTGTAAGGGTGGCATTTGGGAGTAAAGGCGGACGCCGCAGCATGTAACAAAGGACGCTCACGCTACTGTGGTTGGGCCGCAGCGGGCCATACCCAGCATCACGGAGCTGTTTCCTCAGCGTAGCACGATCACTGCGTACCTTCCTTTGTTTCCAGAGTGCGAGAACCTCAAGGCAGACGATGCCTCTCCAAAGCACACAAAAATAAATGTGTATAACCCCATGTGTCATTTAGAGTGATATTTACACATTGTTGGTTAACTTAACCCAAAGTGTTGAATTAAAATTGAAATCTACTTGTTAACTATTGCTGTTAATATTTGCCTTTTGCCTGTTTACAGGAAAATATTAATATTTGGATATAAATTAAATTACTCATGTTAACTGAAAGAAAATCATATACTGTGTTGCTTTAATTAAAGATTGAAACTGCTGCACATAAACTGGGTATATGGTCAGGAGGAAGAGTCAGTAAATGAGAATATTCCTGGAAAAAGGAAAGTGGGTCGTTCTAAACAGTGTTGTTACTGTTTACAAAGACAGTGTTTAATTACGGCTGTTAAATCATTATGGGGCAGCGCTGGAATGCAAGGGCGGGGGAAACAGGAGATCCCAGAGAAAACCTGCCGACCAGCGGCATCGTCCGGTGCGATTCCCACATGCGAAAATCCGGGAACGACCCTGTCGGGAATCGAACCCAGTTCGCCTTGGTGGCACTATGGAGTGTTTAGTACATATGGCAACAAACCTACCTCGAAACGTTCGTAAAAATGGGGTTTGGCTGTGTTCGGGACACGGCCATTGGTTTTGCGTTCGGACACCTCGATGTTTATTTTACGTTCCCGGCACCGCTTCACTTGATCATGTTGGGGTTTATAGGTATTACTGGATTGTCTTTGAGATGCTCTTTCGAACCGTATGCGATTTCTGTATATCCACTTGGCTTTTTGACGAATATAGGCTGAAATTGTGTTAAGTTTTCTCAATTTTATACATTAAATGCATACAATTACACCATAACCACGCCACACAAATGTCTTTTATACACGAAATCGATTGGTATTGATAAGAGCTTTCGATTGAAACCCAAACGAGCGTCGTAGTTTCACCTAGTCAAAAGTTATACTACGCGGAAGTTATGAGAAAGTGCGAAACTAATTCAAAACTGCGCCCCCCCCCCCCCCCCCTGCCACACGCGATGCTTCCCAGTCCTCACTCAACGTAACATATTATTTGATTCTTTGGCAACCGAGTGGTGTAATTGAACTTTGAATGTAGACGATAGATTCGAAGTTGCAATGCCAAACTGTATACCGCGATTTCGTTATCATCAGATTTTCTGGATTGCCTCCCACTAAGGTTGCAAATTTAAAGATATATTCACGTATAAAGACTGTGATCTTCGGGACTTTACAATCTGTATATAGTCCATTCATGGTTACTTACAACGTTTCTAAAGCACTGCTAAATTTCTACTTTCAGGGTATTTCTGCGCCTCATGCAAACAAAGCTTAGACAAGTCTAGACAATTACACCCAAGGGACTACACACCTCATTCGTGCGCACTCAGCGTAATATTTTACATGAAAGTATTTCCAACTAAGCATTACCAGCACACCTGTCTTATCACTGTTTTTATTCATAGCAATTATAAATGAAATATTAAAATTTACAAATAATATATAAGTAAAAATTAAAATTAACCAAACATGCCCTATTTTTACGTTAACAGAAATACAAAACGCTTGTGATACATGAAATATTTAGGAAATAAGCAAACACGTCATAGATAGGGTGATTTTTCAAAGTTTAGATTAAAAAGTGAAACCACGAGTAAACTATAGTATAGGCTGTTTGTCCATGGTAAAGTGATCACTTTTGCGGCCCTAGTTATTTTTTCTTTCAGACATTTTTTTTTAAACCCGTAACCACATTTAAAAATAAATATTGCCATATAAGCAATGAATACAATATGTATATTCCACCGAACTCAAAATTTGGAGTATAAGGCTAAAATAAAATATATTTATTAACTATTATTCCATATGAGAGAGCTTTCAAAAGTGCTCATTTTACTGTGAATAGTCGATACCTAAATGTTAAACAGCAAGAGATACCAAAAGACTCGTGCCACACAAAGTCGAAGTATCGACCCATCAAGTAAAAAACCCCATTTGCGGTACGTGTCAGTACAGACCCGCACAACTAGGGCAAGTGACACTCTTAAACCGCCTACTGCTTTTTTACAGTACAGATTTTAGACACTTTGGTTATATACCATGTGAAAAGGGTGACTATACTGTCAGCGTGGCCCAATAATCCATATATTTAACTGAGAAGTGATTTTGTGGTGCTAGTACATCTCCAAATAATAATGGGTAGTACCGTCTTGTTGGAAATGAAAGTGTTCTTGCAGGTCATCTTTGTCGATACGAGGAACAAATGTCTATGTAAGCTTGTCCAGATTCGCAAAGTATGAAATCGTCTTTTTTATTGAAATAAAATGGACGTGGCTGTGTTGGGGACACCGCCGTTTGTCTTGCGTGAATACGTCTACGAAGACGCGCTCGGACGCCTTGGTGTTTTTTTTTACGTCCCCGGCACCGCTTCACTCGATTATATGGGGTTTAATTGGTATCAATTGATTGATTTTGATATGCTCTTTCCAACCGTATATGATGTCTGTATTTCGACTTGGCTTTTTGACGAGTATAGGCTGACATTGTGTTGTTTCCTTAATTTTTTGCATTAAATGCATACAATTACACCATAACCACTCCACACGAATGTCTTTTATACACGCATTCGATTGAACTTGACGAGATCTATCGATTGAAACTCAAACAAGCGTCGTAGTTTCTCCTAGTCAAAAGTTATACTACGCGGAAGTTATGAGACGCGGCGAAACAAACTCAAAACTGCAGCGCACTACCCCCTCCCCCCAACCCCCACGGGCTCAAGGCTTCGCAGTTCTCACTCAACGTAACATATTCTTTGATCCGTTGGCAATCGAGAGTGGTGTAATTGAATTTTGGATGTAGACGATAGATTCGGAGCTGCAATGCCAAACTGTATCCCCCGATTTTGTTGTCATCGGATTTTCTGGATTGTCTCCCACTATGGTTGCAAATATAAAGACGTATTAACGTCAAAAATGGAGTCATACACTACATACGTACTAGGTGCAGAGCACAAATTAACATCAGTATACACTTATCATTAACGTCAGAAATGTTCGAGTGAAGCTCTCACTTATATATTCCACGGGTAATGCAAATATGCGTGGTCTACCGGCTCTCTTAGTTTGGGCACGCAAACATTAAGTCTGAACAAAATACCTGTCTGATGAGTAAATTGTAGACTTACTGAATGTACAGTGACTGTCGCTCCGTTTCAAACACGGCAACGTAGATTCATTTAACACTTGGGTAGCAGAGCGCACCAGCTTCATGCGTCGAGTGTCTAAGCATAAAATGTCGAGAGTCATTTAGTGTCAGTTTCCTTCAAGATGGTAGCTGTAGTCTGAAATGTATCACCCTAAGAAAGCACACAAGAAGAGAGAAACGTGACATTTATTGGCAAAGACATTGTTCTGGTGAATATTATATATGTATATTCAGTTGCTACTACCTCTGACTGCTTGTTCTATACATTATATGTTATGATAATTTTTATTTCAAGGTCAAGAAGCGAGGGAGCGATACGGGCGGCACTAACACGCACGCCTAGTGCTTCATCGCCCATACGCGCAAGGCGTGCAGTGTTGTAACGCTGTAATGTGCAAATTAGAACTGTTACAGTGAGGTTTTTCACCCGATGAAAGGCCACAGATTAAACTAGGCCCGTATCTTTGTACTTTTCTCTTGCCGCTCAAGGAAACCGTATGCGATATTTAGCCATTTTCCCGAATTTTTGTATTCGAGAATACACTTAATATGATAAAAGTAAAAAAATAGTGGCATAGATAATTGTTTTTTCTCTTTTCTGACAAAAATAATATTTGCAGAACATTTGTTTACCGAGGTACACGTATTCGCGCAAACGACTATTTAAAAAAAATAAAAAATAAAAAATGCGGGGTTCCATCCTACTCTTAAAACCCGCATCTTACGAACTTCTTCGATAATCAACTCATTACAATTATTCCCACTTTCCTTTTCCAGTGTTTCTCTGACCCTGATTCGGCTCTCAAATACTCGATGTTAAGAGCCGCCCAAATCTCTTCACTCACTCTGAACCTGACGTCAGTCACACGCGAAGAATACTGAATTATTCGAGATTTTCTTTTGTCGCTCCTTACAGCTGGTTGGCGTTAGCGCGCTCGTGCAGCTCTCTTCCGCTCACGTAGGACACGTCATTGTTCAGAAGGTATTTGAATTTCGCTGCTTGAAGCTGACACCCGAAATCAAATCCCATGCAGTACACGTCCTAAATGTTTTTACGGAAGGCATTTATAAAGTGCTGGTAGTTCTTTCACGGTTATTTCCAACTTTTCTGAAATCCTGCTAGAGTTCTACTTCAAGGACGTTCCTCTGCCAAACGCAGACGAAGCTTAACCTGGTCTAGAAAGTTACGCCAAAGTGGCAACGCAAAGCATTCGTGCGCCCTCAGTGTAATAGTATTTTGTATAAGAACTGTTTCTTGCTGGGCATTGCCAAAGCTGCTATTTTCTCTCTGTATTATTCCATATTAATAATAAATTAAATATTATAATTTTTACAGTATACAGAATAAATGTAAAATTTAAATTTAATCAAAATTAAGGAACTTTTTTGTTAACACGTATATAAAACACATTCCATACTTGGCAAATTTATGAAAAAACCAAACGCGTCATGCACGAGGAGATTTTTCAAAGGTTTGATTTTAAAAGTGTGAAGAAACTGGGAATAGACTATATAGCGAGTGTCGATGGCCAGTGGGAGAATATGTATACCCGTATTTACTTTTGATGAAATAAATATAGTGGCGAGCGGATTGCATCTCGCGGCAGGTGTAAAAGCCACCTGGTCTCAGATTTCTGTAGTGGAGCAAATATCTTTTTTTTATCTTCTGGCCTTGCTGTGTTCTAAACCAAGGACGTGACAAGGCAGGATTTTTATAAGACCTAGCAAAACCATCAGAATACAACAAATGGCCAAAGCCGTGGAAAAAAAATAATTTTTCTGTGCAGTGTAAGGGTACATGATAGTTATAAACGATTTCTAACAGAAACAAAGAAGTGTGGTAATATTCTTTATTTTGATTATATTTTTTTGTTCAATTCTTTCATATTTCTTACAGGTGAAAAAAAAATTTCCATTTGTTATTATTCTTACATTACATTTTAAACGGGAACATTATTTTCCTCTCCCATATATGACAAATTTACTAAAACATTTACATAAAAAGAAAGGTTGCCAAAATATAGAGTAAAATGCAACCAGATACGTCAGGTACCAAATACATTCGCTGTTATTCAGAAAATTTTTCATACAGGTTATGTTTATGCCCTTTACCAGATAATTTAATGAGTAAAAACAAAAGTCTATCACAAAATATATTGGGCAAGTGACCCCAAATTACCATAATCACCTAGTGGCGACTTTATTTCTGTCGCACATACATTTACTCTTGATATTATTAGATAATTTTTAGTTCCGACACCAGAAACTAACCATTTTGGTAACACATTCCTGGTTATCACAAAATGAGCCTGGTAACCTCACTGTTCACTGCATATCTACTCGCGATCCCCAGTGGATGGGAGCAACTGCTAAGCAATGCCATCCTTAACTCCCGCGAGTGAATGTGATTTTCGCAAAAGCCCTAAAATTCTTGGTTTTCTCTTAGAAACATTCACCAGTCATAAATACACTGAGTCTCGCATATCACCTACTGAGTTACAAAAGACTAAGACCATGATTATTGCTTTTGGTTACAAATTTACAAGTGGTTACAAGTGGTTTTGATTACAAATGGTTACGGTTACAAATGGTTACAACCACCTAACGTCTTGGTTACGACATTGTCACCATTCTTCTTATAAGTTTTCAAAACCCCTGGTTACAGAAGGTAACATTATCGAATTTTTCGCTAAAAGGACAACATTTCGCAACTTTAAAAATACTTTAAAAATTCCGGCCAGCATGGCCCTCGCCTAAATTCAAAGTGACGTAAGGGACCTGTTCCCTTTAGGAGCCTACATGTGTGTATCAAATAAGAATGCTACTTATATCTGGTAGAAGCTTGCCCCTCGAGGCCGCTGAACTGACCCCGAGGGCAGCGTGCACAAGCATTAAATGCACAAGTCCGCCCTCCTGCGCTACCAATCAAATTAATTTCCCCTCAAAAACCCGAATTTACAAGAAATCGTTGGGCTTTCAATTAATCCTAGGAGGGATCAAGCTAATCTCAACCAATGGCGGTTGATGTTAACAAATATGGTGAACCGAAGCAACGGACACCTATTTCCTTTAGGGGGTCTAACTAATGACATATTAAACACCAATAATATTACAGTATGTCATCAAACGTTTGTCATCTTGACCAAGTTTCCAGAAACGGCGTAACCAGACGTTACTGTTTTGGGCGGCGCACGCACCATTGCAGGCAGTTCTCATTGCTTGCCGTCGGACGGTGCTGTACTCCGGTGACGAATCGCTGAAACATCAGTCCGCTACGCACTTCTCTGCCAGGTCTGGTTGCTGCCGCACGTGAAAATATGCACTGACAGCGTCAAGACCTAAGGTTTGATTACCACGACGATACGCACTTTGCTCCGAAAACTTTATGCAAGACTTTCGGAAACTACCTGTCTAAATTCAAACCACAGCATTTGTGGGCGAACATAAACAAGAAACTCTAGTCGCAAAATGTTCGGAAAGCCCATTTAGTATGTTTAAATTGAAGTGGAATTGCATACGACGCTGGGTGTCCGCAGCCGTATGTATCTGCGTGCAGAACAAGTTGCATGACGCGAAGGCGAACGAATCCATGGCAGTGCTGCACACGGCAATCGGCTCCGCCTGTCGGTCGGATGGGTAGCCACTGTCCCACACACAGGCGTCACCGCAGTGGCAGATGAGCATGTGCATGTCACGGTTGCCTGTGTACAGGCGCTGGCCGCATGTCGCGCCACCACCGTTCGCCTTAATGTCATACAACTTGTGTGCATGCAGGTACATATGACTGCGGTAACCCGCTGTCGTTTGCCGAAATTCAACTCCAATTTAAGCATACTAAATGGCCTCTCCGAACATTTTGTGACTTAAGTTTCTTGTTTCTGTCCGCCCGCAGATTCTGTGGTTTGAATTTTGACAGGTAGTTTCCGAACATCTTGTATTATCAGGAAGTAACATTGTCTATAAATTTTCTCAACACAAGTTTCTGGTATGTAAAGTTTATCCAACAAAAACACACTCATGTACTTCTCTGAGGCTTATAAGTAGTTGGTACGTACTCACCCTTGTAGTCTGGCACTCGACTGAGGTGTGACGTGTTAGGGACAGGGTGTGTGTGTGTGTGTATATATATATATGTGTGGTGAGTTTTGGCGCAAGAGTGTGCTAAGGGTCAATTTTTCTTTCTTTCTTTCTTTTTGTAGGGAACTCTGGTACGTCGTTACTCTTGGAGCTCTGGCACACGGATGAAGTGCGGCGTGTTGGAGACGGCGTGTGTGTGTGTGTATATATATATATATATGGTGAATTTTGTGCAAGAGTGGTCTAAGTGAAATTTTTTTTTGTTTGGTAGTGATCTTGCTCATAGACGGTGTTGGTAGATAGGCGACTTTGAAAGATAGTATTATTCCAAATACAATTAAATGTTAGAGAAATTCAGAGTGTTTAAACGAGTTCTATATAAGAATAAATTACACGCATCGAATCGCAAATTTCAAACAATCACAACTACGTGAATAACAAGTGCAATGACGTGACTCTCCAGCATGAAATTAAATGTAAAGAGATGAATTAGTCTACCCCGAGCTGTATGCTATAAATATAATTTACGAGAGAAGTATAACTAACGAACACAACTACATGACTATCACAATTATGTGAGTGTGCAGTATGGCATTAATTAAAGAAGCAAAAAAATGTATCTAAAATTAAATGGTTAATGAACACAATAAAAAGATATATGACACTACTTGACGCCTCTCGTACATACCTTACACGTGCCTGAGAGACTGGTGAGGAACTTTAGAAACAAAATCTACACGTAAAAAGTAATTAATTGAATAACATGAGTAAAAAAGAAAACTTTTAATATATGTCCATTCGCTCAGTGAAGCAATGACTTGGATATAGGAGTTACATCAACTTATAACCTACGCTTGATTATAGACTGAAGGGAAAATAAAAAAATTACTAAACACGTAATGAAATCGCACCAGGAGCGACCTGAAAACACATCCGTCCACCTCGGAGGTCAGTCAATGACTGAGTCGAACTTATGTCGAGAGCCTGACTATATATACGTGGAGCGCGTTCGGAGGCTGACAAGCTACTAAGGTTATAGCTACTCGGAAATAGATGTGAATACGATTTACGTGATAAATGGATAAAAATTATTTTTACGCCGCACATACTAATATATATATATTAAACTAGTTGAATTAACAACGAATTGAAAAACATGTACAAGGAGCTCTCCCAAAACACATCCGTCCACCTCGGAGGTCAGTCAATGAATGACTGGATCGTATGACGTGCACCTGCTTATAAGCTGTTAGATATACATGGAGCGCGGCTGAGTTAAAATTTGCGACTGACAGAACCTATTTCCCTATGAAGCTACAATTAACGACTTGATTACACTATTCGTCCTTCAAGTACGTGAATCTATAAAAGTGAATTATTTAAAAATAACGGACATACTACAAATTTTTCCGCCAAGTCTGTGAAATTCATGGCACTTGGTAGCAAAAACGCGATTTGAAAATGCTACGAAGCTTCGTCTACCGAACACAGAAACGGGGTTTACTTGTTAAACGTACTATCGCACGAAAATGTATTTTTTTTCCCCGATAAATTAAAGACTCATAAAAAATATATTTCACACTATAGTTTGCGTAGACTGTGAACGAGATATAAACCCTGCTGCATATAATATCGCTTTATGAGAATCACAGCTATCACACTCCGAAACCCGGTGAAGTCAAGAGTTCCAGTGTCACGTCTATGCAGCGCGAGGGTTGGCGAAGAACTAAGATGGCGTAAACCCGCGAGAAGCCTTCACGTTGTTCCTGCCCAAGGTCAACCACCCCCCTCTTCAACTACACTGGCCAAGAAAACATTTTTTCAGAGGGATGCTCTGTCCACGCAGCCGGTCCCCCTCCAACATAGTGGTCGTTTTCGCCCTTTACAAAGCTCCGGGCCACGCACCCTGGTATCGATTCAACACTGCAAAAACCTGTTTAGCGATAAACACCCCCTCCGCCGACACCAGCCAAGAACTGCCCTTTCAAACGCCGCACTTCACAAAACCTGCCCTCCACAAGGTCAGAAATTGTTATTCGGATGACTGTCCCTGTCCACGGAGGTCACTTCAAAGCCTTCGCTGTCGATTCAAGGTAACGCACCTCCTCCTTTCACTGTCAGCCCAGAACTTGTTTCCGTAGAAATGCTCGGTCCATGCAGGCCTGGCCCTTCACCCCGAGAGCGCTGCCTCACCGAGGAACGGAGGCTTGCTTCAAGGTCAAAGCGACGCTTTCCCTAGGGGCAGCAGCGGATTTTGAACTGATCTGGGCTAGCTGCCTGTCCCTCTCCCCTCCTCTCTACTTACTGCCAATTTCGCTGGAACATTGAAGTTCCCTCCTAATTTTCGAGACACAAAAGCCTGGCGTATTCCCAGCGAAACAAAACATTTCACAAGTCCCGCCGACAAAATTTTATATTCCTCATCGCTAAGAAATATGTTCCAAATGTTTTTAACAAACAATAAATTAAAGTATATATATAATCCGTTTCCCTCCAAACTTTTTTCCCGTTTCCAGAAAATATTTTCCGTTTTCCAGCCAACTTTTTTCCCATTTCCAGCAAACATTATTCCCGTTTTCCAGAAAACTTTTAACTAATAAATTATTCATCTTCATACCAACACAGCTATAAGACATTTTTTTTAAAAGTAATGACAAACATGCATCTTTCCATTTACACAGCTTAAACTTAGAACATCATTATTAGATGTAGGCAAATATTCGAGTTAAACTTTATTTTCAAACATTTAAAATGTATGTTAAACAAACTTGTTCGAAATTTTTTTTTCTTTCAATCTGTTTCTCTAAAAATATTTGTGCATATTTTTACGTGTAGTTTTCCCACTTCTGGATTTATACTATAAAATGTGTATATATTTTAACTTATTTACAAATAGTTTTCCCCTAGCAAATAAATTTTCGAACTGATATTACTGAAATAACACATATCCCGCTTGAAATGACTGTTATAGAAGCTGAAATCTGTTTAATTTCACGATATTTCAACTGATTTTCCTAAAAGGGCAAATTTAATTTAAGCGTAAAGGAAAATGGCACCCATTTTGTATCCGTTTACTATATAAGGAGGGATAAATTAATTTTTCCTCAGTATTAATTCAGCATTTTCTAAGGTTACTTCATGTGCATATGCATGCGTGTGCATAGCATTAGCACTAGTGAGACTTAGGTGCTTACAATGACGCCAGACGTCCACTATAACTCCAGACATCCATTATAACTGCTAACATTCACTACAACTCCAGGCATCTACTAAAACTCCAGGCGTCCACTATGACAGAAGTCCACTACGACAGACGTCCACTACAATGACAGACACATACTACAGCTCCAGGCGTCCACTACGACAGGAATCGACTACAACTTTAACACACATCATGTAGATCTACGAAAACATTATTGAGTTTAGACTGCTCCCAACTGCGAGTGCTGCCGAAATAATTTATAATTTATTTTGTGGCCCACGAAATAAAACTAGTGTATCTGTTCCTTGATGAACATTTACAAGCTGATGAGGATATCGTATCCTATTTGCCATGTGATGACTGTCCTTACGGCATGCATGCCTTTGCTAATGATGGGAAATTGCAATATATGCAGAGGGATTGTATGTCGCACAGGCTGAAACAGCTACTTGAAGCTAGAATCATTCCGGATGTAGTAATGGACGATTCAGGAGTAGATGAAGTAGAGTCCAAGGAGAGAATTGTCATCTTATAAAATTTATATGAGCTATATTGTCTGTACATAGTGTATAAAGAAATAACGTAAAAATGATGTGGTACGCTCAAGGTTTTGAAAACTACCAAGACAACTCCTTTGTATTAAGGAGATTCCTATTTCTTATGCGACCGACGCTAATGACTAAAGTATTATGCTTCAAATCTCCCAGATCTTGGTATAGTTTAAAACCTGAAGTTAAAATGATGTTTCGTGAACAGACTTACGAGATACATAACCTGAAATGGGAATCTGGTAACGTAGCTTACGAAAAATGTTTTCAATAGTAAATTATGTGCTACTCGAAGAATATCCCTGACATGTGCTTGGAAAAATGCAGAAGGAAATTTTAAATTTTTTTTACCAATGCAGAAGTAATAAATATCAGAAGATAACATGACTGTTCGAGTATTAATTCAATTGTCAAATGCTATAATACTAATCATTGCGAGGAAAAAAAATTCTGCTCACAATGTAAAAGCGAAGCTTTAAGAGAATATTTGTACTATCATCCTACCTATGTGTGGGGATATTAATTTTCGAAAAATGGTTTGCTCCAGGTAGCGTAAGATTTCGAAAAAATGGATAAATTCAACCAAGAGAAGACGTATTCCGGTATTTTTCAAGGAAAGAAGGAAGTATGGTTCCAGTCTCTAGACAACATATACTTCCAAACACAGATGTGCAACAGAGATGAACTTTGGCATTTTGCAAAAGATTTCTGAGAAAGCATGTATATAGAACTAATGTTGTGTTATGAAGAAGAAGACTATCCGGTTTTTAATATGCGGCCTGACAGCGAATTGCCTTGTTCTTCTTGGGACCTATGTTTAAAAATTCGCAGTGCAGAAATGACCAAAGAACCAGGTTTTCATGAAATAAAATATAAATTGACTAGAGAATTTTACAACAGCCTCACCTTATGGACTGAAACATGTAATAATAAAGAACCCGTCATGCAAATTCAAGGCAGTAGCGGACTTCTACGAACACCATGTGGAATGTGGGACTATGGGTTTTGAAACAGCAATGTTTGTGTTTGTAAATTTGATCTAACAAAACTGTTGTTGGAGAACTAATTTGACCACAAACTGGAAGAACATTTGACTATACAAAGAGAGAGAGAGAGAATCATACACAAGAGCTTCAGTTACGATGGAAAGGCTCGACTCACCACTTCCTCATGCCAGTGTTACTCCAGTATTCAGGCGAGTGTGGTTTAGAATTGAAGTTGAAGATAGTCCACTACAAATTCAGATATGCAATGGAGATGGACATTGGAGTTTTTCAATAATCAATTCTGAATGTATGTACAAAGAAGTTGGAGATTGCACTGGTCACAAGTGTGTAGTGTATAATTTAAGATGTCATCGATTTTCCGATTAGTATAGAATTAACTTCTCCCTGCAGTATGTGGAATTCTAAAGTTTGGGTTAGCAAGAATGGTTAAAAAATTAATGGTGTTGTCAGCAGCTATATAAAGAAGATTGTTCAGTATTAAATTGTCAGTCGTGGCTAGAATCTTCAACCCTACAGATGTATAGGAGGTGTTAAAAATGGAATACAGAAGAGTTTTCGTTAAACTGTATGATGGTATTCTACATGTTCATGTCTGTAACAATATAGAACATTGTTGCTACCCTTTCGACAACAGTCTTGGCATTCGCTTTGGTGAAGTAATAGCATGCAATGATTATGCTGTGAGATATCTTCGCCCCGGCAGTGACATGCCAACCACATTAGAAGATTTGATGATTGCCAGTCTTAACAAGGAAATAGAAGAGGAACAAGGAAACTGAGTAATCGCCTACCAGTTCACCAAACCTCGCCAGGGAATCACCATTCGTTGAAAGGGGACCTGCGATGGGGACATCCACAACCTTATTTTCGAACAAGGAGGATTAGTTTTCCCGTCCATGTGGAATTTATATGCTAGTAAAGTGGCTAATGCAGAATATCGTTCCCAATTAAATACAAGTATGCATTTTTTACTTAAGGTTTGTATTCTGTAATTTATAGTTTATTATATCCACATTTCATTGTTGAGGAAATATGTGAGTTAGACATTCATTTCAAATGTACGTATCTCTCTCAATCTTTTACAGCACATAGTAAACCAACTAGTTATGATGGCACTAACTAATTGCAATAGTTCTGAATGTCTTGTAAATCAGTACATACTGCACAGAGTACATTGTAAGCATAATCTTAAAGGTGAATGCATTGTAACGACATATTGTGAGGAAGAAAAATGTTTTAAACATCTTGTTTATAATATAGACACTGTTTGGCCCTATTGGAATTTCGATGAATGTGATAATCATAATACTTTATATCATTATAGCAAAAACAAGTTTGGTTCTTCTATCATACTGGGTGTGATTCATCAAAATGTTACGTACATTGAGCAATGAAATTAGCAAAAATAAAATTTAGCCCTAAAACACATTTCAACTTGCAAAGTTAGAGAATGAATTTATCAATATACTTACATTGTTCCTTGCTAAATATTTTCAGTCGAGTGTTGGATGTCATAGTAGCAACATGATGTATTTTAATCCCCCAAATCATTATGTCAGTATCAAACAAGGAAAGTCCAATATAACACGCCCTATAGTGGAACTGACTTTTGCGAGAATTTATGGAGACTTGCAACAGTATTTTTCATTTTAAAGTAACTTATTTTCCTCTAGGAGACGAAAAGTGTCACAAACTCATATGGTACAGTGATAACAAGAAATGTGCAGTGTTTTATATGACTGCAAACACACCTCTTCCATCTAGTATTGAAGATGTGTATTCATATTATGTTGAATCCTAACTTCATTTGGTTGAAAGCATCATTTTACATTCCCCTACTTGTAAAGATGTTTGTGTGCAAACAGGCAGGTTAAAACCAGGGCATAAGAAACACTCCCTTATTGAAATTTTAATGACAATTACATAAAATTTATTCTGAGGGTGATATTTATTTTCGAATTTAATAAAGTGAAATTTGTTTGTATTAATTATTGTTAATTCATATATGTATGTTTGTCTCCACATGACTGAGTGTGTGTGCACATTACTGCGAGTGTGTGTGTACATGACTGTGTGTAAGTGCAGGGGAAAATCGTGTTTTCATTAAATTTTAGATGGCTTGTTGAATTGTATTTATGAGGAGATTAATAGAGTTTAAAGGGAGATACTCGGTAACCTCCATAGTATTGCAATATGGACCTAAGGCGAGACAATATATCGGACCAAGGTCCTCTCTACACTGTTAAATATTCATAAATATATTTCAATACCATCTAGAATAGAAATACAAAGTACTCTGAGGAAAAACAGCTGCATGACTGCGAGTGTAGTGCAGGGGAAAATTGTGTTTTCATTAAATTTTAGTTAGTTTTACATAGTTTTAGTAAATGTTTATGGGCAGGTTGTTGTATGTATGAGGTATGAAATGTGGAATGGGCAAAACAAGGGAGAACTATGTTGGATATGTCTTGTGTTTAGGAGGTGCATGACCTCAGCTCCCAAACTTGTTCTGTGTGAGTTACCTGGAGAAGGATGATTGGAAGATGGATAAATGAGCCTTGAGTATTTCTAATGTATGAAATGTTTTTGATGTGTATGTGATGGGGTGGATTGGGTATTTAAGTTCATTTTGAGACTATTCATTTTAAAAGTTGTTGGGTAAATGTGCGTGTGACAGAGAGAAAGAGAGAGAGGGAGAGAGAGAGGGAGATATATATATATATTAGTTGTAATTTGATTTATTTTTTTAAATATTTAGTTTTACAAATGTTTGTTTAGTTAATATCAAGTGTGTTACTCCCTCTCTATAAATTTTAGACAAAATTCGTTATTAAATTTATAAAAGTATTTTTGATTGTGTAATATTAATACATTTTATTGAGTGTATAAATGATTTGGACAGTGAACACTAGTTTTTTTGTTGTACACTAATTTTGACAGTGTCAAGTAACTCACAGTCTTTTTAAAAAAGCACATTTAAGTTGTAACTTTTTTATGCAGTGTGCTTGCTTTTAAACTCCTGAAAAATTGGCGAGGCGATGCAGACTTAGGACTAGAGAATTTTATAGTGGACACAAGCTGCAGACCGGTAATATGCACCACAGAGAGAAACTGGTGGAGTGGCGTGAGCAGAGGGGAAGTGCCCAGTCTCCCTCCTGCTGGAGAACATGTGCACAGGCCCCCTCCAGGCTCTGCACAATAGCAGGGGAGAAGGGGAAGTTGTTGGGCTGGAGTGTGCCTGTATGGTGGTGCACGACACAGACTGTGACAATTTACTGAACCATTCTCTTGCCTGCAGCTCTGCGAGCGAGCCAAAACTCCCAGCCCGTGCACAGTCTTTTACACTGGTCTGTCTCCACCCTATTCACCCTCATTGGCTCTTGAGACCAAAGTTTGGCTCACTCCCCAAACACACTCAGTTCTCGGCTGTCCACTACCTAGCTTTGTACATGAGACTTTAGAATGACTCGTACCCAAATCTTTTGTAAAGACATATCGCTATATTCGACTTACTTTCCTAAATAAATTAAAGTTCCCTCAAAAATAATTTTATTTATACTAAAAAATACAGTGTTCATGGTACCATTAGTTACAACTATGACGTAATGAGGGAATTATGCAGTTTAATTTTTTGTATTTTTTTTCAGAACGATGAGACTCTTCAGTGTAATTTATTGTGGTGTTACAGCTATTGTAGAGGAGGAACTAAAGAAACTTTTAGTTAGTTAAAATGGGTGAGCGTAAGTGATCCAGTATTGATATCTTGCCTGAAGATCTTTATGTAAGTAATTCCGATTCTGAATCACAGATGGAAAGACAGTCTACAGCAAGCTGTCGAGACAGTGTCCCTTCGCCTAAGTGTTTACGAGTTAATTTATTAGAAGACAATCTCTACTTAAGTGATTCGAACACGAATTCACTTACTGAGAGACTGTCGAAACCAAAAGGTCAATATGTGTCTGCTTCCCCCAGACATAAGATTGTTGATATTTTAAATTATTACTTATTTCTATCAGAAGAAGATTTGTGTGCTTTGGATAGTGCTCCATCCGTTTTACAACCGACTTTCGAGTCAATTAGAAATATTTTGCTGAGGGAGTGGGAAAATAATTCGTTTTACGACTTGCCAGTCTCAGTGGAGCCTTTTGCCAGACCTGACACGTGAACTCATGGCTATGGCGTTCGTGGGAAGACTAAATGATGTGCGGATACTTAGCGATAAGCTGGACAGTGATATGGCCTTTTCTCGTTTTTTCAAAAGGTGTAAAGTCCCTTTATTAAGCTTAATAATGGCATCACCCTGGCCTATTAGAGTTTCAGTTACCATAGAGGGTAAGTTTATTAAAATCCCTCACGTCGAAGGAAGGTGTTACAGAAACCTTTTATTTTGAAAGCAAAGCACTCTCTGTCCTACATTCATCCAATGTGTGTTTAATTTATGATGATGATATCATTCCTTATCTCACAAACAGACTTGAGGAGTTTAGTGCACATGGATCTGGCTAGAGTCTACAAATATTGACATACATGGATGCATGTGTGAGCCAAATCGGCCATTCACCATTGGTGCTGCGCACACTAAACTACCGAAGTTTATTGCTGATAGGAAAGCTTGTGTCGATGTACACTGCCCAAAGGGAATGTGTTTCCACTACGCCATAATAGTATATTTGGTTCCAGCCACACAAAATGTCAGTCATTCTTCTTCATATCCAAATCCTCACAAGGTTTTGAATATCGAACGTCTGTCGACACCTGTAGTCATACAGGATATTCGTAAGTTTGAGGAGAACAATTCTATTCCTATCGATGTCTACTGTGTGGTGGACAACAATAATTATTAAATTGACGAAACTTGTGAAAAGGGTGGGGTTGTAGTACCCATCATATTACTCCTGTATGTCTTGACAAACATGTTAATATTTTGGCGATTCGTGTGAGTAGAAATGCCGCCAATTTCATTTTGTATGTATTATAAATTTGTCCTGGCTGGTTGGTAGTCAGCTGGCTAAGAAGAAGTGTAGAAAACATATTTGTGATCATTGCCTCCAGTACTTTGTTAGTGAGGAAAACTCGCGAATCACTATATTCTTTGCCAGCAACAAAAGGCTATTCGCAGTACGTTCACGACTGGGAACGACTAGTACTTGGAATTTAAAGATTACAGCAAACAGCAGAGATTGGGTTTCATCACCTATTGCGACGTAGAAAGTTGCCTAAAACCAATGTCCATTTGCTTGCCTAATGATAAAATTAGTTATACAACTACCATCAACCAACATGTTCCATATGTTTGTAGCATTTTGTTAGTCTGCTCATACAATCCAAGCTTAACTAACTACTTTGAGTTTTTGGGTGATGATTGTATGTACCAATTAGTTGGATAAATTAGTTGAACTTACAATGTGGGTTGCAGGAATCTACAGCATGATTGTTCCGATGAAGCCGAAAACCCCTGCTGATGAAGCTATTTTGGCGGCTCAGAAAAGTTGCCACATTTGTAAAGAAATGTTAGGCACATATGATATTGTGGTCGATCATGACCATCTGACAGGCGAAATCAGAGGTTGGGCACATTATAAGTAAAACTTAAATTTCAGACTGCCAAAAGACAAACTTGTTGCTGTTTTTCATAACCTGCAAAACTGTGATGCTCACTTTCTTATAAAGCCATTCGCTGAACGTCATGTTCCACAACCCGATGGAACTGTGGTAATCGAAAACTCAGGTAAAATTCAAGTAATTGGAATGACCCTTGAAAAATACAAATGTATTACCAAACAAATTTCCAATGGGATTGATTCAATTCGAAAGGCACAATATTCCTTGTTACAGTTTATTGATTCATTCCAATTCATGAGAGCCTCTCTGGAAACTTTGGCATGTAATTTGCTATCTGCACAATTGAGTATCATCTGCTCGATGTTTCCAGACAACACCCAATTCGGATTGGTAAAACAGAAGAGAGTTTTTCCTTATGACTTTTTTAAGTTGCCAGACAGTCTGACGTGCAAGTCACTCCCACCAAAGAATGCACTTCATAATGTGATGAGAGGCAAATACATTAGCGATGAGGACTATGCTTATGCCCAAACCACATGGAATGCATTCAACTGCATAAACTTGCTGCAGTATGTCATTCATCACTTCAGTGTGGACACATGTTTGCTGGCGGATGTGTATGAGAATTTCAGGACAGTATGTTTGGCTAATTACTGTCTTGACCCGCCATGTACACCACAGCTCCATCTCTTTCATGGGACACTTTATTGTCAATGGCACGCGGCAGCTAGTGCTGTTGACTGATACAGACATGTTTCTTTTTGTAGAATGCATTGTTAGGGGTGGCATTACCCAGGTTTCAAAAAGTAGTTTGGAAGCCAACAATGTTTACATGGGTGAGGACTACAACCCCAGTGTGGTATCGAAATATATATATATGTGATTTCTATCTCAAGAGGCTGTACAGTCATATGATGCGATCCAAGCTTCCGATCGGCAATTTTGAGTGGGTTGAGGCTGATGTATTTTCAACATGGGATTTTTCATACATGGTGAATGCCAGTGACACTTGTTTTTTCGCAGAAGTTGATCTGTCTTTTCTGGAGGAGTGTCATCATAAACTATCTGATCTGCCTTTGGCCCCAGAAAATGGTATACCCCTGAACGGCTCGCATGAGAAACGTCTTTTAACACTCTCGCCGTGCAAGAAATATGTTATACATGGGGAAACATTGATGCAGTATTTGGTGTATGGGGCCAAACTCGACTCTGTTCGTAGCATTTTGCGCTTTGAGCAGAAGGCTTCATACATCGAGTTTAATATTGAGAAATATGCCCAGGCTGCGAACGAATTCGAAAAATCGTTTTTCAAGTACATGATTAATTCCATTTATGGAAAAACCTTGCAGAATGTCCATCGGGAAAGGTACATAAGAGTTGTTTCGAGGTATGACATACTCTACGGGGCTGCAGAGCTGATAGGATGTCTTACATTCCAGGCAAGACAGACTATCGATGAAAACTTTGTTCTTATCGAGATATCAAAGAGTTCTGTTGCATTCAACAAACCTTTATATGCTGGTGTTGCCATTCTTGAACTTTATAAATTAACTCTCTATGGAATTCATTATCGGTACATGCATACAAAATTTCTTCCTCCAGCCTTACACCTCCTTTATTGTGACACCGATTCCTTGGTATATTCTGTTGCTTGTGATTATATCTATAAAGTCATTACCCCAAATTTAAAAGCACGGTTTGATACATATAACTATGCGCTCGATAACCTGCAAGGATTCCCTCATGAGAACAAAGGCCGTACTAGGGTGATGAAAGATGAATGTGCTGGTCGCATTATCACACATTTTGTGGGTTTACATCCTAAGCTTTACGGATACGTCATTGGGAATCAACAATGTATACGTAAGGCAAAGGGTGTGAAACCTAATATGTTACAGTCACTCAGGTGCGAGAATTATCGAGATTGCCTCGAAAATTGCACAAGGGTTTTGGGGACCCAGTATCATTTACATTCGCGTCTGCATCAAGTCTACACCGAATGCTTAACCAAGGTAGTGTTGCCAGGCATGGATGATAAGTGGTACATTGAAGCAGATGGAATATCAACATTACCTTGGGGGCACTACAGAATACCTAAGTAATTTTTTTTTTTTCCTCCCTACAATAGTTTCATCACCACAATAAATGTAGCCCACCAACAACACCACAATTATCACCACAATGCCATCGATAATGTACATTTGCCAACACCACCACATGCACCTCCTGTTCCATGACCAACTTCAAGGCTAATTATTGCTGCCCACAACATCCACAAATATCTACAACATGTATTGTGTCACCATTCATTGTTGCTGTTCGCTGTTTGCCCATCTGTATCGATAATACAACAGTCTTCGATACATAATAATAATAATAATAATAATAATAATAATAATAATAATAATAATAAGAAAGTCGCAATATGATAAATCATCTACAGGAAACTGACTGCGTGTGACTGTGTGTTACACCCTATCGTCGCTGTGTGTGTGGGTGGAAATAACCCAGTTTTGACACAATAAATGAATACCTTAGATGTGCATCATTATTGCATCTTCAAGAGTGTGTAAATATTATGTATATACACATAGTTTAACGTGTAAATGACAATATTCAGATTGTTGTAATATATTTGTAAATATTTATTTAATCATTTTTTGATCTTGTAATCAATGTCAGACAATTTTTGTAACAGTAATATTAGCAGTAGTAGTAGCAGTAGCGTAGCAGTAGTAATAGTATTTGTTTTATGATGTACTATTGATGTACACAGCTTTATTGCAGAAAATTGTAAAAATGGTTATCTTGTTCTGAAAATGCCTTGTTTTTGTTAAAATGTCTTGTTGTTGAAAATGTTTGGTAATTTAGCTTGTAAGATGAATGTTCGTTTTAACATATGTGAAATATTGATTTTGAATAAATTTGTTTAATTGGTAAAACATAGTATGATTGAAAATGTCTTTTACTGTATCAATATTTGTTGTAAACTAGTTGTTAATATTTTAGCTCTTAACGATGATTTTTTAAAAAGAAAATAATTTCGAAAAAGAAAAGAATTTTAACAGAATTTTAGTATGTAAAAATTGACTGCTGTGTCTTGTTATTTATTAGTTTGAAAATTTCCCCCGTGTAATTACTTTGTGAGTGATTGGATGAGTTATAAGTACTTTTATATTAAATGAAAAAAAAAACATTTCTTGAAACTAGTAGGTGATGGTAGAATTTGTTTGTTTGAATTTAAATTCGGATTATCTATTTGCTAACTACCACAAATAAATGTTACAAGTTTGTTGATGTTATTTTGATGAGGGAGAAAAACTAACTTTTCAATTAAAACACAATCTGAAGAGCTGAAGAGAACTTATATAAAAATATGGAGAGAAACGAACATGTCTGAATGAATTAAATGGAAGGAACAGACTGGGATATCTCGAGAAAACTTTGCTGGGCCGCTGGCCAAGAACCCTAGGGAATTTAACAAAATCAGAAATTCACAAACAAAAACCTTTTCAGGGCTAGGTGGAAAGAGCCCTTACCTTCACATCAAAATGTTTCCCTGCTGTCCTACAACTGGGAGAGATCAACCAACTTTTAAAATGAAAATTTTTTTCTCACAGTATCAAGATTTCAACTGTTGCAGCTGAAGATTCAATACGGCGATGCTTGCTGGTGAAAAAGCACAGTCATACTTTACACAAAGTCAGAAAAACATAATTGAAAACTTCTTAAAACATTAAATTCAACAATTTCACAAAGATACACTCATATCCACATGACAGCTTATAAGCAAGCACACGTCATATGTTCCACTCATTCATTGACTGACCTCCGAGGTGTATGGATGTTTTTCGGGAAGCTCCTGGTGCGATTTCTATTGTGTCTTTAAAATTCGAAATGCGAGTTTGAAAATATTTATTTCTTTGTGTTAACTGGAAGTGCTAAATCATTCTTCGTTTGTTTTGCTAATTAAATTGTACAGACGTGTTATGCGAGAGGTGCGACTTCATTATACGTGTTAATCAATAAATTTCTTTTAATGTGTGGATTTCGTTTCTAAAGTTCCTTACCAGTCTCAAAGGCAGACAGACGTGTAAGGTATGTGCAAGAGGCATCAAGTAGTGTCATATATCTTGTTATTGTGTTCGTTAGCAGTTTAATTTATAGGGACTTTTTTTACTTCGTTAATTAATTCCATTTGCACACTCATGTAATTGTGATAGTCGTGTAGTTGTATTCGTTCAATATACTTCTCTCATATTCATTATATTTCTAGCATACAGCTCGGGGTAGACTAATTCATCTCTTTACATTTAATTTCGTACTGGAGAATCACGTAATTCACTTGTTATTCATGTAGTTGTAATCGTTTGAAATTTGAGAATCGATGCGTATAATTTATTAATATGGAGAACTCGTTTAAACTCTCTGTATTTTTCTAACGTTACATTGCATTTGGAACAATACTAGCTTTCAAAGTCGCCTATCTACCAACACTGTCTCCAAACAAGATCATTACCAAACAAAATAAAAGTTACACTTAGACCACTCTTACACAAAACTCACCACAAATATACCACGTCCCCAACACACCACACCTCATCCGTGTGCCAGAGCTCCAAGGGTGAGGGCATACCTGAGCTCCCCACAAAAAAGAAAGAACGAAAATTGACCCGTAGCACACTCTTGCACCAGAACTCACCATATGTATATATATATATACACACACACTCTGTCGCCAACACGTCACACCTCAGCGAGTGCCAGATCTCCAAGTGTGAGGACGTACCAGAGCTCCCCACAGAAAGAAAGAAAAAAGAAAATCGACCCTTAACACACTCTTGCGCCAAAAAAAAAATAACCGTTTCAATACGTCTGACCCTTTCAACAAATTTAACAATTTCAATAAGTTTAACCATTTCTATAAATTTAACCATGTAAATAAATTTAACCCTGTAAATAAATTTAACCCTTTCAATAAATTAAACCCTATTTGATTAACCCTTTTGACCAACCATTTCAATAAATTTAATTTACCATTTTTCATAAATTGAATTTGGTCAATCAAAAAAGGCTCATCCCTTTGTATCTAGAACCCCTCCGGCCCTACTACTCTTATAAAATTCCACTATGTTCCCTTACGTTTAACTGTAATGTTTGTAATTTGGAAAAAAAAAAGGAGGGGGGAGAGGAATGTTAAACGTAGTCCCCAGACTTGATATCATCTCATCGATGGCCGGCATTAATACTGAAACAGTGATAACATTTTTTATTTACCATTGGCTTGCTTTTGGTGCAATTTCGTGAGAAGAGATGCTGAGTATTTTTCTTTGAACGAACCAGGTTTCCTTTCTCACATTGTTTCTTTACATTCTTCAATATGTAGTTATTTTCGTCTAGGTATCGTTCCACCTCCCTCTATTGTTGCAACATGAAAAGTTGTGCACTTGTAAGTTATCCCGTCCTCTTTTTTATTATTATTTTTTCCGTTTCTCCCTACCTGTTTTTCGTCCTTTCATATTCTCGATCCCTTTGTACTGCGGGCTCTCGTATTGTAGAGCAAAGGACGCGCGAAACTTGGGAAATTGAAAAGCTGAGGCCAACGCTAACTGAATATATCTCCGCACACATGTGTGGGAGGAAAAGAAGAGGAGCGTATGGAAGATGACGGAGGAGGGGAGAAGGGATATTAGAAGTTTAACCTTTTCTTCCAAGGCAGTGGATCCAGCCACTCGAATATGTTTCCTGTCACGTCCTACTGTAAGCGTGCGGGAAGGCGGTTGCCTTCGCTCCGCCATGTAGCGTACCCACCTCACAAAACTCTCTTCTCCCTTTTCAGCTGACCTCCACGGAATGTGGATTTGTCTTGGCTAGCCTTCGCGCCAGAACCGGCTGCGTATGACAGGAGGGGAGTGCTTGTGTGTGTATATCATTCCCCAGCTGGCAAAAACGAGATCGAAGCTTTGTCTGCTCTCTGGCATCGAGGATGAACACCAGGCCAGCTTCGGACCAACTCTACACTTTCTCGGGGCCACGGTGGCTCAGCGGGTGCCTGAGCGGTTAGCCTGCTCGCCTTCAATTAAGGCGATCCGTTTTTAATCCCCAGCCGGGTTACTCCGGATTTTCGCACGTGGGAAATCGTGCCGGACGATACCGATGGTGGGCGGGTTTTCTCGGGGATTTCCCGTTTAACCCGCCCCTTCATTCCGGCGCTGCTTCTTAATCACCTCAATCACCCTCATTGGCTCTCAAGACTTCGACGTTGAGATACGTCCAAATCTCTTCACTCACTCTACATTTTCTCCTAGACTTGGAAGTTCGTATCGAAGTTGGCAGCACGCTGGGTTAACACCACTATAAAACTTAAGCATTTTTATGTGAAGTTTTGTTTTCTCTGTAACATGGGACAGACAAATATAAAGTCGAGCATTCTTTGACTTTGTGATTTCAAAAAGTTTGAAACTTAAAATAAAATTCGCAGCCATTTTGCAGAAAATTAATTGGAGCTTAGGTGTACTGGATGAAGTATTTGTTTACAGTAAGGCGATGTTCATTTTGGTAAATTTAACCAAACCCGTCGTAATTTTGTCTTGTATAAACTAAAGAAACGGTAAACGAATGTTATGTGAAGAGATTGAAAGACAGGAATTCATATTTATTAGTAAAGCAGCTTTTTCTTAGAAGTATTATCATATAGAGGCCACCGCTTAATTCAAAACAGGCACTATACACATATATTCCTGCGTGATGTATATAATGATTTACAGTACAAGATTCATAAAGACAGCAAAACCGATTTTCATTTGTCTGGACTTTAACTTTAGGTTGGTTTAGTGTATCGGCGATTTTGTAAAAAAAAGTTTTCGATAAAGCCAAGTGTTAACGTTTGCATTTGTGTAAAGCCCTTTACGGTGCGAGGGGTTCTATGGTTCGAGTCTCAAGTAGAGCATGGATGTTAATTTGTGTTCGTCTTAATAAGTCACGCATGAGTCGCCATGCATAACAATTTGTCACTTGCCACTGAAATAACGAAATTTAACCATATACGTAATTAAAAAGAAAGGCTTATGTGTCTGATGACTGGCGCACTGGTCTTCTGCGTAGGCTATACGGGTTTAGATCCTTACGGGATCACCCACGATTTTCACACACTGGAAAATTAACGGCCAGCGGGTTATCTCGGAATACTTCCCCTGTTCCTCACCGTTTCATTCCATTGCTGCTCCTTTTGTATCCCACTTCACCCTCGTGGACGCTAAAACACGTCGTTTTAAAACGCCATCAAACACTTTCGTCTCACCTATACTTCCCTACAGAGAATTTCTTTTAATTTATTATAGGCTGTTTACGGCAAAATGTGCTCTTTTTAAACCCCTTTTAAATTATTCCTTTCACACAATTTCTATCTGCCTGCTGCTTTTTAATATAAACCTTGCAATGTGACAAATAAACACAGTGCGCTGTAGGAAATTATTCTCAAATTTTCTATACGAATGTATACGTAGAGTGAGGAAGAGCGAATGGTCAAGTTATTTCCATACATTCATGCTAGCGTTCTTACATTTGCCCAGGAAAGAGTCAAATGGGTAGAATACTTCCCAACTTTGAATGGCAAGGATGCTAAACATTCCATATTTGTAGCAAGATGTTTGATATTATTTCCATACGATATATGGGTTAAAAACTTCCAATTCAGTTTAGGAAGTTTACCAGAAATTTTTTAGAGTGTACATACATTTCATTACTCTCAGAATTTAACACCTAAGGCTGCAACTATATATATTTATTATAGACTGATCACGATAAAGTGAAAACTTTTTAAGGCCCTCCCAACAGCGGTTAACGACTAATACATATATCTTATTGCAACCTCAGGCATTCAATTTTGAGGGTGGTGAAATATATTCTCTGTGTTTATTGGTCACATTGCAATGATTATATCAAAAAACAGCAGGAAGGTGGAAATTGGATGAAAGAAAAAATTTTAAGGGTCTTAAAAAGTGCTCACTTTACCGTGAACAGCCTGTGGTTAATACTTGGGAGAGCCTTAAATAGTGCTCACACTTTACTGTGAATAGCTTATACTTCCCGAGGGGCTTAAGGGACAGTGCGTTTAGCATGCTGAGCTCCATGCTCGATCTCAGAAGAATCTAAGTCCAAGTTTTTGGCATTTTGGAAACCTGGAAAATGTTACCGGTGGATTTCTCCGGAGCTCTCCCGTTTCCATAAACAGTGCATTTCGTGGTCTCATTTAAAAACATGCTTGCGGGCTTCACCAATATTTTCGATACTCAGCTGCTGCTAACCCAACGCTATGGCGTACCTCTCCATGCACTCAATTAGGATTACTACATTTCGCATATTTCAAAGAAATGTCTAAATGTAAATATTCCTAGTTTAGACTTGAATAAAATTGTATTCAAAATTAGTTAATCCACCAAGCAGTTTACGTCTAAATTAAACAAGCCAAATTGGTTCTAAGTAAATGAACGACTAAAAAAAAAAAAAAAAAAAAAAAAAAAAAAATCAATGAGGGTATGGGAACGATTGAAAGGAATATAACACTACTGTACACAAGCGTAGTGAAATATTGTACTGTATGACTGTGCTTTAATACATGCTTAATATCACATTTATAATCATATCTACTCAATGGTAATATTCAGTCGAGGGACGATCTCTGTCGTCCATACAATTAATGCGTTAAGTTTTGTATTAGAGTGCTAAGCCATGAAAGTGTGTGCTATTTTTTTGTTTAATTTTCACCCTAGTAAGCAAACTGGCATGAATCGGGACTGTTAACAAGCAGCTACCAAGAAATTCAGGCACCTGTTTCAAAACGGCACGCACAATCACATTTAAATAATTCTTCCTTGGATACATGAACACTTTTGAAAGCCTTGCTTAATTTATTTTACCAATCCAGCGCATATTGTTCCTCTAAATAACGCACCCATGCCTCTATCAAGTTACACTTGAAATTGCTGGAAACATTCTGACGTTACATATCATGCCATTGAAAATCAGTGGCAAAAGATTTTTACGCATATTACAGGTAATGGCGTGAGAGTAGCATTGCAATGTTCCCAGTCATCTTAAGTGCAACTTGATCGAGGCATGGGTACGTAAGGTAATTTTGTGATCTCCCGCTAACGTTACAATATCAGATACATCTAGTTTTGATATTGAAATACGTATATGTAATCACGAGCAGACTTCGTTCCGAGGTTTTGTTTGAAGACTATTGCACGAAGGCTGTTCAAGTAGTGTAATATCTGACCCAGGACCGGTTTCGAAACATGCTTTGGCCAAGTCTGAGACATGTCAGCGATGCAATGTGTACAATTGCAGAGCCACGAGAAACTCTGTAACTGCGGTTATTAGCATCTAATTGCCATCAGGTGAAATACTGAAAAGGTTTAGAAACCACACTAGATCTTGCCGATATATTTGTGGACCGCGCTGTGCTTTTACATATGAAATGAAATAGTTCAGGGCCGACACTTTACAAGAGGTTGTGCTGTTTATCAAACCGACAAAATTACTTTGACTTCCATGACCGTCCTCTTTTTCCAATTCGTGGCAAACCCACGAAGAACGCGTTTTATCGGCACCGATCAGCATGCACAGTTCTGTGTTCGCCCCTTCGCTGTTTTCATTTAATTGTTTTCGAAATCTACAAGATTAAACACTTTCTATCAAGAACCTCGATTTTTCTATCTGTGTAAATATCACACAAAAAAAAAAGAGTGTTCTTAAACTATGGGTTTTGATGCGTACGTTCATATGCACAGTATAATGGAAACATGTTTTGTACAGGTTTGTAGAGATGCAGCTTCCTACGTTATCATAAGACATACTGCACCTTACGAAAGCCACTTTAAAACACTTAACCGAGGGACAAAAATAACAGCTGTGCTGAAAGGAAAACCGGACAAGGGCCTCTGTTCTTTATATATGCAACCAGTCTCTGCCACTTCGAACAGCTATGTAACATACAC
Source organism: Dryococelus australis (assembly GCA_029891345.1). Taxonomy (NCBI): domain Eukaryota; kingdom Metazoa; phylum Arthropoda; class Insecta; order Phasmatodea; family Phasmatidae; genus Dryococelus; species Dryococelus australis. The sequence continues at coordinate 96,276,824 of CM056993.1, read as the reverse complement.
GCAGTAATGGGTCTATAGTTAAGTTCAACAAATTACGCGGCTAGCTATGCACGGCTTATATTTGTTAATTTTAGTCGTTTTATTTGCCTTTCGGAGAGTATTTTCACATAGTTATAATATTTCCAAGGAACATGTTAGCCAGCTACTTTGGAACTGTAAATGTATTTACACAGATGAAAAACATCGCAGACTTGAATTGACTTCGCAAAATATATGTCGTGATTATAAACATATGCAGAGCTCTCTTTTGAAATAAATCTAGTATCTGTAATAAAAACGCCTGGGGGGGGGGGAGCGGGGACCTTTCTATGTTTTTTTCCACACAGAAATGTTCACTACATTTTAAATACTCGCACATCATGAACAAGAGCCCCTTTTGTAAATTTATAACTCAACGTCCACGTAAATTTCCCGAAGTTGGCAGTAATGCCACTAGCTCCTGTCTTCATGAACAGTCGTAATAACCGTATGAGATAACTGCTGCCCGTCTGCTGGCAGTGGCGTTCAGCTAACCAGAAAAGTTCCAAGGATAGGCTCCTGAACGACAAATTTACCTCTATTTTTGACTTCGGCTTTATACTGTTTTTACTTCGGTTTCCAGTGATTGTATTATTTTACTTTGATAACGTCCTTATATATTTAAAATATTTTCATTTTTACTTTATAAATAATATAAAATTAGCCAGTATAAATAGTAAAACATGTGTGCGCTCAGGACTATGCAGTGTTATAGACAGTAAAATGTGGAACGTGGCACATTTCAGTGTCGTATTATTAAGAGCTGAAAATAAAGTAGATGTGTAGTAGAAACATTCACAACATGTGTTATTTACATAATAAAATTAATTAGAATATATATGTATATATATAACACATATGTTTAATAGCTGGCATTGTCCGTCACCTGACGTTTGTAGTAAATAAACTTAAGAAATGGAAAAAAAAGAAAAAAGACTTTTCTTTAGAAATTGTAAAGTCTAGTAGGAGATTTATGAAGTGTACACAAACATTTAGAATATAAAATATTTATATTCATGGTTCCCAGAGCATTGTTCCTTATACCAAATATATTTCATGGACGACAACGATGATTTAAAAAAAACTAGCTGTCGTAGAAGCTTCGATTTTTGTTGTGCTTTATAGTACACAATTTCTAGTAATACGCACTTGTCAAAACTAAATTTGCCATAAATCTTAGTGGAGTGGAGAGATTTGGGCGGCCCTTAACATTGAGGTCTTGAGAGCCGGTGAGGGTGAACTGAGGTGAGTATGGAACAGCGCCAGAATGCAAGGGCGGGGGGAAACGAGAGATCCCCGAGAAAACCCGCTGGCGAGCGGCATAGTCCGGCACGATTCCCACGTGCGAAAATCAGGGTGCGACCCCACCGGGAATCGAACCAGGCTCGTCCAGGTGGGAGGCGAGTAGTCTGGCCACTACACCACCATGGCCCCACCATAATTCGTAGTAATCATTACTGCTGCACGCGCTATCATCGAAGAGGAAGTTTTATATCTCCACTACTAAATGAATCGCGCGTTGAGCTGGTAGTAACTGCCGAAGGTTCAGTTCGCACAGTTGTTTCTAGCTGCAGACGCTGCAATGGGGAAAGGAAGAAGCAGCTGGTGTTTCCAGTGCTGGAGCCGCAGTATCCCGGGCTGGACGCAGTCTGGAGCGTGAAGCAATAGGTTGTGTTTGGGCGAAGCACCCCCCCCCCCCCCAACACACCTTCTACAGCCAACAACCTTTCCTTCCTTCAGCGAAAATGAATTTACCAAGTCGGCAGAGAGAGGCTGTACGCCATTTCCGCCTGTCTTGGTCCTGGTGCGGGGAGGAGAGAGACAACAGCGCGACTGGCGACCATAAGAGGCGAAGATGCTGGCAGAGAGAGATAGTGAGAATAAGACGAGGTGCAAAAGACGACCCAGTTTCCCTCCTTGGGGAAGTCGTATAAAACGGCTCGTCCTCTCCTTCCAGCTGCCTCAGGAACTTGCGGTACAACACGGCGACTGTAGTTACTATAGTTCCTCTGAAGTGCAAGATTGTACGTGTATCTGAGCGAGGAAAGATAAATGATTCATGTTGACTGACGAGAGTACAAAGACCAGCAGTGGCTTGTATTACAAGAGCGCCAAGAGCACGTACACAGATTCTTCTGCAAATGTGTTATTTTGTTAAAATTATATTTCAAGAGGACGCTGCTGTCTCTTGAGACCACCACGACACCAGTAATTTATTTTCTTTAGTTAATCTTGTATGTATTCTCCTAGTCAAGAGCTCAAAGATTCCTCTTCTAAAAAAACACGAAACTTCAAGTTTCGTAGCAAAGAATATCTTCCCTCAATATAGTGTATGTGCCCCATCATAGTTTTACTGTAGAAAGGTTTATTTTATGCTTAAATTATTTGACAAGACGCTTTTCTGCACAAGGGAAGCAGCTCGATTAATGTCCCTGTGACCTTCTGTGCAGGATCGGTATAACCTGGCCGTGTATTCATCTGATCGTATTTTCTTAAAGTCACTCCCTTTGAACAGCAAGTAATGTCACATACATCTTCCCACTTCATCAAGTTTTCATGATGCCTGTAATAGTTAGTAAAATGGTCTGGAATCAAATGGGACTTGACGTAAAATGAATTTTTTTCTCCTGTTTCCATTAAAATTTACAATACAAGTTGTGGTGCAGTTATTAATAGCTGAAAAGAAAAAAATTTGCTAAAAGTCATTCGGGTAACTTTGTACCAATTAAGAGAGCAATTAATGGCAACTACTTCATATACACTTCACGGTTAAGAATTTTGTTTATAAAAAAATTTTATTTAAAGGAAATCTTCCAGCTTTCATTTCATATTCAATAAGACATATGTTACACAATGGTATAAAATTACCTCAATTACGGGACTATTATTTGTGGTGGTTCAGATAACACAGCAAACATACACAGAATAATAAATTGTAATTTTAATTCTAAGATTTTTTTTACTCCAGTTTTATTCTTTGGCAAGATTATCTTAAAAACTTTAAAAATATGTATAGTTTGTAAGCGCCTGCATGTTGAGAACAACTCATTTCATTATAACTGTCACCTTTGGGTTTATAATTTTATATTAATCCCTTCGGATGTTCAGATTAACTATTGATTTGGTTCCCATGTTCCAGTCTACCGCACGACTTGACTGCTTTTTAATATGGTATCTGTGTGTTAGAATTATTTTCTTTTACATGAAAGATTATTTTTAATTTATTATGATGCAGAAGATTTTCCCCATATTTAAGTGGGTTTTACCACTTAATTGCTCTTTAGCCCTCTTCTTTGAGCTTCCGCTCACTACGTCGGCTATATTAAGTATTCTGAGCAATATCTTCATGTCGATGCAGTAATTAAACACTTAAAATTACAAAAGCTGCACGGAGGCTCAGCAGGCATGGCTGAAGTATATTGTGATGCTGAAGAAAAAAGATGGAGGCAAGGTCCATTCATTAAACTATAATTTACACTGATCCTACCAATTTAAAATTATCATGGGAGATTTAGGCTTTACTAATTAGGCACTTTCATAAAACGATCGTAAGTGTGGTGTTATAAGTCACTACCAACCTAGACGAACGAAAAATATTATCACATCTTAACAAAACAATAAAATTAATTAATACCTGTAGCTTAAAACATAATGAATAAAACATAAAAATAAAATACTGAATAAATTACATAAAAATCTCACTACATAAATATTACTTTACAATCAATGTGTAAATAAACGAAGTGTGAAGTATGCACGTAGCATACCGAGCTAATAAGTATGCAAATTATATGTGAAATAGTGATACGTCAGAATATCGAGTGTTTGTGCCCATCTTGCCGTTATTATTAACCTCACTAAAGCTATAATGCACCAAACAATGCTGCAGTAAACTGAGACGTTTACGAGGAGTTACTAAGAGGGAATGGATTAGCGATAAGTTGCGTGAGAAAGAGGAAGATTACAAGTCTTTAATGGACTTGTAGCAAGTATATGCCATAACGAGATGTCATGGCCATGTCTAGACAGAAAAGAGAGATAATTCCAAAAAAAGAAAGTCAAAGTGAAAAGGAGTGTATCTTAAAGGACGACCGAAATAAGTGGAAGGACCAATAATTTCTGGAGTACAAGAGTGAGGAATAGATTGAAAGTGAAATGGTGAAGAGATAAGGGTGTATTGCAGTATTTTATACTGCTGATCCATCCACGGGCTGGAAATAATAATTGATAAGGACGTTGAGTCCTTACCTTCGTCAGACACGTTACTCCTCTTCTTAAGTGTAAGTTTTAAAATGTTGGTAGCGAAGATCGTGAAATAGTTTGGTGACGGATGAAGTACGAATCCAAAGCCATCATGCGCCCGTAAATAACTTCAAGTTTATTTGTGTTGGCTTTGTGAAATAGTACATTCATTTAGATTCATTCGTTAGGTTAACGGACTTTCAAGCACGTACATCTACAATGGCATATCAACAGACGCTAAATAACCTCAGATTATTTACCCGACAATGCAATAAAAAACCTTATTGCCACAAGGTTTTAAGTAAGACTACATAGATGTCAGAATGTACTGAGAATGCCCTATAATCGAGATTAACGACTCGCCACTCTGCAACGCTTATCTTATCTTCGTGCGAGGATGTGGGATCCAGCAGATCTCCATCGAGAATTTTATTGCAAGGTAAAGAGTAATGGCTTTTTTTATTCGTGTGGGAGAATGGCGATTAAAAAAAAAAAGCACGTTTGGTTAGCCTGCTTGACTCTGCGAGCCTGGAACTCGTTCAGATAGCATTGAGGTTTCCTAGTAACAGTCGGAGGTTTATCTACTCTCATACCTTTCGTCTATCTGACTTGGTCATGACGTAAAACACAATTCTATGAAGCGTAGTTATATGCGTGTTTTGTGTGCTCGAGAGAGCACATTTTTATGTGATGTTTACACTTCTTCAAATTACCTTTCCATCATTCATTTTCCGGATTATATTTTATATCTTAAACATTTACGTGGAAACAAATTTTTTTTCCTCGTTTTCCCAGACATGTTTTACGAGAAACTTTCAATAAAACCTTTCTCTAACGCTTTTAGTAGTTCTTGTCTCTCTGATGCCGCAAGCTGTTTGTGTACTCGTAATACTAAAGTAATAAAAAAAGTCACGATTTTTTCCAAGGAAAAAATATCTGTGTATTAACCTTCACAAAAGACTATTTTCCCAAGAAGTCTAAAACTCTAAAATCATGATACCAAAATAACTCTACAACTGAAGTTTTTGCTCACGTGTTTCACCAACAAAAGAAACGTTAAAACTCGCGTGATTTTTGCGCGGATGTTCTCTTGCCGTTTTGTCGTAATAATTTTTTTTTTTTTGCGCAGGCGAGCAGTAAATAAGAACTTGCACTGTCCTGATGCAAATGAAGAGTACATTTTGGGACGCGTTAATACGAAATGCAGGATTTACCCGTGCAGCTGCACGCTAAGGATACTCATTGCCGGTGGTATACATACATAATCGCTGCCCGGTGATTTAGACGTCAACGAAGTAAGCATTAGCATTGAGTACGCGGTTGGGGCGGGGGAGAGGAAGGGTTGATCATCCTCTAAAGGCTATTCACGGTAAAGTGAGAATTTTTGAAAACAACCCTTGAAAAATGCCACTCTTGAAAAATGCCACTGTCCCCACCTGTGTGTATTTTTAACGGGAACACACAGAGGCATTCGCCCTGTAAAGTTGGTACGTCAGACGGAAAGTAGGGCCATGCCTCAGCGTTGAAATAAAAGTGTTCGGTAAACATTTGTCAATAATAAAATTATTAATTTTATTTATTTTTTTATATAAATTTATATAAGTCTATACTACAATGTTTTTTGTTTATTTTTTTTAAATTTATATAAGTGCATCAATTAGAAAATTTGTAAAATATTTACTTTTGTAACAATTTTACCGTTTTCCTTTACTGACGCGTGAATAAAGTAATCAGGCCCACGGCAATGTTTCTGTTACATACGGTAAAAGATACAAAATGTGATTATAAGTAGATCTTAAGCACGACTTTCAAAAGTGCTCATTTTACCGTGAACATCCGATACCACTTTTCATCCAGTAAGGGTTGTTACTAAAACCCTTCTGGGTTGTTAGACAGTTGTCCATCACTACTTCAGTTATAACATAACATGTACTTATAATTCAACGCCGGCCACATTTTTTTAAGTATATTTATTTGTTGGTGTTCATATAACCTAGATCAGAGGTATAAATTGTTTCTTTATTTAAATTTAAATTCACCCACAGTGATAGAGTGGGTGACAGAAAGTTTGAGGCTTGTCCAGTCTCCTTCCCCTCCTGCCTTCGCATTCTAGAAACTAGCAGTCGATGAGTAATCTGATTGCGAGCTCACAGCACCTAGCTCACAGGTTCTGAGAAGCACGCTCGACACACATACGGCTCGCACCAAAATATTACGTGATTGACACACGAGCTCGTAAATTCATTCAGGACGGAACGCGTTACTCGGTAATTAATTTGTGACCTGTTTACGTAGCAATCACTATAGCCTTACATATATAAATAATACACTGCGTTTTAATAGGAAATCACGCCATTTCAGATTGTTTTTAGAGAGCAGATTGCAACTCGATACACTTCAAAGTGAAAGCGTATATTCAGTTACAACAAAAAAGAAAACAGCATAAGATCTGTCGAAATAAGGTTTATTCTAGTGATTTTTTTTTTTTTTTTAATTTGAATGCTAATAGTCAGGCAACTGGAAATTCTCGCCGTCACGTATTACTGGTGTTGTGTGAGTACCGGATTTATCTCCGTTTTCCATGTAAACAAAAGAGATAGTTGCTTTTTTCATAAAATAAAAATAAATTCTTAATCTTTCTATTTGTGCTGTTAGAGCCCACGTAATTAACTAACCATGTCCTTAGAGTGCGAAATTAACTAGTTATGCCCACATGATGTATAAAATTCGGCCCTGAAGCTAGAGTTAGCATAACTTGGTGTTACACAGTTACTTTAATAAAGCATGATAACTGAATCGAAAAATTGCTTTTGATAACAGACACATTCATTTCGCTTCTAAATAGGCAAAACATTTTTTCTACTAAAATAAGCATGTATACGAGAGCTCAGTGCCAAACACAAATGGATTTTTATTGTTTACTCTTGTGAACTGTATTAGGTAGCGTAAATAATTATTACAAAATAAAGTCAATACCTTATATATTGGCTGGGCAAGTATTTATCGCAGTAATTAGACCCAAACACGAACTTTATACGCAAATATATAAAAATTTTCCATTTACATCCAGGTTGGTAGTGATCTCTTTGAAACACCGACTCACATTTTTCCTAAGATGAAATCTCAGTTAAGGAATATAGTTTTCTTCTCAACCTTACTAGAATAAACTTAAAGCTCCTGTCACACTGTCAAAATTTTCCGTCAAACTGCTTCCAATAAGTTTGGTCAAATAAAGCTGGACAGTTATGACATCGTCGAAACGTCATAAATGCCGCCATATTTGTCCGAGAATGTTGGATGGCTTCATTTTCCACCAAAAATTTAAAAATTGGACCGGTTTCCAAAATTTATTTGATGTTAGATGGTCTCAGCCAATCAGAATAATGCATCACAAATATGACCGTCAAGAAACTTAAAATAACGAACAATTGCTGCAAACGAAATAGGATATGGAGATTATTAATTTATTTAGAAGATGACTGGGCGTAAATGCTATTTTAAGTTAATATTGCACATAATTTTACGAATTCGGAGGCATTAAATTTATTGTTCAGGAATCATCTCTTACGAATAAAATCTTAATTTAGTAAAGAAGCAAAAATAAGTTAAAACATTCATTACTTTCTTCCTGTAATTGACCGCATGGAAAAACAAAAGCAATATCTTGCTACAAAAATAATTTTTAAATAATAATGGAAATTAGGCACTCTCAGTAAAAAAAAAAAAAAAAAAAAAAAAGACACTGTGACATTTTCAAACACATACAAGATTATTTGATAAAATTAGTCGGAAGGAAAAATTTGATGGTCGTATTTTGTCTTCAAATTTTACTGTAAAATATGGTTAAGGACGAAAGTTTGACGATGTGACAAGGGCTTTAGCCGAAGCAATTTTGCATTAATCAGTACCACCACTAATAGCAACGTGAAAATACCAACAAAACTTAGCAGGATTTCTGGAGTAAATGTGGGTGGCATTTTTAGGTTTTCTGTGAAAACTACATTCGAGAGTGCATTGAAATATACGTACAAGAGATTTTTTTTGTGTGATATTGGTTTTCCTGGAAAACGTGCGAAGAACTTGGTTCAGTTAGCAGCAGAGAAAGGTTGTTGGAGAGAAGGAAGGGAATGTTTTTATGTTGCGCGGAAAGCTTTCAGGACGCACAGCAGCAGAGATGTCTCCAAGGGAGAGCACAGCACAATATTGGGAGGACGGCAACCACTCGAAAATGAAACGCTGCTTCGCTCTACGTTTGTGGGGATGTGTGGATGTTTGGGTGTGTGACGGGGGATTTGGTGTTAAGACTTCTCTTACAGACAAATTCCCCCTGCCCTCTTTTTAAATTTTGACCATATTTTATTGTTTCATGACATGATATCGACGGTCACTTGATAAAATATACCAATCATTTGAAAAATGACATGATTTGTGATTTGTTAACGTAACTACAAAAAAATTTAACAAAATAATGTTTGATTCCAACACCGGAGTGGAGTGTTACAATTTATTTAAAATCATATGCTTAGCTCGCTTACTCACCTGTTTAACTTCAGCTATTTTGACATCAAAATGTATCTCAAATGTTAAAATTGAAATATGGGCGAACCACATACCAATTTACAATAAATAAGTTTCATGACTATCCAGTAACATGGGCAACGACTTTAAGCTCTAACCTAACGTATTAGTTCTGTAACATTTCGAAATGTTTACGAAAAAATATATCAATTTAAAATTACCATACCTCGTTTTATCCTTTTTTTTTTTAAATACGTTTTCTTCGAATGCCACACTTTTTTCAGACTATCGTTTGGTATCACAACGAAAAATAATTTAAGATGCTAAAAATGCAGAAAATAATTTTTTACCTCTTTAACGCCCTTAAAGCCCTCGCCTACCTGGAGTATTTTTTTTTTTATCGCATTTGACGTCAGGAAGCGAGGGAACCATATGAGCGACACTGCCACGCGCGTCAAGTGTGTCATCGCCGCTAAGCTCAAAGCTCTGAACTGGCGTACATTGTTCTTGTCCTGCTGCTTGTACCTAGGGTCTTTAAGAGGCAACTCTGTTATTTTATTGATGGAAGGTCTGTAGCAAGGTACAATTCAGGGTCCTTGAGTAATTTTGTACGTCTCTTAAACGTATATTTCAGGATACAGTGCTTTGGGAAACCGTTTCTAGAAATTTTAGAGCGCTCTGAAATGGTGTTTCTAGCGTGCGTGACGTCTTGAAAGCATTCGAAATCCCTCTTTTGAAGTGTACCTTCTTTTCTTAAAAAAGCGCATAGGACGCACGTTTAATAGTTTCGTGGGAAAGGCAGTTCTTCTGAACACTCTGCAACACAGGTAGGTGGGGTCCTTAACAGCCCAGCGGCACCGCGAAGCAAAAAACCGTTTCACCATGTTCTTTCCGCCTCCTATTGATTCGTTCTATAATCGTTACGGGAGGAGATAACATTCGCCTAAGTGTTACATACGGCCTCCCACTCAGCTACTGCTATCAAATTCGCGTCATGAATATCTTTGATAAGTAAACTTGATAATATTTTAGCTGGCATCTGTCGCATCTTCGCCTCGTCTTGGCCGATCGTCGAACACATCAATTCTCGTGAACGTATGCAACCGCGTGAGGGTTGCTCTCTAGGATGGGTTACCACAATGTGGATACAGATTTTTAAGGCGGGATCTCCAGCTTCGCTTCGTCGCTGGGGTGAGACTTGGACTTAACCCTAGCGTGGAGCAGCGGTGGAATGTATCAGTGCGTCGGTCACGTGATACTGTAAAATTACTATAAACATAAATGTTTTACAAATTTGCAACTTAGTACCTACATTGTAAAGAATAAAAAAATGAAAATTGGAATAATCACAGTATTTAATAATGTTTACCTAAAACTTTTATTTCAACGTTAAGTAATGGATCTACTTTCCCTCCGATGTTACAAGCTGTTCACGACACTTTTGAAAGCCCTGCTTAAGATCTACTTGTATGGACATTGTGTATTCTTCCGCCTTATGTGAGATTAACATTGCCATGGGCCTCATCACTCTTTCCATGGGTCGGTAAAGTAGAACTGTGAAATTATCGGAAAAGTAAATATTTTAAATGTGTACTCATTTTTACACTTCGATGCATTAGGAAAAAACAGACAGCGAAAGAAATAATTTAATTTATCACATTTGATTGTGTAACACTTTCTATTCGACGTTAAGATATGGAAGTACTTCTCATCCATCGTTACGTTACCAGCTTTATTGGGCGCATGTCACTCAATGCGCTCTTTAAAATATAAACAGTTAGGGACAGTGGCTTTTTCTAAGGTTGATTTCAAAACTACTCACTTTATCGTGAACAGCCTTTACCAATATCCAACTTGTAAGTACAATTTACTCGCATTAAAAATTTAGACCGCATAGTTTTGGTATTTTTCCATGCTGAAATCACAATTCTATTTTTTCTGGAATGTACAAAACAAAGAAACGATAATATTTACAGAAAATTTAATAAGGGTGAGTGAAAGGTCATGTCCTTTTTATTTTAAGATATAAATAAGCTCATTTCGGTAAGTGAGTTGGTTTTTATGAGTTTAATATTCCAAAAACCTTAAAATTTACTACGTTTACATGTCGTTATGCAAAAACTATGCGGTATAAAATAATTTAGGCGATGAAATAGTACTTCAAGCAATGTCTACAGCTGAAGAGTATTTCGTACAGATATACCGGGTAAGTCGCCCGTGCCTATCTTCCCGTATCTATGTAACCCGCACACAACACTACCGATCTACAAAACATCTCCTCCGCTGTACAATAGGCATCTCTTGTGTAGCCACGTGCCATGCCGTGTACGTACTCGTTACGGCGCACAGTGGGCTGTATCCAACCATCATAGTGCCAACAATCGAAAAATGGAACATTTTTATTTTTGACTGAAATAATTACATCCTCTACAGGATGTATACTAACTATGACAGAAATATTTTTAATTTTGGTGAACTAGCAAGCTCGACGTGTTTACGAAAAGTTACTAATTTGTGGAGAGTCATGTCACACTAGGATTTATCGACAATTTTCGTTTCTTTCACGTGAGAATTTAGCTATTTGTGGAAGTTGTGGTAAATTTATCTATGGTATTTTCGAAAACGACATTGAATTCAACATAAAACCGCATTTTAAAATTTTGTAATTTATTAATAATGAAATAGCCATAAATAATTTTTAAAAAAATTATCTTTTTTCCTTACATTTCGATGTAAATTAAGCTGTGCAATTAGAGGATTACCGAGGCTAACGGAGTTTCTCAGCTTATACTGTAGATAAAATATCTGAGAATCAAGGGATGTAACGTTTGGTTGCGTCAAATCGCGGCTTTGAGGTGCAGATCAAATTTAAGTAGGATGCTACGGCAGGCTCGTGAGACTAGGTGACAGCGAGAACTCCCACGTATTGAGCAGTAGGCCTACACTTTTGTAAACACCTTTGTATCCCTTGGACGTGCCTGCAGACGGAGAAACATTTTCGGTGAGTCTTGGCCCATTACATGTAAGGCTACGAGAGCTGTCGCATCCAGGTTGAAACTTTAGCTTTATCAGTATTATGCAGTCAGTGTCTACGTCGCAAAGGACGAGTAACAACAGTCTGTCGAGTACAATAGCTCTTTTGCTGTACTTCTGGATGTATCATTTCAGGTGATTAGCCTTCTGTTTATTTTTCTTGTCACTCATATTCATCATAGATAGAGTAAATAATTTCATAATGAGTAATATGGTATCCTCTAAAAAAAAACTCATATAAAAACTTTCTGCTATAACATCAAGAATTTTAATAATATTTACGTAACTCCACAATTAAAACGTTCACTAAATTACATGTGTATGATGCAGCCAGATTACTATATTTAGTACCTCGGTTTTCATTCTACAGGTATCAAAATGGTTACTAGAAGACAATTAGGACACACTATAATTAATTCAACTGACTTTGACGAATTCTATGCTCGTGCTTTGGAAAATTATTGTTTACATGAGCACGAAGACTCACTGAAGTCAAAGTTGAAAGACGTCTATAAAAATGTTATATTAAGGTGGAAAAAGTCTTGTCGCAATCGGAAAACATTAGAACGGAAGTATTCTGAATGGCTTGATAACGTTGTAAATTTTCCTGAACACACGGTCCCAATCCCTCTGAACAGAGTGAAACAAAAAAAGAAACACCCAAAAAACGTGATCAGCCACAAAAATCGTACAGTGAGGCGAGCGAGGGGACCAAAAAAGGACCATAAAACGTGCATCCGACGCTATTACTACTCCTGAAGCAATCAGAATCCTCTCTTCTCCACTAAGAAGTAAAGGCAACAGGACTGGAGTGTCGGCAGTGAAACTTGTGGCTGGCAGTACACCAACATCTTCAAAAAAATCACTTGTATTACCGACAGCAACACATGAAAAAGCTTGCGTTCCTGATCCTCCCGAAGAAGCATTGTCTCCACTAATTTAAGTCTGATTGTCGAAGCAATCATACAATTTAATCAGACTGTCATTAAAGATGCGAAATGCAGATATTTACTTCACCTATTCGAATTTGGTCAAATCTAAGAAGCTATGCTATCCAGGCAATATTCAGTGCTCAGAAATTGGCTGCGAGGTTCCATTACAAAATTTACTTGATCATACACTGATACGAATATTACAGACATTGGACAACCAACTTAAAGGTGAATTTACATTGTTTTGTTAATGGGGTTTTGATGGTTCATCTGGGCAATCTCCATACAAGCAGGCTTGGGAAGAGAATACGGAGACTAGTGATGAAAGTGTTTTTCTTAGTTCTTTAGTCCCACATGTTTTGAAAGGGCAAAATGGTGATGTGTGGAATAATCCTCGACCGAGCTCCACGCGTTTTTGTCGGCCCATACGGCTCCAGTTCGTTAAAGAGTGAGAAAAGTTTATTAAAGAATAGAAGAGGATTACATCGCAAATCAAATTAACAATTTATGTCATTTCAAGAGAGAAGGATTACAAATAAAATATCATATGCTACTGACAATGATTGATGGTAAAGTTCTCTGTACCTAGACTGACACCTCTACATTGCAGTGTCCGATTTGTAAGCAGACTGCGAAAGGCTGTTCTTCGTGGACAGTTTCAAAGCCTGGACAGTTTCAAAGCCCATAAACGAAGACGCCCTTAAATATGGGATATCACCTCTGCATGCCTACATCATATTTTTGAAATTCATTTTTGCGATGTCCTACAGATTAGGTAAGTATTCAAATAGTGTTATAAGGGATTATGTATGGCTTTTGTGGGTGCAATATACCGACTTGACATTTTTTGCAGGTTCTGAATCAAAAGACGTGGCGATAAAAATGATCCCTAAGTCCGTCAGCGCAAGGAGGTTGTTTTACAGGAGTTGAACCTACTAATGCACATTAATCCCGATCGCCCAAGACAAGGATTTGACTCCACGACTGACGGAAACTCTGCACGAAGGTTTTTTTGTGATCTAGCTACAGCATGCAAAGCAACAGGGGTTGACTAGGAATTGATAAAAATGTTTCCTGTCATATTATTGGTTCTGGCTAGTGGTCACGAGGTCAGTATTGCCAAATTTGATTCTTATTGCAAAAGAACTTTGTTGTACTATAAGAAACTGTACAATTGGTATGAGCTAGCACCGACTTTACATAAAGTATTAGAGCATAGTGTAGTTATCATGGAACATTGTCTTTTGCCAGTGGGCCAGTTGTCTGAAGAGGCCCAGGAAGCAATAAATAAAAATGTTAGAAATTTTCGCGAGTTCTTCTGCCGAAAATCAAGTAGAAGTTTAAATATCAGTAATTTGTTTTGTCGGGCTTTACTATCATCAGATCGAGTAATTTTATCTGTGCGCAAATTACCGACAAAGATTGTTCGGGAACTTTACCCTGAAATTAGGAGCGACTTGGAATGTTTACTCATTTCCGATGAATCCGTAGTTGACTGTGAATACGACGACAAAAATGGCCTGGAAGACAGCGGTGAGGACTCATCGTCAGGTACAGTTTTTTAAATTATTGTGTAGATATTTTTCTCTTTTTATAGTCGTATTACTTTAATGTTTGTATCACAATTATAACTTCGCACAATGGAGCATGCATAAATGTCAATACATGTTAATAAGCAGTTGAATACAAAGCTTAAAATTTTTTCTTGTGCCTCATACAAAATACGGATTTAGATTTAAATTATTTATGAAAAATAATTAATATGTATATCACATGTCAAAACAAATATATATATAAAATGTCAAAAGGAATTTATAAGTTAAAGTTGGTATTTTAAATATATACATAAAAATTAATAAATTGTAAAGTAATACATTAAATAATAAATATGGAAAGTAAAATATAATTTCGGAAATAGGGGACCTTACTGATGAATTCTTGCCGTGCACATCATGTAACCCGCAACTCTGAAGGGTTTCTGGAGATTCTGTATTATTTATTTTATCGGCTACTGGATAATAAGATACATTTTTAATGTCCTTCCATGAAGGTGTGACAAATTGCACGGAAATCCCGTATGTTATTTTCATATCCCACTCCCTTCCCCACAAATGCAACCCTTTTAGAATTTACTCAATATTGTGAATTCAGTTGGTTTTTATTCATATGATGTATAATAGTGTCAAATATGAAGTAGGTATTGCAATCAGGAGAGCCAGGAAGGGTTTTTGACACTATGAAGAGCGAATCCATCCCTCTGTGCGGCGCCTCGTCTGTTAGCTGAACATTCGACATCGTCGTCAGCGTGTGCCAATCAGCGGGGCGAAAATAGAGAATCACTACAAAACAGCACGTGCGCGTCGAGTTCTTTTTGTCGAAACAGTAAGCGGTGACTGTATTTTTATGTCGCATGAAGAAACACAATGGCTCGAAGCGAGACAGATGTGTGTTTTTAAGGACGAACCGTCACGTACCAACGTATTCGGTAAACATCGCAATAACCTGTTTCAACACAACAAACGGATGTGCATTCTTTTACAAGTGACTGCTACTCACCGCAATGCTGACGTAACACCATCCGTTCATCGTCTATTGTACTGAAGACAACGAATCAACGCGCACGTGGTGTTCTGTGATCGATGTATTGTTAGATGGGTAAAGTTGTGTACGGGTTGCATAGATACGGAAAAATAGGCGCGGGTGACTCGCCCGGTATAACAATGAACTTTTTGGCGGTGAACGCCCTGAAGTGACAAGATGGTACAGAGACGGGCTGTGGCCACGGTCCAAGAGTGTCGGGGTAGTAAAAGGAGGGAACAGTTCCCGCGACCAGCGACGTACGGTCGAGTCGCGGTGTCGCGTTGGAGACAGTTATCGATTGTCGGCTGTCGCCATGGATACTCAAGGCCGCGCCACGCCGATCAACCTATTACATCGCACACGTGTGCTCTTCATTACTTCCTTCTCTGTACGGTTACGAGGCTCGCCTCGACTAACATCAACTTACATCTCCGAAGGGCGCACGCATCCTCGGGTTGCCCGGGATTCGAACCCGAAACCTTCTCATTCGGAAGTAGCTACTCTGTGACCTAGACCATAGAGGATTCCTCTAACCTCTAAAACATAATTAACGAAGAGTGGTCAGACTTTTTTTTTTTGTATTTCAATTTTGCATCCTTTCGTATACCTGTTCTTTTATGACCAAAATTGTCTGTGTACCTGCTGTCGAAATTGTGCACCATAGCCCAGAGTGAGATCTACTTTATTTAGTGTTCCGGGACAGTATTACACATCAACTGCAATGTTTGATTGGCATTAGAAAGGTCGTGAGTAGGATTTCAGATGACAGCTCTGGAGGTCGATGTACAGTTAGTGGTCATTCCTTTCCCATCACAGGCAAAAGTTCGCGCAGCTACTTCAAGCCGGTATTACACGATACGTTCTACCGTCCTTGCTCTTGTACAAGCTTTTATAATGCATAATATAAGAGCCGGTATACTACCCGCTTTGCGATCCGGTACGAAATATTACGGTTGCATGTCAGTAGTGTTGGCGAACGAGCATTATTAGCAGAGACTTGCGAAATTCGCATTATTATTTAAGAGTGGGATGGACGTCCGCATTTTTTTGTGAAACATTTGTTTGCACGAATACGCGTATATCGGTAATAAAATGTTCTGCTAATTCGACTTTTTGTTAGGGGAAAAAAAAAAAAAAATAATAATAATAATCTACCCCTCTATTTTTTCCTTGTCATATTTAATGTATTCTTTGATAAAAATAATTCGTGAAAACGGTCAAATACAGCATTTATAAAGCTTGCGTATGCAGTTTCCTTAAACGGCAAAAGAAAAGTACAAAGATACGGGCATAGTTTAATCTGCGGCCTTTCATCGCGTGTAATAAAACCCCACTGTTACAGATCTAATTTTCATAGTACAGCGTCGCGCTGGAAACACTGCACGTATTGCGCGTGGGAGCGATGAAGCGCTAGGAGTGCGTGTTAGTGTCGCCCGTATCGCTGCCTCGCTTCTTGACCTTGGACGAGGATTTCCCGCGGGGTTCCATCCCACTCTGAAAGGTAGATTGAGCTCCAAGTTACTTTAAATTTGATCGACTTGTGCCATAGGCCGGCTGCATGTCTGGCATAACTCGCGGGAATCTTAAGCCAATAATGTAACTTTAATGGTGGACTGGCCAAGCTTTTTTAACGAAGTCAAACATGTAGGTGACTACACGTGAAAGTTAGCGGCCAATAAAACCACTGGCTGTGCTCACTCATGTGCGAGGCAGTGAAGTGTATCCTGTCGTCGAAAGATAACGCGAATTTTGCAGGTGTCTAATTATTACACATCCTTAATGGATATAGGCTATTCACGATACAGTGAGCACTTTTGAAAGCCCTGCTTCAGATCTACTTGTATGTACGTTGTGTATTCTTCAGCCCTATGTAGAATTAACATTGCCATGCGCCTCGTCACTTTGTTCATGCGTCGGTCAAGTGAAACTGGAATAATTAAAAAAATTATTATTTAAAAAATCAGATCATTCTTACACTTCGATGCATTAAAAAGAAAAACAGAAAGCGAAATAAATAATTTAAGTTGTCACAAATTATAACCTAACTCTTTTCATTCGACGTTAAGGTAAGGAACTACTTAGTCTCCATTATTACCAACTTTACTGGGCGTATGTCAATCAGTGCGTCCGTTAAAATATATATGGAGGTAGGAGCAGTGACTCATTTCAAAAGTGCTCACTTTATCGTGAACAGCCTTCACGCAGATAAGCTAAAGGTTCCCATAAAATATGAACCATCACTGGTATTACTGCTTTAGGCTGTTCACGGTAAAATGAGCAAATTTGATAGCCCTCCTTAAGATATACTTGTATGCACGTTGTGCATTCTTCCGCCTTATGTAAAATTAATATTGCCATGACCCCTATTAGTTTATTCGTGCGTCGGTCAAGTGAAACTGCAACATTATTATGAAAGGAAATACTTCACAAATCTGTTCATTTTTACACTTCTGTGCATAAAAAAAAAAAAAACAGAAAGCGAAAGAAATAATATTAAGTTATCAAAAATGGTTACCTGACACTTTTTATTCAACGCCAAGATATAGAAATATTTTTCAGCTATGTTACCAACTTTATTAAGCAAATGTCACTCAATGCGCCAATTAAAATATATGCATGCAGGGGCAGTGACTTTTTTCTGAGGGTAGTTTCTAAAGTGCTCACTTTATCGGGAACAAACTTTACTAGCCGGTAACTTGTGTGGGCATATTAGAAAAGTAGCACTTATTGGGACCCGCCTGCCTGGCTCTCGAACTACGTTACAGTGTGTTTGAAATCCCGGTTTTTTCCATACGAAACTGTTATACGTTCGTCCAATGTTCTGGTTTACGGGAAAGACACACACTTCAGAATATGCCTGTCTGTTACTTCCACGATGTCATGCACATTAGAAACACAATTTCGGAGCACAACAACATAGCTATAAACGGCTTTTTTAAAAGCGCTGTACCTCAAAATATACGCTTTATATACACAGAAAGGCTATTCACGCTAAAGTAAGCACTTTTGAAATTAACCTTAGAAAAAAGTCACTGCCCTTACCTGCATAAATTTTAACGGGTGCACTAAGTGACATGCGTCTAGAAAAGTTGGCAACGAATGTAGGGAAAGTAGTTCCATGTCTAATGTAGAATAAAACGTGTTAAGTAACAATTTGTAATAACGAAAATTATTTCTCTCGCTTTCTGTTTTTTTTTAATGCATCGAAGAGTAAAAATGAGCAGATTTGTAAAGCATTTCCTTTCCTAATAATTTCACAGTTTCACTTGACCAACGCGTGAATAAAGCGATGAGGACCATGGCAATGTTAATTTTACATAATGCGGAAGAATACACAACTTGTATACAAGTATATCTTAAGCAGGACTTTCAAAAGTGCTCATTTTACCGTGAACAGCTTATAGAAGTAGTCGATGGGCGTGCATTGAACATTGCTACAGACTTCCCACCAATAAAATGGTAGGTTCATCGCTGAAAGACTCATACGTACACGCAGCAGGACGAGAACACTGCAGCATGCGCGTAGAGGCGATAGCGCACGTGTAGCGCTTAGCATTGTCGCACTTATTGCTCCCAAGCTTCTAAGCATCAAACGCGGACAAAATCTCCAGGCAGGTGGTCCCCTTAATATTACTGTATTACTGTTGGCTGTTAGAAGAGTTTAAATACTTTCATTTTGTAAAGTTTCTGCAACTTGAACCCTTCTGCAGTGGTGAAACAGGGCCTGAAGTAGTCAAAATCATGATAATTAGCCCAAGCGACCATGGCGTCTTGTTGCCTGTTGTCCTAGCGCCTTTTACCTTACTGGCAGGGCAACTTGTCTGACTCCCGTGTTGGGCGGGAGGCGAAAATTTAAAAAACACCAAATTTGGACAGACACTGCAACTTTGCTCCCAGCTGCCGAAGCATGTAAAGTGAAGCGAACTGCCCATCGGATCACAAAGTAAGTGGGCACATCCCAGTGACGTGTTTTAAAACATCACTTGATGGAGGAATGTTTGTCACATTCTGTACATGTTATTCGCACTTATTTTCTTATTTATATACATGATTCGATTCTAAAGCTATAGTAGGAGTAAAGTCATTTATTTCTGTACAAAAATTTGTATCAAGCGTACATATCCCCTTTTGTCATCTAAAAGCTTCGGTAGATAAACTGGGATTATATTTGCAATGCTGTTTCTCTTATTGTAGAGAAACATACAGGAAAATATTGAATACCTGTAACATGTATGAGTTATAGACACTGAAAACGGTTTCTTTATATTACTACAATTGAAGGGATGCGGCGTTCATCATTGTTTTTTTTATATCCAGGCAGATCCATAAAAGTGATTTTTCCTTATATCGAAGCAGTAGCGATCTCTGCTCCAGTAAACTGCGCGTGCGCACTTTCAGAGACTGCGGGACAACGTAGGACGCGTTATTCATGTTAAATTAAGTAATTCATGATCGCTTCTTTCACGATAGTTCCCATGTTTGCCTTTGTAGTAACATCTCTAGATGTTTAAATACGGATTTAAATATAGAATATCGGGTAGTATGCCTGATACATAGTATTTCCCTCTTGTTTATGCAATATTCTCAAAATCCTAGTTTATTAGTAGGAGATTTGCAGTTAAACATTTGATTTCAAAACCACGTTGCCCATTCTTCCAGTATGAAAAGATGGCTGTCTTTAGTTCGCAGAACAGCAAAAGGATCTGTATCTTTGAGTAAGGCTCCTTTTACTGTGAATACATTTCGTTTCCTCGTAACTGTTAATTACTGGCATATATGAATAAATATGTTAGTAAGTATGCTAAAGTATGTATCGAATACTCGAAGAGACAACGAATAGTAACATGTGAAAGTAATGGCAAGAAGCGTTGTCGTGCTGTGAAGTCTTTGGAATGCTCAGACTTGTCAGCTTCAATATGACAGCAGATCAGTGGGACATTCCATTTTAGAAGTTGGCTGACATTAAAGTTACACTAGACAACGCAGTGGCCACTAAAAGGCGCCTAATTATCACGCCTATAGACGTCTGAAGAGAACTATGTGTAAAAACATGTCAGTTACGCTGTTGAAACCACATTAACATTCACTGCTGGATGTATTGCTCGGACATGCAGTAAATGGAAGGAGATTTCATTAGTTTCGAAATTATATCGTAGCGGAAGACCCACCCGTGTGACCCAGTTTACACAAGCACACAACGCCCCACTCCTCACCTGAATTAGTGACGTCACTTGGAGTAGAGGCATTCGGCAAAGATTTTTTATTAGCTTTGTTCGTGTGAACGCCACTATGCACACATGAGTAGCTTTGTTCACCTCTGTAGAATTTTCATGTTCTACGTACACTTTTTGCCCGTGTTTCTCTTGGTCATATTGGAAAGCACGTGAACATTTAATCGTTTACGTAGTTATATTCGAAGTTGGCGTTATATGTTGCCGCTTTGATTTTAAAATTATATTGAAGTGGCCACGGGTAGCAAATGACAAAAGTGAAATACTCACTAAAAGCAAAATTTTTCACAGCGAACAAGTAAAATAATTGATAGCGAACAAAATTGCTTTATCTTCGAGGGGATATATATATCTAATATATATATATATATATAAGATTAACCTACTCGGGGAATAAAATTACCATCAACAAATGAGTTTATGAAAAATCGACACGGCAATATCGTGCAAATAAAACGTTGACATAATATTTGGAAGAATTAAAGAAACACGATAAAGCAAAAGTTGTAACGCCAAGAGCAATAAACCTCACGAAACAAACAAGCCGAACAATAACAATAGAAACAAAAATAACGTCCTATGTTAAAACATGGCTGTTGAATAGTCAACAACTGAAATGTGTTCCCGTCCTCAGGTCGGTATGGATTGTCGATTTAGCTCGGAGTACGGTATCCCTCGTGTCGATCCATTCTTTTTATTAACCTAGCTGACGTTCGTTTTTCGTTTCCTCGCTGTGTGGTGATAGTAAACACGATGCACGTTGAGAGAGCTGGTGGTTTGCGCCGTACACGCCTGCCCCCATTAACTACGACTTCCGCTCGCCCAGTAATTCTGTTAGTTCAGCCCCTAGGCTTGCGGCTGTTTCGCGTATGGAGTTCGTATCGACCACATCAAGTGGCGCAAACACACGAACGCTGCAACACTAACCCTTATGTACACTATGCGTCCCGCGGTTTTGGGATGGGTGTTTTACCAGACTTGTGCCAAATTCAATTTGCATACCCCGGAGTACCGAATTAGAATTTGACATGATTTTGCCTAGCATTATAGTTCAGCAGACACTTTGCGTAGAAGTCGTCCGATCTACACGCAGAAACAAGTAGCGTCTGTCGAAACTAACTTCAAATAACAAATTCATGTCTGTCACCGTCAATTCACGGTTAATTCCAGCCGATCTCTAGTGGCGCAGTCGGTTGGCGCGCCGCCGATCTATGATGCGGGGGGGGGGGGACTCTGGGTTCGAATCCCAAGTAAGGCATCGGTGTTAGCTTAAGTTATATGGTAAGTTGGTTTGTAGGCCATCCCCTGATAAGCCTTCAGGCATAAAACCCGCCCTTTCCAACTCCAATAGTTACTTCCAACTTTTCTGAAGCCCTGCTTAAGTTCTACTTCCAGCATATTTCTCCACCTAACACAGACAAAGCTTAAGTCTAGAAAATTCCTCCAAAGGGACAATGCGCTGCATTCGTACGCACTCAGTGTAATAACATTTTGCATAACAACTATTTATTACTAGGCACCACCGACATAGCTTTTTCTCCCTGTTTTATTAGCATTAATTATTTAATGGAATATCAAATTATCAACTGAGAGTATAAGAAAATGTTCAGTTCAACCGAAAATAAGGTAGGTACTATTTTGTTAACAGAAGTATGAAACGCTTGTGATGCGTGGCATATTTAGTAAACAACCAGACATACTTCATACGTGATGTGATTCTTCACACAATTGTTTAGAAAGTAATACATCAGAATTCTATTAAGAAATAAAGTCATAGTTCCACGGGCCGCGACTGTGTAACTCGGCAACTCGCTTCCTACTAGGACGAACTGTGTTCGATTACTGGCGGGGTCACCCAGAATTTTGCATTTGAAAACGTGTTGGATGTTACCACTGACTGGTGAATTTTCTCGGGGCGCTACCATTTCCCTCACACTTGCAATCAGCCGATGTTACATACTCACCTCATTTCACTCTCATCGGCGCTGAAAACGTCGCTACTAAGCGCGGACAAAATACTCTCACTTCAACTCTTAACTTCAGGTTGTATGCCTACAGGCTGTTTACGGTAAAGTTAACCCTTTTTATAGCCCTCGTAACAGGCTAAAAGCCCAATAAAATTGATTTTATTCTTTCCTCGGGCGTTAACTTTTGAGAGTTATAAAATATATACACTGTGTTTATTAGTAAAGTGGCCATTCATATACTAACAATCGCTGAAAGGATACAAACAAGCTGAAAGGAACTTTTAAGCACGGCTTCAAAAGGTGCTCACTTCACCGCGAATAGCCTATAAGATAACTTGATCGTTGTTTAACCTACATTATTTATACTTAAATTATGTTTCGTGTACAGTCACTCTGTTTGAAATCTTTACATCTCTTGTTAGACAAATTATTTTGAGCACTTGTTTTTAACCACGTTTTGAAGACCTTTGAAACTTCTTATCTGTAGTGACATATTTCTCCTAGGAAGCATTTTACGTCGATTTGATAATTTGTCTTCCATAATAATTAATAAATAATTTAAACACAAGTTGACAAATGGCCTCTGCCTAACACTCCGGCCTTCATTTCCCTTCCTTTAAAATTACTGTTACTTTCGGAAGTACGTGCCTGTGTCAGGCTCGTAATACTTCCCACTCGTATTCATTTCGCCAAACGATTGTTTCGCTTGGTATGGACTGAGAGACCACAAGCCCCTCCATCACTTTGTCATACATCAGGTATTGGTTTAATTCCATAATCTCCTCCCCCCCCCCTCCCTTACGACACTGTTAGCAGATGCAACCTGGAAAGTGATTTTCGGCACCGTCAGCCTTGCCTTGGCAAGAATACCGTCCAGCTCACTCCGTTTCTACCGACTCTGCCACTCTTAAACTTCATAATCGCACGGTAGCATGTCTAGCTAGCATTCTTGGGTTCACATGTTACGTATCTGCCGACTGCACTCTGGGGGTAGCTGCCCCCCCCCCCCCCACCGCCTTTTTTCACCACCTACCGGGGCCATATAAAAGCCGTGCAGTTCTTACAGTCGTACGACCGTTCCAGGCTTTTCGCCCATTAAATAAAAATCGTTATTAGCCTGGGAACAAAAGTAAAACATTACAATGTTTTATGTATCTGTTGAGGTTTAACACACTTGAAGGCATTGCCCACTAATTTATTTCCAGAAAAAAAAATAGGTTTTAATGTTATTGCTTAAGAAAGCCATTTTATACTTTCTTTTTGTTTGAGCAAGTAAAACTTAACAATCGATAGACAAATAATTAAATGAGGTCTTATTTGATTTTAAGATGTGCGTAGTAAATTTTATTTTAGAAAAAAACAGTGACTGTAAAAAATAAATTGTTCAAAATGTTCTTGGAGTATATATGCAACTGAATGACAATAGCGACACTATATCTAACCAATTAACTGCCTCATAGAGTCGAGCAGGCCAAAAATCCTATCTCGGTAATAACTCAGGTACCTTTATTAAATTTTGTGTCTAACTTCTGTGTTCTTTGGTGATGAAATGTATCATTCGGAAGAAATAAAGGTGCAATGATGGATTTTGTAGTTTTAATATGATTTGGTACAGTTAAATAAATAAATCATTTTTAATAATAGAGCGTGCTCTTCAGCGAGTTATTAAAACGGGACGGTAAATTTTGTATGACTTTTTGGTTTACAACTTAGATGAGATTCCGTCAGAATCGGTACTGTTGTGGGCAACTATGCCAAGATCCGAGCGGCGTGGCTGAGCGAGCCACTCAATTCAAGGCAGAGGGGGAAAAATCGGGAACGTGGCCAAAGTACGTATAAAAGTTTGGACCAAGCAAGGCCAGGAGTCGCCATTGCTATCCGCCACCCACGAGCTCCGGCTGCAGAGACGTAGTCCAGCGGAGACGCTCGACGCCGACTTCCGGATGGGCCTTCCCAGCGGCGCGGGCCTGACCGACCCGATCCAGAGTGTAATTAGCAGTGGTGAGTCAAGGTAATTAAGGCTGTTCATTATAAAATGAGTACTTTTGAATGCCCTGCTTAAGATCTACTTGTATATACGTTGTGTAAAATTAACATTGCCATCGGCCTCGTCACTTTATTCATGCGTCAGTCAAATGAAACTGTGAAATTATTAAGAAATCTGCTCATTTTTACACTCCGTTGCAAGAAAAAAAAAAGAAAGCGAAAGAAATAATCACAAATTGTTACCTAACACTTTTTATTCTACGTTAAGATAGGGAACTACTTTCCATCCATCGTTACCAACTTTACTGGGCGAATGTCACACAGTTCGCCCATTAAAATATATGCATGCAGGGGCAGTGCATTTTTTCTAAGGTTCATTTCAAAAGTGTTCACTTTATCGTGAACAACATTTAGCTTTGTATAATCAAGGAGTATTAGAGATTCCTCGTAATAGCCTTGTAGAGCATAATAGCGCCATTGTTACGTTTTAATAATCCTGAAATGTTTAATGTTATTAAAGCGAACAGGTTGGGTTAGCGTAGCTCAAGTTAAAGACGGGGTTAATTCAAACGTCTTTATATAAAACCCAAATAAATAACAGTTAACACAACTCTCTACAATCGTTGAGTTAAAGCGGGGTAATCAATTGTAATATCTACTAACCAATTGAGCAGAAGCCACGTTATTATTAACTAGATAAATGTCTCTGAAACCATCGGAACTTGTCCACTTTAATCTCGATGCCGAAGGCTGCTTTGCGTCACGTGATGTTGGCGGCGGTCCACGGTACACCCTTCTGCGGTCCTTCTTGACCCAGCGGCGGCTGGCTCGCGTCAGGCCTGGTTTCATGTTCCCGCGACGCTAAATACTCGCCACGGGTTTGCTAACTTAACTCGTATTTCCAAAACTTTGCTCAGCTTGTGGCCTCGCCCTGATTGCAGCGATGTGTCCCTTCTCGTGCATGGGGTGTCCGTTATAGCCAGTGTTATGGACATGGCTTGCCCACCGTAACATTATGACGAAAGAGTTAAATATACGCCATTTAAGGTAAAGTGAGCACTTTTGAAAGCCATCTCATTTGGAATAATAGTCAAAAAACATGTCTTATGTTAGACTTAGACGTGAATTTCCGAGTGCGGTGGAATATACACGCTCTGTTTATTACTTACATGGCTATATTTATTTTAAAAGTTGGTCAAAGGATAAGAAATGACTGGAATAAAAAAGTAACTAGTATCTCAAAAGTGCTCACTTCATCGTGAACGGCCTATAGTAGTATTCGTTTAGATACAATAAATGCCATATTTTATCTACTACTAGTTTATCTAATTTATCAGTAAAACTAAATAGTTAGTTAACCCAGAACCAAAAGATAGATCAGTACCCTCATTTTTGTTACCCTCGTCTGAAAGTTCAGCCAGCACTTTAAGTACTTCTCTTGCTATAGGTACAGATTTTCTCTTCTGGAATTTCCGTTAGCTGGTAATGTAAGGGTCCAAGGAAGTCAGTATTATATGGTAAAGGTCGTTATTTGTATTTTTAATTGAAATTTTTTTCCCATGAAGGTTTCTCGAAAACATCTGTCACCTTTGTTCCTTGCTTCATGGACTTCCTCCAAGAGTCGATCAGTAGTAAATATGCAGTATCCTATAAACATGTTTCCATAAATCAAAATATTATGCTGAGTCACGTGTTTGTAATATGTCTCAACTTCTTTCAGTACAATTATTTCGTTTCCTTTGCGTACTTGCTGAATGACTTTTAATTGATGTTGCACACGTACGAGAGAACTGTTAGTATCATACGCAGATGTTTCAACAGATCTGAATCTATTTCGGTTCTACCTGTGTTTTTTTCATTTAGTTTTCTCATTTCTTTGGTTCGGTATACCAAAGAGTAGTCCCATTTCCTATCTAAATAGTTCCTACATATTTTATTTTTACCTTCAGCATTGACCTTGGAGCATTTTGCCACTTCTTTACACCCAGCATATGTGCTATATGTAGCAAGCATTACGAGCATTGAATTCATGCATGCAGAGGTGACAGTCCGAATTAAAGCATAGTTTGGTCTAACGCTGCACTTTAAGAAAACATTTCCGTGCAATTAACGAAACATACCAGCAAGAATTGTCCACAAATCTCCGTAGCATTACGGACAATTTCCGTTCCAATATAATGGAGTTTCCGTTGATTTCACAGAACCATTAATTCGATAAACTTTTAGTTTAGTTTTGCTAATTAGATTTCTCTATTTTCGTTTTATAGAAACAGATAACAAGAAAATCTTCCATTTTCGCAGTGCGGTTGTTTCGTTGTGTACAATAAATTAAATGTGAGAAACTTAAAATATTTTATTCTGGAAGGATATTTGAACACGATAGCAAAAATGGATTCCGTGATAATACAATGCAGTGCAACCTTCTCGTGTAAGTGATGAGAAAAACTAAATTATTTTTAAAAGAGACACACGTAGCTCTTTCAGTTTCTAGTAAAATTTGGGTATTTTAAGTGTTCTTAACTGTTTCGGGAACTTTACTACTGTCTCGTGTTTCGAAGAATAGTTTTAAAGTGGCGTTAATATGCTTACTGCCGCAGAAACGAGAATTATCTTATATAGGCTGTTCACGGTATAATTAGCACTTTTGAAAGTCCTGTTTAAGATCTACTTGTATGCACGTTGCGTATTCTTCCGCCTTATGTATGGTTAACATTGTCATGGGCCTCATCACTTTATTCATGCGTCGGTCAAGCGAAACTGTTGAATTTTTAGGAAAGTAAGTATTTTACAAATATTTTAATTTATACACATCGATGCTTAAAAAAAAAAAAATCAGAAAGCGAAAGAAATAATTTAACTTCTCACAAATGTTTACCAAAAGTTTTATTAGTCGACGTTAAGATGTAGAATTACTTTCCATCCATCGTTATCCAACTTCACTGAGCGCATGTCACTCAAAGCGCCCGTTAAAAAAAAAATGTAAGCAGGGGCAGTGACATTTTTCTAAAGTTGATTTCAAAAGTGCTCACTTTATAGTGAACAGCCTTAATGCATCTGGTTGGGGAGTGCACCGCTTGTACTAATGCCAGATATGAGTAGCCTACTGGGTATTTAATAATTTATTACCCATCATAGTGAAACTCAGCTAACGTTCCATAGATACCGCCAGGTCAAAATTTAGAGCTACCGCTGCCAACAAATTCTCATCCTGCCTAAAACAGATAGTCACTGGATTACAGATGGTCAGGCCACCTGTTGAATGCTGGAACAACGCGTCATTATTTACCGGACGGATTGTACAGCCATTGGCCTACACAAGATGGCTGCTACTGCTGTTAATCCTGATTTTGATTGGCAAGTAAATCTAGACTCCTATTTTTTATAATGGAGATTAAAGAAATTTTAATTTATACACTATACTCAAGTTTCCTTGCACGAAATCTGGTATACAAGCCAAATAAATTTCCATCTGAATTTATTTCATATTTATTGAAAGTTAAATAACTTCTCAGCAACACTGTCACTGCGATGTGCTTCATTTACTCTCCATCCCTTTATCACCAAAACTTATGAAATATTGTGCGTGTTACCAGTGAGCCAGCTGTTGTAAAGTGAGTGAAGAGATTTGGGCGGCTCGTAACAGTGAGGTTTTGAGAGTAGTTGTAGGTGATTGTGATGGAGGTGATTGAGGTGAGTATGGAGCAGCACTCGGAATTATCGGGCGAGGGGTGGGGGAGGGGACGAAAGATCACCAGCGGTATCATCCGGCACTATTCTCACACGCGAAAATCCGGGAGTGACCCGGCCAGGGATTTATCCCGGTTAGCCTTGTGGGAGGCGAGCAGGCTAGCCGCTCAGCCACCGCGGCCCCCCCAGCTGTTGCAGAACTCTGTTTGTGGGGTTGAGTGTTATAACATAAAAAGTTATTTCTGTTCAATTTGGCGCTTGGATTAATCACTGAAATTACAATTATCCTTCCGCGACGGAAAATTATTGCAAAATGAGAACAGTAACATTCATTGTTCTCTGTGAAATAATTTTATGACGAACACAGTTTTTAAAGTACGAATTTGCACATGATTTTACGGTTAAAAAGTTATAAAACCAATCGTTTTCTCTTAAAATGTTTTATAACATTTACAATAAACTATTGATCCAGTATCAATTTCCAAGGTGTGAACTGCCTTAGACTTAAAGATACATACAGTTAGTTTTTTAATGTATTAACTCATTTATACGTCATCAACTTCGAGTATATTTGTGCGAGTTGATATCTTCAGTCCTGTAAATTCTAAAATTTTTATTTCCCGTCTAATTACTTTCTCATAATTCGTGAATTATTAAAATTTCCCGCAATGTCTATTTTATCAGTGACTTACACGAGATGATCATCAATCTGTGACGTTAACGCTAGTAACTTTACAATTTATATCATCTGCTACGATTAAGTTTACTGACTTTTATACATGTTGGGGTGTGCACTGCAAAACTTAGTGATAGGGCGCTGCACGTCTGTGAATATAATTATCAACTTTCAACTACTAAAAATACTCTTAAAATTAATAGCGTGGACCACGTAGCACACACCCTCGACTACTTACTGTGCTTACTTGGTTACGTGTTCAATTGAGTGGCGTACTGTCCGATACGCGCGAACACATTCACACGTTGATTTTGAGGTTCAAGTACCTCCGATGTGACTTGACACACTAATGAAACTAACCTGTAAGTTTCCCGCCAGCTTCACGTCACTGTGAAAATATTTCGAAACATATGAGGCATCGGGAAAATAACTGTTAATGTCCGTGCTTATTTTCACGTGCAGCAGCAACTAGATCTGGCAGAGATGTGTACAGCGGACTGATGTTTCAGTGATTCGTCACCGGAGTGCAGCACAGTCGCCGGCAAGCTTGGTGACCAGCTTGTGATGGTGCGCGCGCCGCCCAAAAACGTGACAGTTCGTTACGTTGTTTCCGGCAACTGGTCAAGAGGACGGAAGTTGAGGGCATACTGCAATGTTTTTGGGTGTTAAAATTTTCCTTTTGTTAGACCCCCTAAGGGGTATTGGTGTCCGCTGCGTCGGTCGCCATATTTGGTAACGTCAAACACTATTGGTTGTGATAAGCTTGATCCCTCCCAGGAGTAATTGAACACCCCAACGATTTCTTAGAAAATTGGGTTTTGAGGGGAAAATTAATTGGATTGGAAGCGCAGGAGAGCGAACCTGTGTATTTAATGGCGGTACACGCTGCCATCGGGGTCAGTTCAGCGACTTAGAGGGGGCACGATTCTACCAGAGATAAGTAGTACTCTTATTGATTTATCATGTAGGCTCATAAAGCAAACAGGTCACTGACATCACTTTGACGTTAGGCGAGGGCCATGCTGGCCGAAAATTTTTAAAGTTTTAAAGTTTTGCGAAATGTTGGCCTTTTAGCCTAAATCCGATAATGTTACCTTCTATAACCAGTGACCATGTCGTCACCGAGAACTAAATACACTTGTAACCACTTGCAAACATTCGTAACCACTTAAACATTGGTAACCGCTTGCAAACAATGGTAAACACTTGTAAACACTTGCAACCATTTGTAACCACTTGCAAACAATTGTAACCCAGGTATTAATTACGGTCTTAGCTTTTTGTATCACGTAGGAGACATGCGAAACCCCTTGTTTTTGTGACATTTTAAAGAGAAAACTTTACGAAGTTTAGGGTTTTTGCAAAAATCACATTTATTCGCAGAAGTTAAGGCTGGCATTGCCTAGCAGTTGCTCCCATCCACTTGTGATCGCGAATAAATAAGGAAATAACCATTGCGGTTATGTTTTTTGATTAATGACCAGTAAGGTGTTGCCAAAATGGGTTTATCCTGATGTAGGAACTAAAAATTACGTTGTAATGTCAAGAATAAATCTAAGTGCGACAGAAATAAAGCCGCCGTTTTGCAACGATGGTAATTTGGGGTCACTTGCTCAATATATTTGTGACGGCCTTTTGGATTTTGTATTTATTTATTAAAATGGCTAGTAAGGGGCATAAATTAACCTGTATGAAAAATTTGCAAGTATTAGCTGAATACCAGAGAATGTATTGGTACCTGAAGAATCTGGTTGTATTTTACTCTAAAATTTTGGCAACCTGGCTTTTTATGTAAATGTTATAAATAAATGTGTTATGTATGGGAAAGGAACATAATAATGGTAATTTTTCAACGTGAAATGTAAGGTTGATAACAAATGGAAATTTTCAACTTGTAATATTTATGAAATATGAAAATAGGATTGAAACAACATACTCAAAATAAAGAATATTACCACACTTCTTTGTTTCAGTTATAAATCTTTTATAACTATTAATTTACCCTTACTCTGTACAGAAAATATGGCATTTTGTGCATGGCTTTTGCCATTTGTTGTGTTCTGATGGTTTTGCTAGGACTTATGCAAATCCTGCCTTCCCACGCCCTTGGTTTAGGACGCAGCAAGCTCAGAACATTAGGCGTAAAGTTAAAATTTTGTCAAAACGGAATAAGGTATTATGAGTAGGCCACAAACCAAGCTAAATTATTGAACGCGATATGCAAAATGACTTAGTGGTGCGCGGACTACGAAAATGTCAACTCATATAAGCTCTTCACGGTAAAATAAGCATGCTTGAAAGCCCTGCTCAAGAACTACTTGTATGAACGTTGTGTATCCTTCCCCTTCCGCCTCATGGAAAATTAACATTGCCATGGGCCTCATGACTTTAGTCATGCGTCGGTCATGTGAAACTGTACAATTATTAAAAAATAGTTTTGGTAAAACTCTTGTCATTTTAACACTCAATTGGATTAAAAACAGAATGTGAAAGATTTAATTTAAGTTATTACAAATTGTTACTTAACAAATTTTATTCGAAGTTTTGAATTGGAACTACTTTCCTGCAAACTTTACTGGGCGCATGTAACTCAGTGCGCCCGTTAAAATACATGCAGGCAGGGGTAGTGACTTTCTTCTAAGGTTAATTTCAAAACTGCTCACTTTATCGTGAACAGCCTTTACAAGAGAATCTGTACAAAATCACTTTCATTTCATTGTCAGTCCCAGGCGTCGTAGGGCTATGATATACCAACAGTTGAGCTACTTAAGTTGAATAAATCTGCATAATCTCGTTACAGGTAGTGTGTGCCACGTTTAGTGGCGATTGGTCGATGCCCTCCGATTGCGGCGTCGGTTGATGTGTTGAGATCGCGTGTTGTGCGCTAATTAACTCCTCCTCGCTGCAACATTGAATCTGCGAGAGTGAAACTAGACCATGGCGCAGACGCTATCAAGGTTGTCCATTTACACATTATACCAACAAATATTACAATCGAGCTTTAATAGCTGAACTATGAGCTCTTGCACATCCCTATTTTTTTAAAACCTAATATTTTATACAGTGTTGAACCATAGAGATGACTATCATTTCAAGCCAATACGATGAAAACTTTACGGAAAAGAACTTACAGGTACAAAGTTTACCTTCCATTTATATGCAGTGGTTTATTTTGTACAATTTCGCGTTATAGACGATTCACGGTTACTTCCAACTCTTCTGAAGCGCTCCTAAAGTTCTACTTCCAGGATATTCCTCTAACTCATACTAATAAAGTTTAACAGAAGTCTATAAAATTACTCCAAAGGGACAACGCACTACATTCGTACGCACTCAGTGTAATAAATTTTGCAAAAGAACTATTTCTGTCTAGGCATTACCAACGCATCTTTTTTCTCTGTTTTATTCATATTAATTATGAACGAAATATTATAATTTATGTATAGAATATGAGTCAAAGTTTAATTTAACCAAAAATAAGGCACTTTTGTGTAAACACAAGTATAAAATCCTGTGATACATAGCTTGTTTAGGAAACAACCAAACACGTCACATATGGTGTAATTTTTCAAACCTTTCATTAATAAAGCGTGAATACACCGCGAATAGACTATACTTAGGTAGATGGAAAGATAATGATAGCCCTAGACAGTAATAAGATATCTACTACTTTCGTCCTATTTTACATATTGTTACGGAAGCCTCGTCGTGCGCCCTGTTACGAAAAACTCCAGTTTAAACAACGAGTAGGTATCAAGGCTACAGCGCGGTTTGTAAAACACGAAATCTATACACAGAGTCGAAATCGCAATCCATAAACCAACAAAGAAATTCGCCGAGGACGACGGAATATGTGGGTCCGACAAACTAAGTGATTTTCTGAAGTAAGCATTAGAATCCTCTGGCAAACTGCACCCACAGAACACGACGGGAACCAATCACCCACAGGACACTACGGGAACCAATCATAATATTTTACGTCATAAGCACACGTGGTGGGGGGAGAAGTGTGGAAGGAGCCATGGGGTCCAGGGAAGGCGCAGTAGGTGGTTTGGCAGCGATCTGCGCGGCCAAGGGTCCAGTCGGCAGCGGTGGCAGAGCGTGCAGGGTGCGAGACCCGGCGAATCTTTCGAAAAGTATTCATATAAGTTCCTAATTCCCATCTTCACCTTTCTACGTCTGGCCATTTCTTAATCAGACAGTTACTTGTAAATTGATCAAGACGTTAGTAAAGGGGATTTAGCCATGCTATACATTAATTGATCTCATTTAAATTCACCTTCTACAAGTTCCCATTATTCTATCCTTCCAGTTTATGGTCCCAAGTTAATGGTAGCATTAAACACTAACAAGACATAGCATTCTTTCCTCCAGAGTTACATATTAAGGAAATTTTAATAAAGTTACATATGAAAAAGTTATGTAATACCTACCATCACGGAATGTAGACCTTTACAACTACACATAATATTTTTGGAGTTACTTTACCGGTTGCAACCTAATTTGCTTGAGGTTCTCAAAGTTTTAGGTAGTGGAGTCTTATACTCTTAAATACTTGACTTACTATAAGAAATTCCTGTAACTAGTAATATAAAATTTCACGTATTTATAAAACGGTAGGACAAAATTACTTTTCATTCTGTGGCAACAATGCGATATGCCAGAGTTTCCGTTGAAATATTTCAGTTACAAGAAGGGATGTCTCCAAGGTTCATTTCGGAAATGTCAAATAGAAAGAGACCCACAAATAAATGTGTTTGTCCTTTCCTGCAAAAAACAAATGTGTCTATAACGCTTTATTACGGAGCAAATCAGAGATAGAGTTGCGGAATTCGTTGATATTATTCTGCTAGTATTTTCCCTTGAGGTCTTCCTCTGGGCGTTGTTAACCGCACCTCAGCGGGGTGATATGACAGACGTGACGTGCTGCAGTCTCCTGAGAGTCCAGCATCCCGCGGCTACTGACGGCTGAGTGGCCGGTAGGGTCGTGTTACCTCTCCTGAAGGCTCGAGTGCTTATCGATCCATAGGGAGATAGTTCACAGCTCTCGCCACAGACACCACCCCCAGCCCTCTTACTCACGTCGCCACGGCAAATAACTTAACCCCGGCTCGCCTTCTGCCAATAGTCGTCCACTTCCTCCCCGGAGCGATATCTCTACAGACTCGCTCGCCTGTGAACTGGGAAGTGACACATACCTACTTCGGCAACTGCCGCTTCACTCCAGTCTCTAGATGGCACGCCTTCCTGGGCATTTCCCGGCATCTGAACTGGCACGGCTTGCGAGATCAAGTACAAACCATGTGGTTAAAAGAATACACCAATAACAAACAAATCTTGTTAGTTACTGTTCAAAGAACTCTTATTGTTTGTTTGTTTGTTTAATTGCGTCCTTTTCAATACATAGCCGTACAAAGATATTGGACAACTCAAATTACAGTATACAAAGTTTATACACTGGACATAGTAGACACACGCATGTACGTCAGATTTCACGTACACGCATAATATATTTTCTTCATAATTTGGCTAATCTTCTTCCAACATGCTGTGGAGCGTCGTCATTTTACTGAAACAGAAGAAAAAGGGAACAAGAAAAACCGGATCAAGAAATGCGTACAATGACACGTTATACAGTAATCCCTTAATTTTTGTAATTTAGATATTCATTTACACTATAAAATGCGCATTCAATAAAAAATTCTTTCAACTATTTTTTAAATAGAGTTTTTAGTTTTTTAAAGAGTTTGGTTAATCATAAACGATCGTGGTAAGTTTCAATAGAAGGCAAAACATGTAATATAGCCGTTATAAATATAATGCTGGTATTCATAGTCACTTTTGCAATGGAGATATGAGTCACTTTCAAGTACGCGTCTTGTTTTGGCATGAAAAAAGAGATTCTTAATCAGCGCTTTGTGTGAGTGTTGATTACAGTTGTGAGCCACTCGCAAAGTTTTGAGAGGCCTTCAACTCTTCCAAACGACTCGCTTCCCTTTGACCGCTCCGTCAACTTGTAAAAATGGTGCACGACTTCCATAGTTTCAATGATTTAGATGCAATGCACTGGTGGATACAGCTATTTTACACCGGTGACCTACTGTGCTCGACTCACACAAGCGGCAAGGAGGCAACAATTTAACACTGCAAATTAAAAAGCTTAACACAATAATCCATGTATTAGGAACCATTATACACAGTCGAATCACATTAGTATGACCACTTGCCAGAAGTGTAATCTGCAGCGTGTAGCCCATGACGTGTGGTCCGTGACGTGGGCAGGCGAAGCGGGTATATAAAACCACCGACAGGTTGGCTGTACAAAGTGCGCTTTGTTCTGCCATGGGCAAGGGAAACGATTTAAACGAGTTGCAAAAAGGGACGATATTCGACTTTCGGGCCAAGGGGGGCAGCATTTCTGAAACAGCAAATTTTGTGAACTGTTCACGTGCCTCTGTGAAAAAGGTGTATCGTGAGGGGACGAATGGCGCCATTGGGAATAACCATAGTGGAAACTGCGGAGCTCCACGCGCCATTGATGTCCGGAGTGAATGTCGACTACTACGGTGCGTGACAGTCTACAGTGGAACAGCTTACTATCCAAATGAACCAGGGGGCATCCAAACACGTGTCTACCGCAAAAGTTCAGGGAATCCTTCTGCGAATGGGGCTCCAGAGTACATGGAGAGTGAATGCACCAATACTAATACAGGTGCATCGACGAAAATGACTGGAATTTGCTTGACAGTATGGTAACTTGACTGCTGCAGATTGGCGGCGGGTAGCCTTCTACGACGAGTCACGGTTTCGGCTGCATAGAATGTATGGATGTCAGCGTGTCCAGCGAGGAACGTCTGAGAAGCAACACCCTGCTTCCATTGCTGTACGAACACATGGCAATGGGGACGGTGTTATGATCTGGGGAATGTTCTGGTGGTATTCTCTAGGTTCAATCATCCGTGTCGAAGGTACTCTTGATCGATTTGGTTATGGATCCATCCTCGGCGATCACGTCCGCCCGTACATGATGATTGTCTTTCCTCAGGAGAACGGGATGATAGACCACGCTATTGCGCCTTGCCACACGGCTAGAAGTGCCCGTGCGTGGCTGGAAGAGCACG
This sequence comes from Dryococelus australis, assembly GCA_029891345.1. NCBI lineage: Eukaryota > Metazoa > Arthropoda > Insecta > Phasmatodea > Phasmatidae > Dryococelus > Dryococelus australis. The sequence goes on along the minus strand of CM056993.1, from coordinate 96,240,833 downwards.
ATCAAAACTTCAAAGTTCTTCTCTGGTCCACAAACAACCACAATTTCAATCCAATTGAACATCTGTGGGACCACCTCGATTGTCGTGTTCGCAGGCTGTCTCCTCCACCACGCACCCTCCATCAGTTGTGGGACGCACTGCAGACAGCATGGCTCCAGATACCCGTGGAGTTCTATCAGCACCTGACTGTCACTGCCAGCTCATCTAGCTGCTGTGTGTGCTGCGAAGGGCAGTTACTCTGGACACTAGCAGGTGGTCGTAATGTGATTCGACAGTGTATATACCTGAAACACCCTCGTATTATCGTGGTTTTGATGTAGCTTAAGTATTTTTTACGACTTCCAAATAATAAAAAAAATGCCTTGATGAAACTAGAAACTGAATTGGTATCATAAACCTTTCTGATGGGCAACGGAATTTCAACGAATTCATAAACTATTAGTAAAATCTCTGATTAATTTTTATTATTTATTTTACTGATAACGTTTTTTCAAAAGGAATATATATTACTCTCCATAACGATAAAGTTGAAAAGAGTACAATAAAAGATTTTAAAATATCACTTCTGCTGAGTTCAGATTTGAACACACATCAACATCGGTTCTCGGAAATTCGTCGGTAATATTTTGGGAGGTGATTCCTTGTAGAAAAGAGATAGATATGTACAATGCACCTTATAGGCTAGCTCAATCCCTAAGAAATAGATCACCTCTTGAAAATCTATTTCAGAAATGGTATTATTTTAAATATTGGAAACTGTGTGGAATTATACTAAGATTTTCTGCATAGTGTTTAGTTATAGCCAATCCACAGTATCTTCACATTTTTAAAAATCTGACTTCTGAAAAATCACTCCATTTAAAATATGTTTGGTTGTTTCCCAAACAACTTATACCATGTTTTACAAGTGTTTTATACATCTGTGAATATAAAATATCTTATTTTTGGATAAATTTGTCTTTTACTTACATTTCACCTATATAAAATAGTTTTTCATTTATAATTAATATGAATGAAAACAGAGAAAAAGTAGGTATGTTGGTAATGTCTATTAAAAAAAATAGTTCTCATGCAAAATATTATTAAAATAGAGTGCGCGCAAAAACTGTGTAATCCCTTTATTAAAATTTCCTAGACTTTGCTGAGCTTTTTTTGCGAGTGGCAGAGGAATATACTGAAAGTAGAACTTAAGCAAGGCTTGAAAACTTTTAAGTAAACATTAATAGGCTTTGGATCTTTAACTTACTAAAAAAAAAGGCATTAAGAACTTTCACCTTAATAAAATTCATATGGGTTGCCATCCTATAACTGCATGCATTTATTTTGCTTTGAAGTTTTATGAAATTTTGAGACCACCTTGCTGAGCAGTACATCCTTTATAAAAGAAGCCCTCTCATTGCAAGTTCCTAGGACCTGTCATTTCCTTTATAAATTCACACAAAATCTTCAGCGGTGACGATACAAAGCCTGACATTTAAATAATTCATGTACGTGGAAATCCGCTCCAGTCCCATTCGCCTTCGTGATTAGCAACTTGTTGTGCTCGCTGTTATGTAAAGCTGCAAACAGCCGGCGTTGGTTTACCTAAGTTCAACTTGAAGTTGTAAATACTGTATGACCTTTCCGAACATTTTACTACTAGGATTTAGTGTTTCTATTAGCACACAGACGGAGTAGTTTGAATTTCGACATGTAATTTAAAACACGTTGTATTTAGGCCCTAAGGGTTACAGTCCTACGATTGCAAACAAAGAACATACGTTTGCATCACTGATAACGAAATTTCAACGGATCGACTATGAAAATGGCCTAATAATATCAGACTATGGATTAATGGATTGTATTCTGTAATGCCTTTGTGAGTACTATACTACACGATACCTTCAGTCTCTATTATATGATTAATGTCTTACAGGATTGAATGCAAAATCATTGCATACAGTATTAGAAAACATATCCTAACTACATAGTTTTCTGAAATTTAACATAAGCGATTTAGAATTAACTGAAACCTGGAGGTTTTGGTTTGAGTTGCACTCGTATGTGAATTGCTTCATCACTTTACCTTAACGTTGATTATTTCGGAAAACGGGCAGTTCTAACTACGCAAGCGTGTTCGTACGTGTCTAGACCGTTGCATTAATTTATTTATCAAATATTTCTTAAGAAATAGTCTACAAACACTGGTTTCAAATCCATTTCATTGATAAATTATACTGTAAGAAATTTTTGTGGTAAACTTGCTAACATGCAGCTAATTGAAGTTTTTAACCTATACGTATTGAGGGACAGTTACTATGCTTTAGTATACAAATACGGAAGTGTTTAGAACGGCTACTAAGTGGATTTGGTAAAGACAGTGCCCATTTGACTGTTTCGTATACCTGTTTAGAAGCGCTCCCACGTATGTATAAGGAAAAATTCCACCACAAAAGTTTTCGTATCATTCCTAAACAGTGTTGAGGTAATTTCCCGAACTATTTCTTAGAGTATATGTACACCCCGATAAATATTAAAGGCGGGGTACCACGTGGGTAAACATCCTTCATTTTTTTATAATTTATACTCGTAATTTATATTGAATGGGCATGTGGGAGAAACTCTAATTACCGAAGAAACAGTAGCCAAGTTTCCAAATAAATTATAACCTCAGCTATATGGGAGCAGCTGCCGTCTCGAAAAACACACACACGCACTCTGTGATTAGCAATTTTCTGCACTTTATTACGAGTTCAAGTATCACTCCTTGTGCACACAGCTAAATAAACACCACGTTTGGCCTCTCTGTGTTTAAATCATTAAGTCCAACCTGAATACAATTGTGAAACTCCCAACCAAGCCACACAAACGGCTTCTTGACAACCAGCAAAGTTGGATAAACTCACAATTAATTAAATGATTTTTGGAGGTGACCGCAACCCCAGTACAAATAAAATGGAATGACGCTGTGCGAAAATAACGATGAGGCTGATCGGGACGTGGGTGGAATGCTTGAACTTCTGCAAAATATGTTTAGGAAGGGCTATGGACGTAGTCGGAGAATAGACGTAGGCGTGACTTCTTGTGACCAGTCGTTCGCATGTTTGCTATTAAACTTGATACCTTATGAACTTGTGGCTCCTCCGAGCGTGTTTGGTCACGCAGCATCATATCTCACTTGCATCTGAGCGGCAAGGGTTCTACCCCGACAGAGTACAGTGACAGTGTTTCTCCCAAAGTGTTTGATACGGTTCCACAATACGAAACTACCCTAGTCTTCATCAGACAGTCTGGGAAAGAAAAAAATGCAATATTATCATCGTCGCCTCTTGCAGCCTCCTGAATCCAAGCAAACTATAAACTATTTTTAAAAAAAACCTGTTCACTTTGGACCCACGCTCTTTTTACGAAATTTGCCTACTTGCTACACCCGAGTGTACTTCTAAACAAGAAAGTTGACATAATGAGAAAAAAATATACTTTTCATGGACAATTTGTTAGGCCTAACAGAGAAACTGTGTTATTCAAGCGTATGTCTATAGCAAATGTTTAAGAAACTATGGGACACAAATCACTCTGCTATACTTAATTGAATAATCTTGACACACATTTTTGCCATGACTAGACAAAGTATTGTACTAATAATATTAAAGGTTTTGTTCCCATTGGCACAGAGATGAATTTCTGGGCCAATATATCACTCAGCATCATTTCGTAGCGCAAATAAAATTAAAACAACACTATTTCATTTTATTGTTTCCAATTTGTCATTAGAAATGCTTTACAAGTGTCTGCAAAGAAACACGTTCATAACAACACGTTCATATCAACCAGGCGAATATGAGTTACTTCGTGTGACATTGATGCAAGCCACGAAATTTAACGTGGGCAGCAATTTAGCTCGTTCACAGCCCAAGTCTCCCTCGTATTGCAGTAGTTATTAACTAACTTGAAAAAAAGAAGGGAGACTTTTAGGTCACGAGCAGGGATATGACGTACAGGCGGCGAACACTCCAGATGAAAGTAGGTTCGTTGCAATCCGCGAGAGAGAAATTCCTAGAGAAACTTGCAGGGGTAAGTTAGAAAAATGGCGACGTTCTAGGCGAGGATGGTTGCATGCAGAATAATGGTCCAAGTTTTCTTGGCGTCGGATCCCCAGCTATCACAGTTAGATGGTTTGTTTACGTCGAAAACCCAACTTTTCATAATTCTCTGGCTAGCCAAACTGATAATTAAACACAATCGTAATTAGGTGTTTATTAGAACTTACGAATTAATAATGTTAAGATGATATATCGATAGAAAAAATTAATCCCTTGTTCCCCAGCATTTGAATATTTTCTTTTCTTTAATCACTGCAACAAATGCATTGAAATAAAATTACAAACTAATATGATTGGGGTAAACCGAGTGAGAAGCTGCTGTGAGCAATGAAGTCGGTCTTCTCCTTGCAGCCATCTCACACAGACTAGACAAACAAGGCAGCCTTCACGCCGACGGAACCACCGAGGGACGCGGCGGGGTAATGAGATACAGCGAAACGCTGTCGCGGGAAGACATGGTCGGCGGGAGACGTCGCCCAGGGTAGACGACGACGACGGTCCTTCTAACAGTCTACAAGGGGCTGCCACTCACTCCCCCCCCCCCCCCCCGGGGGGTGTCCGCTGGGAACACCTGAACATGACCGCTGGCCCACCTCCCTTCTCCCCCTGGCAAGGATCGATACACGACCCCTCTCTCCAGCAGACAACTTCTTGCAGTTCTCCGTCCGCTGCTCCAAAGCCACATGGCGCCAACGGGAGTTTCCGTGCGGTGTTCGTGAGGAAGGTTGGAGTTATTGCTATTTATCATCGCGTGAAATGGGAGCTGCGCTGTAGTCTGTTGGATATAAGCAGTGCACCGTTGTATATACATTTATTAGTTTCTCTTGGACAAATTAAAATGTTTTGGCAAAAACATCATTATAATCTATTCACGGTTACTTCAGCCTTTTCTGAAGCCCTGCTAAATTTATACTTCCAGGATATTCCTCCGCCTCTTGCAAACTAAGCTCAGCTAAACCTGGAGAATTACACCAGAGGGACAACGCACCACATTCGTGCGTTCTAAGTGTAACTGTATTTTGTATAAGGACAATTTCTCACCAGGCGCTACCAACATACATATTTTCTCCGTGTATATTTATTCAAATTATTTTTTAATGAAACATTATAATTCATAGGAAAAATATTTATAACATTTGAACGTAAACGAAAAAAAAAAAAAAACTTTTATGAACACAAGTACAATACGCTTGTGATGTAGGGTGTATTTAGGAAATAACTAAACACGTCATATATGGGGAGATTTTCAAAGGTTTGATTTAAAAAGGCCAAAGAAACCGTAAATATACTATACTTTATTTTAAAATAGATTCAGGTAAGCAGCACCCTAGTACGATTGTTAAATATACTTGATAATTAATTAACATGTTGTGTATGTGTTATAGATCACATGACATTTGATTTATTTGGCAAAGTCAATTAGGAGAATACAAACTTTTATTTCCATATTCCAATTTTATATTTTGAAAACTACAATCATTTGAATACATATATATATATATATGGTTATTATATGAAATTTTTTTCAGATAGTGAAATAAGATATCGTCATATAGAAAGTATTTTTAAACTACGTGTCAAAATTCAAACCGCAGCATCTATGGGCTAACATAAACAAGAAATCCCAACACCAAAACGTCCAAAAAAAAAAAATGATTTCGCATTTTTTTAGTAGAAATTGAAATTTGTGAAATAGCGCCGGGAGTCTACAGCTTCTCGTACCTGCGTGCCCAAGAGGTTCCATATCACGAAGGCGAATGAAACTGGCTCGTCATGCGGATAGCTCCAGCACATAGGACACCGTACACTCGAGGTACTTGGGCGCCGCTAGTGTCTGCTTGTTATTACACGCATGTCGAACTACCTGGACAATGAGGGATCTGCAATTGAGAAGTATATCATGCCAGAAGTTATTGTATTGTATTCCAACCACACACAAATAGCAGGACAGGCGATGCAGGCACGCAGGTATAGGGTGTTCACGGTAAAATTAGCACTTTTGAAAGCCCTGCATAGGATCTACTTGTATGCACTTTTTGTATTCTTCCATCTTATGTAAAAATTAACACTGCCAAGGGCCTCATCACTTTATTCATGCATCGGTCAAGTGGAACTGTGAAATTATCACAAAAGAAAATGTTTTGCAAATCTGCTCATTTTTGCACTTTGATGCATTAAAAAAAACAGAAAGAAATAATTTAAGGTATAACACGTGGCTATTTGACGATATTTATTCAACGTTAAGATATGGAACTAATTTCCATTCATCGTTACACACTTTACTGGGTGCATGTAACCCAGTGCGCCCGTTAAAATATATGCATGTAGGTCTAGTGACTTTTTTCTAAGGCTGATTTCAAAAGTGCTCACTTTATCGTGAACAGCCTTTACGTGAAGTTGCGGGCTCACGGCGCTGTTTTACTAACTTCGCTTTTAATTAAAAAATACTTTATAAATTGTCCAAACATGTTGCTACTAGGATCACTTGTTTCTATTAGCCCATAGGTGCCGTGCTTAGACCGTACTCGTGGTCACCTGTGCAAGCAACATTAATACCGCAGAGAGAAATGGTTGCTACTGCAATACCGCTGCGTGGAAGGTGGTATAACTCGGCAACGCCAACAAACTATCTGGAAACAATGCGATCGCGTGTCTTGACCTTACCCAAGGAGATAAGACGGAGGCGGGGAAGGTCTAGAAAGCCAATCATAAGGAAGCAACAGTGTAACCAATACCTACTATATATTCTGCGCGCATGTAAAGCGAACACATCAGTCTTGTGGAAGGTATTCACTGAAGAGTAACTCATGGCACGTTCGAGTAAAAAACGTTCTACTATTCACAGTGAAATCCGAGGAATTATTAGTAACTTAAATTGCGTGCGACAATGTAATCGGTGGCGAAAATATGTAAAATACGCAATGAAATGAGTGTATCAAAACTAACAGAGATTTGGGCGGCTCTTAAACTGCTAATAGACTATAACCAGCGGCGTGTGGTGAACTGTTGCGAGGTAAGTTGTTTTGCTCTGTGCTATACCTAATCGTTAGCTACATTACACATCGGCCACTTCAAACATAGTAGTGCAGTTTAAGTCACAGTACGTGTGTAATGCATGCCTCGTCACTTTCTCGTGAGTGGCCGGAATATATCCAGTTTCCCCCCACTCCACTCTGGTTACTGGTTACTGTTGTGTGCACCGAGTGTGTACAATACTGAGCAAGTGCCAGCTTACCTTGCAACACTTCACCACACGTCACTGCAGCTAACAGGAGAGAAGCTAAAGGCAAAAGAATGTCGTGTGTAGCGCGGCAGTAAATCTTGACGCTGAGCCAGATTAGTGTTAACATGATTCATCCGAAACCCTTATTTTACACTGGACCATTTTCTGCGTTACAATCGGTTAAATGGTTAACTAAGACTCCTGACACGCAGCGCCGTTGCGTGCATTGCAGGGTGAACAGCTGTATACAACCCAGTGCGTACTGGATCACGAAAGGAGGAGGACCTGAGATCCACTACCAGGTCTAACTATCTGTCGCGCGTGGGGGCTCAGCTCCCCACACAGGGACATCCTCATTATAGGACCTCAAGGCTGATAAATTTCGCTATGGATACGGGGCTAGACAACCTATCAGCGCAGTGATCCCCCTACTCCTCCCCCAGCTAACATAATTGGCTGGATACAAATCCCAAATTAAGCAGCACCTGTTGTGCAGCTTAATTAACCTTCCACGCCGACAATGAGACACTCGCACTAGGATCCTGCCGTGTTCCAGCCGAAGTGCTATATCCTCACCACTATTCTCTGTCCAGAACAATACCAGAGCTGTGATGCCTCTCACTGCGTCGACCTGTCAATGGGCGGGGGAGACCCTCAAGGTCTTCTCCGGCAGAGATGCACTTCCGGGCGGAGTGTTAGGTGTCTGAAATCCCGCGGCGGGCAGAGTTCCAGCTCTCTGGCATCTCACACCATCGTATCAGCAGAGGCAGCCCCGCCCCTGGCAAGAACATCAAGCCATCATTTTGCGAGACGATGGGGTAGTTAGCGCACAGCTGGCGGCAGAGAGCATCCTTCCTTTCAACATCCCTCGTCATCTCCCGGCGTATTTTAGCCGCTGGAGCCCTTCAGTCCGCCTAAGCTAGCTGGAAACTCTCCAACTCCAACTTCTTAAGAGGCTGTTGTAGTATTATTTGACTTTGCCGCCGGCATTATTGAGAGGTGAACTGTATTGCACTGTTTTTGAAAGGCTAAACTGAAAGTACCTAATACATCCATGATTCAGGAATATAACATTCAAGGCATCTTCTTACTGCGTAAGTCATTCAAAATTGTGTTACAATATTAGCATAACATATAGCAACTGAATATTTTCAAAGCTTGTATACATACGTATTTCTCCAATATATTTAGAAACAATGCTAAATTCCCATAAAATTGTTCACTGTTCGAGAAAAATATCTGTACGCCATCTCCGTGCTTCTACAGGCGATGAAGTATATTTGCGCCTGCCAGCGTCGTATTTATCTATTCCTTGCATCTCAGAGTGAACAGCGCAAGATAACTCAAGGCAAACTTGCGTCTTTCGGTGTGTGGGATATAAATTAAGTCTGAACCCCTCCACTTTCAAAATCTTTCTGAAATTTCAAAATCTATCTTAAAATTGTAGAAATAGCCACATGAAAATAGCAATTTTTTCTATCCAATTGTAAATAAATGTAACACGTGTTTCAAGGTGAAATTGTTCTTATTTTCGGTGTTGTACAATACAAGTTTATCTCTTAGCTCACTGGACGACAACATACGAAAGGTATGTTTATGGGCGAGCAATTATTTTAAGAAAAATGTATCCACTATTTTTTTTATTGGATTGCTCTTTTATATAGAATATGAAATAACTTTAGCTTTTCAGCAAAATATTGCTAAAATATTAGCTTAATTTAAACATCTGCAGCCTCACAGCAAGCACAAATTAACGAGTTGCAACCAATTGATTACGTTACGGAGAAAGCATTCTTTCGCATACCGGGGCAGCAGTGCATTTCCCGGTCTCAATCACTTTGTTGCTCTCTCCATTCCCGTTCCACTCATTCTCTCCCTTTCCCTGCCATTTTTAATTATTCGCGACGTAAAAATAAACTATACAAATAATATCGCAGAAAACATTACAACATTTGATGATTTCCTCTCATGTTTACGTGACAAATAGTGACATTATTTACCAACTTCCGGAGCATGAACATCCATTTCATTAGTTTCCAGTTGAATGGCCCACGATACCAATTTCTTTAACGTCTGCATTTGTTTGAGAGGAAATCACATTCTTTAATTAATAAAATTAACGATAGTTTAATTATGAGGTGAGTACTAATTTCCTCAACTACATTTACCACAAGGAATGCAGCACGGTCGTCTTGCCCATCCAGACTGAGAAGCCATTCTTCGGGGTTATATCAAATCTCTTCTCCATTGAGGTAAAGAACATCTACTATCTAACGCAGGCTGGCGAGTAAAGATTCAGCACATGGAATAGTGCGCTACAACTTTGCAAATTGCAACTTTTACGACTATGCGCTCCGGCGCCTGTGTAACAGGCGTACGAACTGGGTTACATTGTGATTGTAATTCACGCTTTTAAAACTATTTCCCGTGTGCATAGACTATTTGCACAGAAGAAAATCACACATCATAGTACCAGGGCGGAATACAACTTTCAACAGTTCGTGCATATTGCAAACACAATAACGAAGCACTTCAACATATCCAGAAACATTTTCAAACGGTTATAGGTAACAATATTCTGGACCCATTCCAGCAAAACTGGCACAGGACCCGGCATTGAACATTGCTACACGCTTTGCATTAATGAAATGATAGGTTAACCACTAATGTGTCATAGGAGCACGCTGTACGACAGTTCAAAGCTATGCGCGTAGCGGCGATGGCGCACTTGATGCAAGAGGCAGAGTCGTCCTTACTGCTCCCGCACCTCTTGGCCTTAAACGTGGAATACTTCTCCAGCTATACAGGCACCTTAATGAAACTCATGAGCATTACTGTTAAAAACGGAACGCGCTTACACAAAGATAAATTATCAGATTTGTGTCCGACAAGTGCCAAAGCATACAGTTCTTAAAAACTGACAGTAGGTTTCAATTTTAATTTATTATTTTATTGATAAACAGAAAGCATTCAATAGTTCAGAACAATAAGCAGAAGCTCACAAATAACCGCCGTTACGTAACTGAAACTAGCAAAATATCAATGGCACAGGGCAAAACTTATTCTAATTTCGAGCGAGATCAGATCGTGGAACCCCCAGAAAAGTATTCCCCTCCCCCTTACCGCTCGAAGGCAATGCTGAAATAAACTGCAGCATAATCGAGTTCCTTCTCAATAAAAAAATAATCCCCATTTTCGAACGAGTTGGAGCACCTGTGTAAAGGCGAGCCAATCGAATTCCGGCCACTAATGTAATCCGTATCTTCTCAAACCCAACTAACATTAACGCAGATATTACACACGTAGCCGCACATTAATTATTATTTGCATTGCTTGTATATCTTTGCCATTGAACAGGGTGTACTACTCATATGAAGTTTGAGATTTACAAAATCTTACCTCGAAATGTATCATGAAATGGAAACCCTAAAATTTGAACTATTTGCAACATACCTCTCTCTAACCTGCAACCAAAGCCTGCGCGGTGGAATATTTAATGAATAACCTAACTAGACGACCAACTATAAAACAAATTAGACTCAAACCTTACACGATAGCTCAGTTGCCCCAAAAAATATGGTATATTTGCTAGAAATACTGTGTGACGGTATCGCAACGCAAGGACAAACTTTTTATTTTTTTGCCAAAAGCTGTTCTAAGTTCAGACTCACTTTCGAATCAATTCAAATTATAGTTACGAAACGTCAAACACCAACGACAACAACTTTACAAAAGATTGTAAGTTGTGTAGTCGCGAGCAAACGATCCAAGCATTTGCAAATTTTCACGTCAAGTCTCTAAGACAGTGGCCAAAACAGAACCTTCATACTTGCCCAACTATTCTTGTATACTTTCCTCTCGTGTTAGCTGCCGTCTCCAGCGTCTTCCAAAGAAGTCTCCATCATGGACCATCAGACACCTACCACAACTGTTAATATTTATTCGGAGACAAAGCAAACATACTTCTGGCAACTGCTATTTATGGGCTCGATGCATGTGCATGTATAACAAAAATAATGAGGGGGGAGAGATGCAGACAGAGAGAAAGAGAGAGAAACGAATAATTGTACACAGGAACGACGTGGGAACCACAATAATGTTCAAAAGACGCGCGTGACCCATTCCGCCATCACTAGAGACCAGAAGAATTCGCGAGTACAATGACCTGCGGACTAGACTCTACAGTCTTATATAAAAGTATGCAGGTGTCAACTTCGTATTGGCTGTATGCTGTCACAGAGGATGACGACGATTGGGCCAGCGTTCTCCAAGAGAGGTGTAAAACACCGCGTGCACCAATGGTTAAAGTTAAATAAACACGCGTGATTTGAATTCTAGCTTGTCCCAAAATGAATCCGCGAATTCTTCAGATATTTAGCCATATAAAGTTCAATTAATAGAGCAAATGTGGGCACCCCTTTGTTTGATGTAAGCCAATTACAAAGTAATTCACCCCCACCCCACCCCCTTCCAAATAGGTTTTAGGTAATATGACAGAAAGTTATTTAGAACCGGTGCGTGCATATCACCCCTGTGGGATTTTTTTTCCATCACAGGTAATGTATAAGTGCAAAAATATTCACTTTATCTTCAAATGAAAAAACTATAGGGAAAATGATTACACGAAGCATAATTTTTATCAAGTCATAAATATAAATAGTTACATATTTTACTGAAAATCAAATCTAACAGAATATTTTTGTTTTTGATGTTAGTGAGCTACGCTACTTTTAAACATGTTGCTATATTCCTGTTTGTGCTGGTCAGCAAATTCGTCCGGTATTTTTTTCCGAAGTCTGGGAACTACAAGCAGAGTTGCCGATGAGCTACGGACATGAAATTTCAAATGAGCCACATATTCGTAGTTACACGTACTTAGCAGCTAAAGTAACTTAATATTCGTTTTGTCGAGCTTCGCCTTGGGGAAATTGACAAAATAATTATTTTTTGTAGGATGATTTCATAACACAGAAATGTAAACTTCGTTTTTTTTAGGCCATTTCTTTACCTCAAATAAACGCCATCGTGAGGAAGTCGTTCATAGGCACGCGAGCGCTTATTCAGAGGGCGTTGTTATACAAATCGTTGCAAAACAATGGCGGAAGTTCTGGCTGCAAATACTTTAGAAGAAAGCGGGCAAGACACCGCGGCAAAGCGGAGAAAGATGGTGAACGCGGCAGATCCTTAAAAGGCGCCATAATTCGAGAGAGGGAAAGCGTTTCCAGCATGTTGGGGAATACAGTACTCTCGCCTTTATCTCTTCCAGCGGCTCCCTTCGCAAAGTATACCGGCGCCACACAGTCGCCAGGCTCTTGTCTCGCAAGTACTTCCTTCCTTAGCCTTGCCACACCACCCCCCCCCCCTCCAACTAACCATCCAATTCGGGTACGATTAACGGCACGACGTGAAATACTCGCCGAGGGAAACATTTTAATAAAAATCCCCTTTGGGAGAAGGAATTGTTCCGCCAAAACCCACGAACATTAGTTGAACGCCACACAAATCTGTTCCTTGCTGGTACCTTGCCGGAAATGTCTGCCGTGTTAATTTAGAGGCACCGGGGTTCATTGTTGCAAACTTAGGTACAGAAGTGTTTGCAATTTAATTTAAAATTGTTCCTAATGAATAGGTAACCAAGGACAACTTCCATTGGAAGAAAAAACTAGTTTTATTAAAAATGCCATTATTCTCTCCTAACTTCCTCAGCAATATTGAACAGATTCTCGGGAAGGGGTGGGATGATTTCTAACCTAAGAATCTCACGATTTTTCACCTTGGCAGCATTACTACCGATTAGTGGTTATCACAAGTCACGATTTGTATAGGTTCACTGGTAATCTTAGCGACGCCATTGTAAGATGATACACGCAGTTATCTGAGTAAATTTCATGATACGCCTATTTTAGCTGTTATATTATGTGATGGGATAGCCTATAAACTGCTTTAATTTATATATATATATATATATATATATTATATATATTCAATGTCTGCATAAACCTAACGTAGGTTCACGTGAGTTTATTCGATTCATGGTAATCAGATATTTGAAGGACAAGTCACTGAAAGTATTCAGTATTGTTAGATACACCAGGAATTATCTTAGTTTCAGGCTGTATACTATGATCATTTTTCATTGAACCTGTCTTTATGAATGTGTGCATATGAATGTCTATGTGATCAGTAGAATATAAAAGGGGAGTCTGGCATAAGAGGAAAAAGGATAGGAGCCAGGCGCCGGCCAGTCGCCATGTTTTGACGTCACCCAACCGTCATATTGGATCTGGCTGACCTCGATCTTCGACCTTGATCCCATGCTCATGACTTTGACAGACCTTGAAGAACTAAAAGATAAAAAATAAAATAAAGTTATTTAAAATTTATCAAAAAATTCAAATTTCGAATTTGGGCCATGGAGAGGACTTGGGAAATTAACCAGGTGCCATTCATGTTGTTTTATTCTAGTAACCCAACCGCCATATTGAATCTGGATGACCCTAACCATGAGCCTTGACCTTGACATTGACCCCATGCCCATTATCTTGAACCCAAAAATTCCAAACAAAAAATCTATAAAAGCTCAAAAAAATTACATGAATTTTAAAAAAAGTTGAAGAAATATATTAATTTTTTTAAGATGAACACGTAGGAGTGAAGAGATTTCTCTTAACAGCGAGGTCTTGAGAGAACACGTACGAGATCCGGGGTTCGATGACAAGTGGATCGACTAAGCTCCCGTCACTACCAACCCTCATCAGATCGGCCGGTGCCCACCTAGTCAATCATGTTAGAAGTCGATGACCTTAACAGAATTCGGGTAGCCTTGAATTACCTTGAACACGGAAAATTACCACAAAAATACCAAAATTCCAACTCATTCCTAAAAAAACCTTCTGCCCTAGACCCACGACCCAAGACCCAAGACCCAAAACCCTTGACTCAATACCTGTCACCATTAACCGTATACCCAAAAAAAAAAAAAAAATTTAACAGTCTAAAAAATTCCACAAATAACTCCTAGAAAAAAATTTGTTGAGAAATTTATTTTAAACATTAATATTACTAAAGTTATGTTTAAAAAACTAACATTTCCAGAGGTATCTCCACCACCACTCTAACCAATTGCGGTTTTTGTTATTTAATCGATCAATTACTTGTCTTCACCAATTAGTCGGCAGGACATATCATCCCCCCCCCCCCTTCTCCAAAACTCATTCCATAGCATGTTAGCATCTTGGTTTTATCATTTGTCATTTGTTTTCATTTTCAACACCAAGGTAGCGCTATTTTCACGATTTACCCACCAGACGACCTAGTGATCTAGTCACAAGGTGGTAGCAATATTTCTGTTTTTTAAGTATAGATGGTGCTGTCGGCGCCCTCCTTATTGGATTCTATTTCTACACATATGGGGAGTTACTTTCTCGATTTCAACACCAGACGAGTTGCTGATTCAACAGCCAAACTAACTATCAACACTAATAATTTTATAGGCGTAGGAAAATACGTAATTTTTATTCTACATAAAAAATTACTTTTCCAATTAGCAATATACCTACATGCATGATGTAGGACATTGACTAACTGCGTAGTTTATTAAGTCTAAAATTTTTATTAAAACTTCAATAGTTTTTCAATTTTAAAAAGTATTTTGATTTTATTATATAATCTTACTTATAGTACAAAGGCAATTTACACAATACTTTTTGGTTAAATTGCTTTTATTTCTGTGCCTTTTAAATTTTAATTTTATTCTGGCAAATTAGGTGGACATAAAATCAAACACAATTTTATTCACAAGCACTTTTAAAAATCAATTAATTAAATACAGCCGTTCATGCCCTAGAAAAAATATTACGATATTCTTCTATATATATATATATGCATCTCAATACATACAACTTTGTTATAGGTTGCAGTATTTTATGCATCTAGCTATTTGCACTTGTGTTATCCTTGTGCGAAAATATTGTGACATTTAGTGCACCAACGTAGTGTCACTGTGCAGAACAGGTTATGTAGGTAACTTCACTTTTGAAACACATGTACCAACGTAACAAGAGATCTGCTTGCAGGAAACCTGGTAGTGATGTACTGATGAAAAATGCACTTTACCTTTACAGGTCATTAGAGGGAGCGGGGCCATCCTGGGAAACTTTGCGCAAGAGTGGCCTAAGTCGCATTGGTGTAAGAGTGGACCAAGTGTTAAATCATGACATGCAAATTTTATTACGTATTTGTTTGAATAATTGAATAATTAATTAGATTCATTAATCGATTAATTAAGTTAATTAATTGAATTTGTCGAGTAATTAATTAAATAGTGTTTTTGATATCAATTTTTAATCAAAGAATTCTTTGATATCAAAGAATGTTATAATTTTATTGTTTCGTAAGGGTGATATTAGCGGAGCATGTTAGGTGTGGACTCTGTTGGTGTAAGAGTGGTATAAGAGGCATTTTTTTCTTGTTTGTGACTGATATGTGGAGCAGGCTACGCGGCCAAGTCGAATATCTGGAGGCATACTGAGTATTTAAATAAATGTTTTCGGCGAAGTAAATACTTTTTAATGAAAAGAGATGTTGAAAAAGGTTACCGAACTAATTACTTTAATCACTCCTCGAATAGCATAAAAGTAACGAACTATTTTGGCGAAGCAAATGAAATAAGTTCGAATCATTAACCGAAAGACTTGAAAAAAAATTTGTTAAACCGATTTTAACCATGCGATGAAACTGTTTTCGTTAGCAAAGTAACTGATCTCCACTTTAATCACGTAACATTGAATCTACAGAGACATATTCATGCGATTACCGAATGGAACACAAAATTTATATTTCAAATGCAAACTTGTCATTGAACGAAACGCCCAGCTAATATAAAATTACAACTCCCCGGCACTCCAGATCCCCATGATAAATATCCCCTCCCACACATACTAACTTACTCCAAGATTGCGATGTCAATTGCAGTACTATGTGAGGTGCTACATGAGGTGCTATGCGAGGTGCTGCATGAGGTGCTATGTGTGGTGCTGCATGAGGTGCTATGTGCGGTGCTGCGTGAGTTGCTATGTGTGGTGCTGCGTGAGTTGCTATGCGTGGTGCTGCGTGAGGTGCTAGTGTAGTGCCATGTGGTGCTAAGTCTTAAGTGTGGAGGCGAATGTGGAGGTAAATGTGGAGGCGGAGGTGAATGTGGAGGTGGAGGTGAATGTGAAGGTGGAGGTGAATGCGGAGGTGAATGTGGAGCTGTGTGAGGAGGAGCATGTAAAGACTTAGTCTTGCAAATTGTATATGGTTTCTTTAAAGTGTTGTTGAAAAAATTAATTTCAATATTTAAAAAAAAAATACTGTGTGTATACCATGCATCTCAGCATATAGTTGAAGAATAATATCTCTTCATAGAAAACATCAACGTGTTGATTCACAGCCAAAGTAATGTTTTCTTTTGCATGTCAAAATAAGAAATCATAAGTTTTTTTGTGTTATTTATAAGTTTGTATTTGCTTGGAAGATTGTTGAAAGTGTTTTGGTATGCTATAAGACAAAGTCGTTGCCAGCTAATGAGGCTCGTCATTCCTTAACTTTGCTTTGCAGGGCAAGAGTCCGTTTATCTGAAGTTGTCCAAAACCATTAGCAATAGTGTAGCTTGTTCCACCATTGTGTGTTTTTCAAGTTCAGCTGTGTTTTCTCGAGATTCTCCCTCATTCCATTACTTTTCAGACTTCATTAATTTTTATACTTCCATTTCCATACTTGTTTGTGTAAAAAAAAACATTACATCTCACCCACAAATTACTCAAATTTAAAAAATAATTATTTAAAAATGTGACAAAAGGAAATCAAACTACTAATTAACCAGCCACATTATTCCCTTTTACCATTAAAATATACATTTTTTCAATAAACATCCTTATAAACTATATTTACAAACATTTCAACAACTTTTCACAAACTACCAGAAATATGTTCAACTCCACACTCATTTACAAAAACATTTTTATATATTATATTTACATATGAAAACACTTTCAAAAAATATTTTTACAAACGATCACACACATTCATACAAATTAACATTTCACATTAAAAAACAAGAATAAAGATATTTACAAACATTAAAACTTATATATATATATATATATATATACGCACACACAGCAAAAAGGCGATTCGGCATGTCGTCGTTGTGTTTCACAGCCATACTATAACATATAGTTATTAAAACTAAAAATATACACCATTTTACAAACGGCGATTCGGGATGTCATCCATTGCGGTGTTAGGGTTTAACGTCCACCATGTCACATCCGCGAATATATTTGCCAGACACACCAACACCTACAATGACTCCACGCACACACACATGCAGCTTCACGATACCTTGTATATTCATAGATTAAAAATGATATAATCCCATGCTGCGAAAAATAATTCCTAACTGATATAAAGGACAACAGGGGTTATTGCGTCGATGTTAATGCCATGTAGCTAGGCCATAGCAGTAGCTTTGAAGAAATATCTCCAATGATGTCGATGCAGTAGGTTTGACGACAGCTGTGGTGTGGATTGCAGTGCAGTGCAGTCCTAGCAGTGGTGATGGCAGCCCTATATTTAAAATTACGCTGAAACCAAAGTAACGGTAAAAAAAAAAATATTGATTTTGGATTCCTGTAGGACTCCCAGGGTTAAGTCGATACTCCATCTGGCTCAATGAAGCGCTTATCGTCTAAACCTGACAACACTACTTTGGTCATACGTTCGGTTTAAACCTCATGACCATGCAAACGGAAGTGGTATTGGGTCTCCAGAACCCTGGTGCAGTTATCGAGGCAATCTCGATAATCCTCATAATGGAGGAATTGCAGCACGTTAGGTTTACACCGTTTGTCTTACGTATACACTGCTCATTCGAAACAATGTATGCGTAAAGCTTGGGATGTAAACCTACAAAATGTGTTATGATATGGCCGGCATATTCATCCTTCATCACTCTGATATGGCCTTTGTTCTCGGGCGCATAGTTGGATGTATCAAACCGCACCTTTAAATTTGGGGTAATTACTTCATAAACATCTCTACAAGCAATTTCATATATGAGATGAGGCTGTCGGTATCGCAATATAAAAGATGCAAGGCTGGCAGAGGAAATTTATCACACATATACGTATAATGAAATTCACAAAGAATTAATTTTGAAAAATGAAGAATGGCAACACCAGTGTACAAAGGCTTGATGAATGTAACAACGCTCTTTGACATTTCGATATGGCCAAGATTCTCATCGATGATCTGTCAGTTCTGCAGCTCCATATATAGTATCATAACTGGTAACGCGTCTTATATCCTTTTCCCGGCGGACATTCTGCAAAGTTTTTCCATATATGGCATTTTTTATTTATTTTAAAAATGATTAGTCAAAGTTGTTCGCAGCATGTGCATGTTTCTTAATATTAAACTCTATGTATGGAGCAATCCAAGCCTTCTCCTTAAAGCACAAAATGCAATGAACAGAGTAAAGTCTGACTCTATACACCAAACACTGCCTCAGTGTTTCCCTGTGAATAACATAATTCATCCGTGGTGCGAGTGTCAAAAGGAGTTTTTCATGCGAGCTGTTAGGAGGTATGTCATTTACTGTAGCGAAAGGCAGATTGGATAGCACATTGTGGCATTTGTCTGGAAACAACAAATCCATTTCCGCGAGAAAGTATGTGTTCCCATAATTTACTGTGTTAGCAAAATCCCACGATGAAAACACTTCTGCCTTGACCCACTCGAAATTGCCAATAGGAAGCTTGCTCTTCATAGTGTGACTGCACAGGTAATTTTGTCAAAATACAGGATGTATTTCGATGCCACACTGGGGTTGTACGCTTCACCCATGTAAATGTTATTGGCTTCCACAAGCCTTCTGGAAACTTGGGTAATGCCGCCCATAACCCCGCATTCAACAAAAATATACATATTAAGGTCGGTCAACAGCTCTATCCGCGCATCTGTCTTCGACAATAAAGCATCCCATGCAAGAGACAAAGATGTGACGTACATGGTGGGGTCAAGACTGTAATGAGTATAACATAGACTCCTGAAATTTTCGGACACATCTGCCAGCATACAAGTGTGCACACATAAATACTGAATTGTGTACTGCAGCAGGTTTATGCAGTGTAATGAAGTTCAAGTTGCATTTATTATGTGCGGCCCTTCTTATTTCCCCTGTCAAATGGTCATGGTCGACCACAATGTTATCTCTACAGAGTTCCTTCTTACAAATATGACAACATTTCTGAGCCCCCAACCTAGCTTCATCAGCAGGGGTTTTTGGCTTCATCGGAACAGTCAAGCCGTATATTCCTGCAGCCCACTTTGTCAATTTGACCAATTTATCTACTAACTGGTTCATACAATCATTACCCACAAACTCAAAATAGTTAGATAATGCTGGATTGTACGAACAAACCAACAAAACGCTACAAGCATATGGAACATGTTGGTTGATGGAATTTGTATTACTCATACTATCATTGGGAAGGCAAGTGGACAAGGGTTTCAATATGACTGTATCACAATAGGCAATGAAACACAATATTTGTTGTTTGCTGTGAGCCTGAAATTGCAAGTACTTGTCATCCCCAGTAGGGAAAGTACTGCGAACAGCCTTATGTTGCTGAAAGAGACCATTATGTTTTTCGATTTTCTCCTCACTACTGAAGTATTGGAGACAATGATCACAGAAAATTTTTTTTCTATGTTTCTTAGTCAACTGAGTGTAAAGTAGCTTTGACAAATCCTTAATGAAAACAAAATGTTAATCGTCATCATTACCACAAGCACGAATGGCCAATACATTTACGTGATGTGCATGTCGTACAGGAGAAATACACATTGGTACAATAACCCCTTGCTCATTGAAAGTTTCGCCACTAATATTACTATATTTGTCTACTACAGAGTAGACATTGATAGAAATACCATTGTTCACCTCTAATTTTCGAATATCCTCTAAAACTACAGGAATCGACAGACCTTCACTATCCAAAACCTCACAAGGCTCTGTATATGAAGTCATTCTGTGGACATTTTGTTCAGCAGGAAACAAGGCTTATACAGCGGCATAATGGAAACACTCCCTCAGGACACTGCACATTAATGCAGGCTTTCCTATTGGCAATGAACTTGGGGAGCATAGGGTGAGCAGCATCAATGGTGAATGCTCTAAACTGCGATAAGTGAACATCCACATGCAGAATTAGAAGCAGACTTCAGCTGCTGCCAAGGGCATTAAATTCCTCAAGCCTGTTTGTTAGATAAGGCTTAGTTGTCTCATAGTAGATTTCACCCACATCTGTTAAATGCAGGACAGGAACTGATTTACTCTGAAAGTAAAACGTCTGCATAGCGCCTTCCTCATCCAAAAAGGATTTCAATAATTTAACCGCTATGCTGTCACTAAGCATTATTGGCCGGGGTGATGCCATCGTTAACTCTAGCAAACGGACCATGGGCATTGTAAAAAATCTTTCAATATCCGCATCAGACTCTACTTGATCATTACATATCCGTGCTCCAGTCAGCCTACACGTGAATGCCATCGCCAAAAGTTGGTATGTCAGATTAGGCAATGAAGATTTCACAGAGTTAGAGGAATCTGAAAACGAACTATTTTCCATTTCCCTGGACGAAGTCTATTTAATCGACTCGAAAGTCGACTGTGAAACGGACGAAGCAAAATCCGAATCACTCGAAATTTCCGTTTCAGATAGAAACATATTGTCTGCCAGGAGATCTACTTTTCTGTGTTTGTGGGAAACGATCGTGTTCCAATCTGTTACAGATGACGGTCTTTCCGTGTGTGAATCAGTGCTCGAAACACTCCTGTATAAATCGTCCAACAAGAGATCGAAACAACGGCATTTAGGAAAAACGACAACATCCTGACAGTTTGTACTCGGCGTTCTTTTTGTTTGCAACTCAGACTCAGACTCTGTGTCTCTACCAAAAAGATCGTCCAACAAACTAACAAATATTTAACGTTTACCCTCACTCATAATTATGCAAGATAAATTTTGTTTTCCGATACAGTAATTTCAGCACCACAAAAAAAAAAAAAGAAAAAAAAAAAGGGCAGCGTATTGCTGAAAAGAGACAAAAAATGTATTATAATATCTCGAAACGAAATTGCGTTGTAACTGTAAATAAATATTTTATTTTATTATAAACACAGGGAAAATTTACTCAAAATTTTAGAATGTTTTTCTCAAATAATATTCTATATTTCAAAACAAGAGACCCCTGTTTCTTTACAGCACTTTTAATACTTTTATTTTGACTAGAAAAAATGATTTGTTTAAGGCAAAACTTTAAATATTATTTTTTAAAAATGTTTTCGTTGAGGAGAATTAACCTGTTACTACACATTTACACCACTTACTCAAAATTACTCAAAAATTACTTATATTTAAAAACATTCTTAAAAATCACATAAATATAAAAACATTCTTAAAAGTACTCAAATACTTAAAAACATTTTTATTTTACATTCTATACTTTTACAACTAAATAACATACTTAAAACTTCCCACCCCATCACACATCCAATAATTTCGTTCATTATAGTTAATCATTGCCCAAACATCCATCACATAGACATCCTTCACTCAAACAATGCATTCAGAACATAGATATGGCAGGTCATTGAGCCATCAAGACACACTTGGAATAGCCTGACAGAGTCCAAATATTTGTCTACGTTCCATAATTCACAACCAAACACACAACAGGCCACCCTTAAATCTCTTAAAACTAACTTACTAACAAAATTTAAAACCAAAATTACTACACCTTTCCCTTGTACTCACACTCACAGTCTACACCTATTTTCCTCAGGGTACTTTGTATTTTTATTCTAGACAGTATTGAAATATATTTATGAGTATTTAACAGTGTAGAGGATGCCTCGGTCTGACATATTGTCTCGTCTTTTGTCCATAGTGCAATACTATGGTGGTTACCGAGTATCTCCTTCTAAACTCTGTCAAACGGCCTCTTAAATACAATTCAACAAGCCATCTAAAATTTATAGAAAACACAATTTTCCCCTGCTCTCATACTCGTAGTCACACACCTAGTTTTTAAACACCTTAAAACTATTTAAAACTAGTAAAAATGCATAAAACTATGTAAAAATGCATAAAACTACATAAAAATGCTTAATTATATGTAAATATGTGTAAATCTATGCAAACAATAGTTCAAACACTCTAAAACTAACAAAGTTATACCTATCTTACGAAATTTCCTTAAGTTTGTTAAATGTTTCAATTTGCACCAAAAAAATTGCGAAATTTCATTAAGTTTCACCAATTTGAACAAAAATTTAATTGATTTAATATAAAATGTAAAAAGTTTGAACAATTTGTTAAAAATAATTGACAAACGTTATTAATTTCGAAAAGATTTTAGGAAAACTAAGTAGGAATTCTCAAAATGTAACAAATTCCTAAAAAATAAATTTAATAACGAAGAAAAAGTAATTTAAAAACCCTGGTAAAAACGTACAACAAATGTCAAAGTTAAAAAAAAAAAAAATATTAACTTGATATGGAAAAGTATTAAAAAGCACTCAAGGTTACTACTATTTACTAACCCAAGTGCAGCAATGAAGCTTGTGAGATACCAGGCTGTTGAGAGTTTGGGCAAGGCCAAGTGCTGGCCGCTGGCGCGTGCCCGCCTTCTAGGCTGCGAGAGAGGGGCGGATGACCATCCGCCCAGGTTGAAGCAGTGATCGGCTAGCCCCGTCCTGGTGGGCCGCCAGGGGTTGCAGAAGGCGGCGGTCAGTCTGCCAAAACGTAGGAGTGAAGAAGAGGTTCGTCCTGCATGGCGACTGGCTACAGAATGGTGGCCGCTGCTCCTGCGAATGTATATATAACCCGTCACCCTCCTCCCCCCTCCCCAAGGAACCTACACGAACAAGACAAATAACCGGATTTGATAATAAAATATAATTTTACCACAGTAAATATGATTTCCTTAATGGATTCAATGATTTTGAAGTGAAATTAAAGGATTTTTAAGGAATTAAAAGATTTCTAATGAGTTAACACATTTTTAGATTTTCTTGTTTACAATTGTATTGAGTTGATACTTTTAATGTGAAATATGCATATTTCTTCAGTGTTAGTGATTACACTCAATTTGAATTGCATGTTTATGTGCCGATTTCGTACGTATTTTACTATGTGATACGATTCCATAAAGTAATAGTCTTTGTAAAGCAGCACGTACAGTTTTTTAATTATCTGTTAATTGTTATTGTAATTATGTTACAAGCGATGCATTCATACGAGTTAGTGTCCAGTATATTATTGTGTATCGTTTATTCTTATAATATTGGGTAAGGACATTGAATTATATTACCTGCGAATCGAACCCATGTCTTACCTGGGAATCGGACCCAGCTTATACTAACCATGGCTTACCTGGGAATCGAACCCAGCTTTAATTATACATGCCTTTCCCGGGATTCGAAGCCGAAACCCACATTATGGCATAATATGACTTTGCCACATGGGGGTTGGCGATGTAACAGGACAATTTTTGTGTATTTGTTGGAAAATTATTTATTAAAAAATATTACGTGCATGGAAGACCTGTTCGTAACGGAGTTGGGTCGGGGAGCATGACGCGTGTTCAGATACTGCCACTGGTATCACTGAAAAGTATTTCATGCTCTTGGTGGGCTGGGCCAGGAAGACAGAGGAGGGTTGGGAAACAGACAAAAACAATTTTTTTTTCCCAGATCTGTTCTTGGCCTGAAATGCCATGAGCTGCTCGCACATCAGTGTTTCTTTGAAATAATATTACTTTCTGTATATAGTATTTTAATAAAAAGTATTTCACATGCCTTCATATATATTTTTCTTTAATACTGTGTAGTTGGTTGAGTTTTCCAAATTATTCTGCATTTTAGGGAGTAATTCGTAGTAGTTTTGCAGTGACTGAAGTTTGGTTACTTCCTATTTTAGTCGACTTATCTCATAGTTGAGATATATATATATATATATATATATATATATATATAAAACTCTGTTTAACGATGATCGAAAAACACTAGCGTGCTCTGTTCCCGAGCACATCTTGTATTAAAATTTGTGAACAAGATGGTTCGCTCTAAAACCTTTAATGTAAACTGCTAAAAATTGTTTTAAGTTGTCTTGTTAGGACTTTATCTACAAGCTCTTTTAACATTACCCTGTAAATTAATATACAGTGTTTGAGCCTTCTTGTTTATGATAGTATAACATTTTTAAAACTGCTATTCCTTCAGGCGTGAATTCGCCTTCGTAATTTTTTTCTTGAAATTGCAATCGACTATATTTTTTTTTACTCTTAAGACACAATTTTGTGTTTTTCCTAGTTAAGAAGTATCTGTTTACTTATTACCCCCATAGTATATATGATTTTAATAGTGACTAAACTTCACAAGAGCCATGCACTATTTTTTCTCTCTCTTTATTAATCAGAGTAATTTTTCTGTTTATTAGGGAAACCAAAACATTTTATCACACTTTTTAACCAGAATATTTTTTTCTTAAGGAAAGCAAAACCTTTTTGTAAAAGTATAATAAATATACACAAATGTATTCATTTTTAACACACATATTTATTCAATAATTTGTACAAAAATTTGGAAGTTTCTGTAAACAGTTTGATTTAAATGCAAACAACCAATAATTTCATAACTACACAAGTATAGGAGGTTTAAACGTACACAATACATTAAAAATAATTTTGTTTGAAATATAAACAACCAATAATTTCAATATTACTGAAGTATAGAATGTTTCAAAATATACAGCACATTTAAACTTATTTTGTTTGAAATACAAGCAACCAATAATTTCAATATTACACAAGTATAGGATGTTTCAAAATACACCTAATATTAGTATAGATGTTCCCATTTTCTAAATCCGTACGCTGTTAATCATATTTACGCTAAACACATACAGATATTTTTTCTGTTAATGTATCCGAAAATGTTTTCAATATGGTTAAAATTCTATTTTATAAGAGTTAAAAATATTGGGCAAAGGTTAGTGTGTACGGGGAAGTAAAACTTGTTTCATAAATATTTGTTCAATTTATATGTCTTGTGTTTTTTTTTAATTTATTTATATTTTATTGTGCAATGGAGCTTGCAAAGTGAATATAAACTTTTATCAAGTAGAAAACACAATATTTTGCATGAGAGTTTCCAAACAGCTAGGAAGACATTTTTCCCTTGCTATCCTTGACAGTTAAAATCATTGACCTGAACTAACCTCCCTGCCAGGACGGACCACGGTCCTTGACAATATGCTTTGTCAAAAAAAAATACATATATTTCCCCAGGGTATTATAAAACCGAAATGCATTCTGCGAGGGTTTGTCGGAGATCTCGGGTTTTGCAGTTGGTACTATTGGAAAAATGTTGCAATTTAACCTTGAAGGTTTATTACTCTGGAGAAACTTGCAAGTCCCACTGCTAAGGTCGTAGATCTCTAAACATAACGGTTTTTCACATCTGGAGACATTGGCAAATGCTATAAGTCTAAGATTTGGAAGATAATAAAATTTGTTAGCTAATAATGTTTGATCGGAAATATTCCATGTGATTCACTTAAGTTTAAACATCTAACATTTTTTTTGTTAGGAAAACAACTTCAGTTTTAATAAGGAATAGGTTAAAGAAACATACAAATTAATTCATTTCAAGGCATGTTTATTGACAAAATATATAGACATACATTTTATTTCATTATTATTATTTTGGCAAAATTAAATATAAGATAATTTTAACACACAGAAAATGCTAGTATAACTTTCTTCAAAACATATCCAAATATCTACAGGATTTCCCAAAACATTATCACACAAAGCATTCAACACAAACAAGTACAGGATGTCACACAAATTACACAATTATTTCTTTCTGAAATAAAGTCGAATTGGTTTGCTCCAATGTGCTAAAAACTTGTTGATATTCACTTTACATTTTGATTTCTGTATGCATTAGAATGTGATTTTGTTCTTTTGATCCACCTAATGGACTAGTGAATAACAAATAAACAAATACTTTTTATATGAAATTTTACTTATCCTAAATAATGCCATATCACTTGAATAATATCCATAGATGATATGGGAGGAGAATCATCATAGTCTGTTTCACCCCAGTCAGACATCATTGCCCAAGTTAGCATTAATTTTGAGTTTTCTTCAGCAGAGAAGAATGTTGAATAAGATCCATATGGTGTACATTATTGTTTGAATGAGGGGCAGTTATATTCTTTCTGAATATCTATTACTGTTCCGTTATATGCACTATCTAAAATGTGTTTTTGCTCAACTCCACCTACATATATTTCACAATTATTTAGGTAATGTTTGCAAACATCTTCAATATTCTCATACTCTATAAAACCACTCTCCCATTTTAAACCATGGTGATGGTTAGTAACCCATCTATTAGTTTTCTTGTATTTAGGAGTTACATATTTCCAGTCGAATGGTGCTTTGAAGCTGAATACAGTTTTTTTTTTTTTCGCATATTGAGATCATTGCACATTGCAAAACATCGTCGCCTACTGACTCAATTCATAATTTTCTCCAAATGATCTTTTACATTATAACTCACTAGTCTATCGTGAATTATCAGAACATAAGCTTGTATATTTGCCAGAATTGGTGTATTTTCAATAATTTCAATTCGTGAATCAATCATGCTATTTGTAATCGTGTCATCTTATTTGCTTACATCAAACACAAATAACGCTCCTCTATTTTAAATGTTTCTGGTTCTAGGATGGGTGAACTGCTTTTGTTATAATGTTTCCTGAAACTTTGTATACATATCATAGGCAATAAGGAATTCGCCATTAATAAAGTTCATATTTAAATCCATATAGGGGCAAGCTTGACTATTTAGATACAATATAATATTTTTCAAATAAAAAAAATGAATACTGATATATCAGCTATTAAATTGTTTTGTGGATTTGTTTGAAAGCAAATGTTAGCATATCTCTGTTTTTCAGACGAAAAACTTGATTTCACAATCCACACCATTTTATGAGCTAGCAGTAGAGATGAAGAAACCTCTAAACACCACAATCTGAATGCAATGTCTAAGTTCTTCCCTTTTTCGATAAGTTTTAAAAACTTTATATGTTCACAAGTGTTAATTTCAATATGCGGCATTAAACAATTCGGCACTGCTTAGTTCAAATATTACACCTTCTTTGTTATTAGTTGTATCATATACAGCATTGAAATGTGTATTGCCAAAAAGAATAACTAATTCTTGTTTTGCATTTAATATGACATGTTTGTAGTCTTCAGCAAAGCCCAAAACCATACTAAATGGTATAAAAACTTTGTATTTTCCACCAGGGCTTATTTGTAGTTTGTAATCACTAGCATTGCTGCACCCAGCCATAAGTGCTGTATAAAGATCGTTTGCCATTCCTGAGAGATAGTTCTTTATTATGGAAGTAATTCCAACATCTCATGTTTGATCGATTTCCACTCCATTTTGCAGATATGCAATTCTGTCTATTAAATGAAGTATTCCATTTCTTACTATTTATATATTTGCTGGATTACTTACATTGACTGTATTTTTAATTGTTCCTCTAAACCCTATACTTGATTTCGACGGAAATTTGAAAATATCATGATTTTGTATTGAAATCCTTATTTCGGAAGGAAACATAATCGGACCTGCTCGGAATGATTCATACACATGTATTTCCGTATTGGTGATTGCATTTTCATGCCTGATTGGTTCTTCAACATTAAGTATGTCTTCCATTTATTTTAACTGTACATCCTAATTCCTTTAAATACAATCCGTTGCCTCATGTTAACATCATGGGTAACTTATTTGAAGTGAGCATTTTATGCTTGTGTTTAAGTACTTTTATGCTTCCTTTCCTTGAAATGCATTCCTTAGTGACATGGTTCTTAAAAGAACTGCCTTCTTTATGTCCGAATGTACTATTATACACAGTACCCATAATGATTGTAATGCACAATGGAATGCAACTGATTATACAGTTTATTAATAGGTAACCATCTTGATCAACAATTGTAATAACTATTTCTTCAACACGATTCAGTATTACTGGAAAATATATCAAAGCATTCGGTTTTTCAATTATTTTATATCCTGGAGCCACAGCACATGTGAATTCATATATTGTATTATTAGTTGGTTTTCCATTTAAACATGAAGTGCCTACAATATTAACATTTATATGTCATACATTTACCGATAATATATTAACCTGTTTTGATGATTTGTGTAATTGATTAAGTGGATATACTCGCCGTATGTAACCCAACTTAATTGCAATTGAATAGTCTTCTGAGAAATTGATATCGAAATTTCTATACATTGAACTAGTTAAGATATTTGGAGCTACAGATAATCTGGAATGTACATCTCCAGGTAATGCTACTTTCATGAATGTTTCTAAGTCATTCAACTCATAATATCCTACCGGTCTCACAATCTTGTAGGTTTTTTCACCAATATTAGCCATAAATTATTGGTTATGCAAATCAATGTTTGGTATGCTGTTGTAAGTAGCTAATTCGATTATTGACATTGTCCCTCTAACTCCAAAGCTGGGAAATATACCGCATGCAATTTCGACAAATTTCCACTTAATATCTACGTAATTGACATATTACCAATATGTTTTGCTATTACACTTACTTATATGTCCTATTTACAGTCAAAAAACATAAACATAAATGTCCACAATTGATTGTATTTTGTAATTTTGTAATTGTACCTTAATTGCATGTTTTAAAAAATATTTATGTATCTCAATGGAGGACATAAATAGCCGAAACTGTTTTAATACAATGATTGGATTGTGTTCTTAATTAATGCAACCCAATGCATTCCTTCATTTTGTATCGAATCTAAATTAACTATAATACATTCATGAATATTTGGTTTCTTTGGTAAATCATCTCTCGTATACATGCCTCGGAAATAGGGAATATCCAGTTTCTTTACAAACAGTATAATATCCTTGTTTGTAAGCGCACATTTTGGAAGACTATTTAAGACTTTCTGCATTTTCTCCTAGGTTTGGAGTTTTTTCATATATACATTCCTTTACCTATTGATTTAACTGCTCTAACAATTACCAAAATGCCTCCGGGGATTGATCCAGGGGCTGTTAAAGATGGAAATAGGAATGGAATGATTGTTCCTTTCTTTGATTTTTATTTACATTTACATTTTAGCCCATAACTCTCTTCACCTTTGCGCACATAACTTTATCAACAATCCAAGCTCCAATTTTTTCGCCTGTAGAATAGCATATGCTGTATGCCTTTCTTTCAAATCATTTGTATGATCATAAACGATGTGTTCTTTATAAGCACTATTCAAAGATTTTATTCCTTGATCGTTCTGTGCCAAACGTTTAGCTAGTTTAGTACATGGTCCACAATAATTGTTATTCCTTTAATGCAATTCGAATGGTAATTTATTAAACAATGTATTCAATGCACAACACCCTTTTGTGATACATTTAGTATGAAACATTGTTTTTAACTGAACATTTTATACTAGTACGATATGTAATACAGTAATTGTGCAGAAATGGTTTTAAACCAAATGTATATCTACCAGTAATTTTAAATATGAAAGAAAACACAATTGAACAGAAACATGGTATTCTTTTACCATTATATATATATACAATGTATAATAAGTGGTACTTCTTCATGTGGAAAAACTTTTGTTATTATATCTCTGTTGAAACATCCAAAAAGTCTCAAATTTGAAAACAAATATGTGTTTTCTAAAACAATATAACAAGAGAAATATCAACAATTAGCAACCATTTTGTTGTTAACTGATTAAAATGCGATATTTCCCTTTTACAAATAAAGAAGATTAAGTACTTTCGAATTAAGCATTATCCTCCAAAAGAAGCATTATCCAATTTCGTATTTATTTTTGACGATTATTTGTGTGAACCACAGGGTGAAATACAACAATATTTTAGTTTTGTTCGACAATAAAATGTTGATTGTTTTTATCCATCGCAGAGTTACGCACGTATACCCAAACATAATTTGCACGAAAATGCTACTATGGTAATTCTGTTTAAAATGGACAGTATGAATCTGCAACATATTTACAATGATCATGTTTTAGGCGATATGATATTTACAAAGTTTAAAGGTATGTGTTTTTACTGTTGGAAAGAAAACTACAGTTTTTTTTTTGTGATTATACCAACACTTACCGTATATAAAGGCAGATGTAGATATGGTTTTGAAAGTTTTTTACTTCCAGGCAAAGAACAATGAGTATTTCAAAGTTTGGACATAACGGTTTAAAACGTAATATTTACAATAGCTGTTTAACAAAGATTCGTGATGGGAATAATTCCCAATTATTGTGATTTGAATGGGCATATAAAGACTTTAATGATATGACAACATACACAACTTAAAGAAATACAAGAAAATTTCAAAGTTGTAATTAATGAAGTGGTACGTGATACTATGAAAACAACTTGAAACACGAATGGAACAAATAATGCAATATATAAACGATGAATTCATTAGTAAGAAAATTGGTTTAGGTATGCAAAGAGATTTGAGAAAACAAAATAATGATTTGGGAACAAAAATAAATTATTTTATTAATGTTTGAGTGTTAAGACTATAGCTAAATTTGTTGCTGTTTTAAGTAAAATCGTATAAGATTGAAAAAAGTGCAAACTAATCGATCTAGTGTGACAGTCCACCTACTACAGCAATTCGAAAAGCAACGACTTAAATAATATATATAGTTTGAATTTAATGTAATATAATCAAAACATGTCTGCTTCTGCTTCAGAATTACATAATGTTATATATGCTGTGAAAGAGAAATATTTACTAGTCAAGCGAGCATTAATGGAATAGGATGTTTTAAAAGAAGAAATGTTTAAACCTGTAACAAGTAGAATGGATACATTTCATTCTGTGTTGAATAATTCTAATGAAACAGCTTTGGAAATTAAAACTGAAGAACCTTTTAACAAAGAAGAAAAAATTAACCACTTTATCATTTAACACATCGTTATTTAGCTTTAAAATAATCTTCGTCGACATGCGATATGACATTTGGTGTTTATCGACATGACAACGTCTGGTTCCTGGGAGATTCGGTAGTAATATTTCTGCCTGACAATAAAATTTAAATTGGTGCTTACGTAACTGATGTGAGTCAAGGATGGTTTGAATTATTGTTTAAAAACTTTCCAACTGGATATTCCAACACTGATATGCAGAAAGAATGCTAACATTCATTCAGGAGGTGAAAACCACCCGAAAATACATTTAATAACCTATATTATCGGGAGCAGAATATATAAAGATGAAGTTGGTGATAGTTTTTCTCCTATATTTTAGAACAATCCTAATGAATTGGTCGATAGATTAAACTTCTCATCGTTTCGAGAGAGTCTGGGAATAATTCACATACAAATGAAATTTTTTCTATTATTGAAGAGTTGAAAGAAGACAGTTATATTACAAATGAAGTTAAGAAATATTTCTGAAGAGTTCCACGCTTATGCAAGGATAAAATATCCCAGAATGATCTTTTTCAAGCCAATTTATTTAAAATGACATTACTTTCCAAATACAATAAGAGATACAAGTATATTTTAACCATAATATATGTTTATTGAAAATATCGTTAGGGCATACCTTTGAAAAACAAAACTGGGAAACAGTTTACCTATGCAATGCATATATTTTTGAAAGAGAGAAAGCCAAGTTCGCTCCAAACCAATAGAGGAACCAAATTTTTTTCTTTACCTTTCCGGAAACTATTGACTGAATATGGTATTAATCACTACACAATGTATTCGGTGCTTAAAGCCAGTGTTGTGGGACATTACAATAAATCTATTAAGCAGTTAATATATAAACATTTCACATCGAGGGGGACTTACAAATGAGGTGACGTTTTGCCTGAAATAGTTAAATTTTATAATTCCAGATATCATAGAACTATTAAGATGGTGCCCTAACAAGTTACAGATAATAGCTTAATGAAAACTATTTATAATAATGTTAAAGTCATCGACGAAAGAAGACCAAAGTTCAAAGTTATACGTATCTCGGAGCAGAAAGGAATCTTTGAAAAAAAAAATGACAGGTGGTTTTATGAAATATTAAAAATTATTTAAATTACACAAACACATCTCAGAGTGTATTACCTAGAAACCTATAACAGAGAACCATTAAAAGGTAGATTTTACGAACACGAACTGCAAAAAGTCAGTTCTCCAAATGAATATTTGATTGATAAAATCATTAAAAGGAAGAAAGATATGTCCTTGGTTCAATGGAGAAATTTCTCAAGAGCATACGACTCTTGGGTTAAGAATCAAGATATTAAGAGATTGCAATACAATGATTGTAAAATTATGATACTAAATAAAAGATTTTTTAATTATAATTATTGTGTTATTTTATTTAATAAATCTGTAGATAGGTAATGGATATAGTATTTATTCTGCAATCAATGCACTTGTTGATTGGATTATCGTTGAATTGGATTAACATTTGAGCGATAACCTGTGTGTTTAGATAATTTCAATTATAGAATTCTTTAAAAACATTTCACACTTTTTTTTATATATTAACTTAAATTTTTTTTCTAAAAATATTCTGTGCAGGGAGAGTGTAACGTTTTCCATAACTGATGCCTATTACAAAGGAAAGGGGATATTGATCCTGTGCTAATTACTGGATAGAATGCTGTAAAGAGAGGATAGAATAACGAGAGAGATATGAGTAAATATAGTTTGATATTCCTAACAGCAATTTAAAATAATTTATCTTAAATAAGAGTAAGTGTTTAGGCAAGCATTCACACAAGATTGGATTTTGGTGATAGAAAAGAAATGTTATAATTTCAGTTCCTCCATAGCATTAAATTCGGTAATAATAACAATGAAATAAATTAAATTAACTTTGGGAAAATTTTCATCAAAGATTTATAAAAGTTTTTCATTTCGCTACGATCGATTTGGTGTAAGAGGTGTAAAAAATTATTTACCACATTAGCGACAGTTAATCGGAAACAATAAATTAGTTCTGTAAATACAGTTACATATCTACCACTATTATTTTCAATGTAGTTATTAATGTTAAGGGATTAATTTTTCAGCACAATCTTATATATTTATTCAAGGGAAATAATTGTCAAAACACTTGAGAGCCTAAATGCGAGAATTTCTTCAAACATCCCCTGCGCACAAAGGTGGGGGAGAGACTTTCTCTCACAGAACCGGACAGGGAAGATTTTCGGGAGAGTCCACAATTCATTGGTAAAGCATACTTTTCCAAACAAATAAACTTTTGGAAGAATCTAACATGGTGTCTTCAGGGGTATTTGTCAGGTGGAGGATCCCTGAAGTTGTTGTTGGACAAAAGACACGATCTGGGCTGGCAGTGAAGAGAGGATGGTGGTGGTTGGTGCCCTTGAATCGACTGCGAAGGTGTGTTGTTTGGACCAGGGAGTTCTCTAGCCAGTAGAAAAATGCGCTCTGGGGTAAGGTGAAGGGTGGGTGTGCATGGACTTCGAAATGACAACCCTCCGAAAACGAACTCTGCATCGGAGGGGAGGGGGACAGATCGCCGAAGACTCGGTCTAGGGTCTTGTTCTGTGACCTTGGATAGAAACTGTCTTTTCGCACAGTCATCTTCTGGACACGGGGAGCGGGGAAGGGGTGCAGTGTGGAGCGACGTGAACAGTTTTAACTGTCCGTCGCCTTGTTAGTTTCACGACAGCACTTGGGCATGATACATGTATACAGCAGCTCTCTCAACTTCACCATGTGCGGCAGGCTTCGTGACGCGACAGTGAACATCACAGGGCGCGGCGACCAGCGGGCTTCGAAGAGTGATAGCCACAATTCTTATTTCAATAAAAAATAATAATTTTATTTATTGGGAATTAAATAATTTTCGTGGAAACTACATTTCTGTGTTCGGTCGACGATACTTGGAATAATTTTCAACTGTCGTTTCAGTAACTAGTGCCATGAATTTCATAGACTTAATGGAAAAAACTTGTAGTATGTCTGTTATTTTTAAAAATATATATAGTAGACCTATGTTTATATAACGTGTTGCACGATTACACTTCGAGGGATTACGTTCTTCACGTCATCCGAATGTCCCTACGCTTCAATGAAAATAATTTGTGTTAAAAGTTAAATATTCTTACAATAGTGAAACTTTCGTTAAAAAATTGTAGTTTCATTCACGTAGTTGTAGGACGAAGACAGAGTTTTTATCGTAAATTACAACTCAGTTACCTGTCAGCCTCCGACCATGCTCCATGTATAAAACAGCTTATAAGCTTGCGCACGTCTTACAATCCAGTCATTCATTGACTGACCTCCAAGGTGGACGGATGTGTTTTGGGAGAGGTGCGATTTCATTATGTGCTTGGTTATTTTAATGTACTTGTGTTCGTTTAGTTAATTTGGAAACATTCGTTTTGTATTTTTATTCAAATTTGCGAGTTTTTCACCTCAGTATATTTTCAAACATAGCTTATAAGTTCACATAAGTGCTATATGCAAGTCAGTGCTTCACTGAGCTCGAAGCCGGACAGACACGTTTTGGGAGAGGTGCGATTTCATCACGTGTTTTTAAATTCAAGTAGTGTAATTTATATACTAGTGCGTGTATTGTAAACATAGTTTTTATCCATTTGTCACGTAGTTGTCTATACACATCTCTTTCCGACTACCTATAACCTCATTCGCCTGTCAGACGCCGATCAAACTCCACATATATAACAGCTTATAAGCCGGCGCATGTCATACCCTCCAGTCATTGGTTTAACCACCTCCCGACCAAACAGACGAGTTTTAACATCATGTCATGTATGTGCGAGAGGCGTCAAGTAGTGTTACATATATCTTGTTGTTGTGTTCGTTAGCCGTTTAATTTGTAGGGTCATTTTTGATTCGTAAATTAATTCATTTTATACTGGAGACTCACGTAATTGTGATAGTCACGAAGTTTTGTTCGTTATACTTCTATCGTGTAAATTTTATTGTTAGCATGCAGGTCGGGGCATACAGGTCTTGTAATTGCATTCGGAAACTTTCGTCATTGTCTATTTAATCATTTGTCATTACAGACATGTAAATCCCAGCTTTCAAAGTCGCCTATCTAACAACACCGGCTACGAGAGACACAATTTACACTTATACCACTCTTGTATAAAACTCACCACTTATATACCCCGTTCCCAACATGCTGCACCTCAGTCGAGTGCTAGTCGTCGTGCTGACAACATGTACCAGAGCTGATGCTGCACCCACAAAAAGAAAGAAACTAATAAATTTGACCCTTACTACACTCTTGCACCAAACAAAAAATTAACCCTTTCAATACATTTAACCTGTTCAGTAAACTTAACCCTTTCCATTAATTTAACCATTTCAATTTGATTAGCCCTTGCTATCAATTTTATTAACCCTTTTCAATCAATTTGATATCAAATTAATTAGGTCAATCAAAAAAGGCGGCATCCCTTTGTTTCTAGAACCCCGCCGCCCCTAATACTCAATGGTATTCCATTTGTATACTTTAACACCGATAACAATCTTACTGATGCCAATCTCCGCCTTAGTTTTCGAGGCTATTTTATAAACTGCCCTCTTCATTATCTGGGACTTGTCACATCCAGGTGGCCAAGGGGAACAAGGGTGGAAAGAAAAGCTCTTTCTGTGGCGACTTTCTTGTCACACCTTCCATGATGTTCCATCCTGAACTTTACTTTCAGAACACATGTCTAATAATCTAGGGCTATTCACTAGTTTCGTGTTACCTGGTGATGTTTCATACATATCTAAATAATACATTCATGCCAATTAATAAAATACATATTTACAGTACAAATATGTCAATGTCGTTGTCTCAAGGTATACCTGGACATTATTTTGAAAGAGGAAACAGTTGCGGAGTAAGAACACTCATTCAAAAATTACTGATGAAGTAAACAAGTGGATGTTCGACGTCAGGGGGGCAACAAACTCTAACAGTTTATTTTAACATATCATTTGAAAATATTCCTTGCAGAAATTTTTCCCAGGTCTGCACTTAGAAGTCCATCTTGGAGTAATTCAGAGACAAGTCAAGCGCCACTACTGATGTGGCCGTATGAAGTATATAGTTAGTATGCGACATGCTGAACAGTGGGCTCCCATACTAAAATATCATTGTCGAACAGTTCTTTCAGTATGTAGTTCCTTTCATTCACCAACGAAACCCGAAGTATCTATATGTTCTAGATATTTATTTCATGAACGCTCCACAATACGACGATAGACAGCATCGTGAAGATGCTCTATATGATTGAAATCGGGGTACTCGGCCGGTCAATCTAAATTGGCCATGTCTTTGGTTTCCAGGTAGCCTTCACCAATGCAGCCCGATGTGGTCAGGCGTGGTCATCCAAAAACCGTAAATTTGTACCCATAGCCTTTTAATCTTACTGTACTAATGGAGGGTAATATTTATGTACACCTGGCCTGTTTCGTAGCACGATTAAACCCAGCGAGGAGCGTACGTGAATAAAATGAAGTACAGAGCGTCGGCATAATGTATTTTAAAAGGGAGCTGTGTGGTTGTGACTGTGGCTGTAGCTGGCGATCTTAGGCTCTACACAGACGAGATCGGCAATCTTCGGCTCGACTCAGGTGGTGCTCGGAAGCCGCCTACTCGGGTTTGTCGAAAGTAACCGAAGGTGCTACGCAGTAACGCCCACATTCATCAAGCACATGTTTGTTTCTGGTAGCCATGTTGGTTTTGTAGCCATAGGCTATGTAAAATCGTAAATATTTCTGTTTTTTGTCGGTGGTATTTTCTTTTAAATCAAAATAAACAACACATATTAAATGATGCATAACATAACACACTTTTCATTCCTCTATTTCAATTCCCAATTAATTCATGGATTTAATTCATTTTATGGTAAAGTTTCTATAGTTTCCATAATTTCGTTGTAAAATGGGCTGGTAACTCATGTTTCCAGCACTTTCTTTTAGAGTGTCCTGATGAGTAAAAACTAAGAAAAAGTAGTTTTTTCAGAAAATAAGAGCACATAAATGTGTTATCCTACTTTTTCCATATATTCCATATTTTCAGTTCTCTGATGTCTGCAGAAGGTGGATAGTACACAATGGTTTCATTCGATGTAGTGCATTTTAAGTTCACTGGTGATTGAATACATCTCCTAGATGAGCAAGACAATCAAATGTCGGTGTCTATTAACAAGTTCATTGGGGTATTCAGGAAATATGTAGTCGGCGTTCTTGCCATCTTTTACATTATTCACAATACTTTTTTCAACAAAGCCCACAGGGAGATGTGTAAGCACGTCGAAATAATCTCCACTGTTTTAACCGTTATCGTAATCATGACCCTTCTCTTTTTCAGCAGAGGCATTGCCCTCTTCTTCGAAAGCACAACCAGCATAATAGAGTATCCTTTACTTTGAAGGAGGAGTATCATTGGAAACAATATTTGCAGCTACTGGTGCTAGATTATTATATCGAAGTACATTATTAATTTCATATTTCAATTTAGGAAGTGTATATTTCATACGAACCGATTGTATGGCACAATGTTTGTTGTTGCTTATATTGGCCAAAGTTCCCTCACCTTTTGTGAACATATTATGCAGCATGCTGTTAACAGGAGGAAGCGATGTCGTCACATGCTGTTCCTCAGTAGGAGAATAAATACTGTATTTACAGAACTTGATGTGTTTCTTTAAGTTATCGCGTCGGGTGAATTGCCCATGGCAACTTATGCAGCTTAAAATCATAGGAGATGGTTTTTTCAAACAGTCTGACCCCTGCAGTCTGACCTCTGTAGTATGAACCCTTAGGACTCACCCCTGCAGACTGACCCCTGCAGACCGACCCCCTGCAGATTGACTCTTGTTAAAAAATCGGCAAATAAGTAACATTTTAAGAACTAACCAATAAATATATGAATATATTAATTTATATATGCAGATAATGCACCGTGTTCATTAAATGTCCTGTCGGGTATCAGCCATTTGTTATATGGTGCTTGACCGATGCAGTTTTGTAAGTTATTGCCCACATAATCCTCGAGCTGAACGAACAGACGCTAAATAACTCACCATCTATACCTCTCACTCACGAACGTGTCCATGATAGTCAATATAGCATCCGATCGGAACTCGAACGGGCGACACACACTCGCCAACATCTTCGATGCCCAGAATCACATCGCCCCTTTGCGGTGCATTTCGCATAACTTTTTATAAACTATTCATCCATTGTACGAACTTAACCTCTCGAATCACTTCACAAAACATATTGTGAATTATCCATATTTTTGAAGGAATATTTCAGGCACTGCTTTTAACGGAGTGGGTCTTATTCTCACACAAGGCCTTCAGCCATACATTTCAAATAAATAAAAATATGGAAGCACTCTGAGAAAACTCATATACTCGTTCGCCTACTGAGAAGACCTGCGTGTCCTTTCGCACGTGCAGATGTGTTCAGAAAATACGCAGTTACCTACACTTCTGTGATTTAACTTTTATATATATATATATATATATATATATATATATATATATATATATATATAGTATGTGCGTATGAGCAGGTTCGAATTTTGAAAGCCGCGACATTATATCTACGAAAAATTCTGAAACTCTGGTCATTATTCAAATTGCGAACTTCACTGGAATTTTTTTTATGACACCATCATTATCAGAGAGGGAGCGCAGGTAGGCTGGACAAACTGGTCTACTCTGCAAGGTATAATCCATACCCAGTCTGGAAGTTATTATTTATATTATAATAAATAATTTTTTAAAGAACATTCTTCCAAAGTTCGACGTTTGCCCTCAAGTTAAATATATTTATTTCTTACATCACGACTGTTAGAATTATCATTCTAAACTATCGATGCTCTTTTCCGTTTACTGTTTTATCGGGTATTTTATGTGTTTTTATTCTTAACCATACTAAAAACATATTCCTATCACTCGGAAAGCCACCAGTTTATTCTAAGACCAAAAGAAAATTAATTTTCTTGATCGTTTCGGGCTTTGAATTCAGTACCCTAAGTCGTGCTTTTCCTTCATATATTTCTTAAAACTTCTTATCAGTTGCGCATGAATACTAAACAGCAAGAAATTAATGTACGAATATAGCTAAAAGGTTCCAAAAGTTCGGGCCATCAATCGATTTGCAATCCTATTATCTCACTCTACTTCCTACATATGATGGCTAAAACTTCCGTTTAACCATTAATATAATATAATAAAAGTATCGCATTTTATTCGTAGTCCGGTAGAAAATTCATATTTTTTTATAATTTCGTGTTTTAAATTAGGTCCCTACACCATACCTCAACTTTTGAGAATGCATAAATCTTTATATCAGGTACGTATAAGCACGCAAACAGACAGAAAATCACATACAATATTCGTTTTTCGAACTGTGGACCCTTTATCAATCACACTATATCATTTTTATTCTTCATATAAGATTTGTCTAACAACATACATTATAAGTTTAGTACACCATGTACTTAAACGAGATTTTTTCAGCTTTTTTTTCGAAAGTGTTATTAGGTGGTTCTTGCTTGTAGACTAGTAGAATAATTTGGAGAGTTTGGGGCAAAGGCGCTGGGTTGCGGCCCATGTTTGAGGTTTGATCTCAAACATTTAACTTGACTTTGACCACCTTAGTATGTCTTCTTTATCAAATCCTTCCTAAAATTCGGGGGAATTTGTTTTTATAAATAATTAAATTAATTCAGAATATAGTAATTTTGCTAATTTTTTCGGATAAGTAAATATGGGGGACAGGTGGAGCTACGACTTGAAGCTGATAAGCAGATTACATTATTAACGAAGTATTTGAGTAACTTTGGGGGGGGGGGGGGGTGGAGACTTGCCAACTAAACAGCCGAAATAAATTTGTTGTGGGGGTCAGTCTTCTGCTGGGCGTGGGGCTGTGGGCCCTCCGGTAATGTTAATTTATTATGATAAGTATTAAATAATAAAATATTAATAATTAATTATTTATAATCAATTTTAAAATTTTTTTTAATATTTTTAAAACAACTTGATAATATTTTTAAAATAATCTTTTTGGGATTTTGTGCAATTGTTGGGTCTTAGAGATTAAAGGTCACCAGCATTAAGGTTCAAGGTCAAAGTAAAAGTCTCAGACATCCAACATGATAATATGGCCGTCGGGGGCCCGGAATGAAAGAGCGTGAACGGCTTCTACCAGTCTACAAACAAGAACCACCTAAGTGACAATTTAGTAAAGAAGCTGGAATTAATCCTGCATATGTACTTGGTTTATGAAACTTATAATGTAGGTTGTAAGACACATTTTGAATAATGAATAAAGATTTTATAGTGAGATAAAGTGTCTAGGAAAAATACCGACCCGAGTTTTGGATCATTCTAACCAACTTTTTAGGTGATTTTCTGTGTTTTTTACGTGCTTATACGTACCTTATATAAAGATTTATGCAATCTCAAAAGTAGAGGTAGGCCTATGGTGTAGAGACTTGAGTTCGAGACTCCGGTTTACAAAAAAATGTGGTAATTTTTCCCTGTGTTCGGTGAATATTATAGGAAATTATATTAATTGCGAAACGGAAGTTCAAGACATCGGATATAGGAATCAGGGTGATATAATAGGATTTCAAATCTGTTGATAACCCGAGCTGTAGAAGCCTTTTTAACCATGTTCGTTCATTA
Source organism: Dryococelus australis (assembly GCA_029891345.1). Lineage (NCBI taxonomy): Eukaryota > Metazoa > Arthropoda > Insecta > Phasmatodea > Phasmatidae > Dryococelus > Dryococelus australis. The sequence continues at coordinate 96,199,654 of CM056993.1, read as the reverse complement.
ATTTCGTACTGTTTAGTATTCATGCACAACTAATACAAAGTTTTAAGCAATTTACAAAGGAAATACATGTCTTAGGGCTCTGAGATCGAAGCTTCAAACAATAAAGAATATTAATTTTCTCTTGGTATTAGAAAAATAAATTGCCATCTTTCCGAGTGATAGGAGGAATTTTGAAAAATATGTTTATGAAAAAAATTTGCCAACGAAACCGTAAACGAAAATGCGAATCGATAGTTTAGCATGATAATTGTATGATGTAAGATATATATATATATATATATTATTTATTTATTTATACACCCTGAGGCCACAGGTCGAACTTTGGAAGAGTGTTCCTTAAAGAAAAGTATTTAATATAATACAAATAATAACTCCCAGCCTAGGTATGAATTATACCTTGCAGAGTAGACCAGACTGACCTGCATATCGGCACTGCCTCTCTGATAATGATGGTGTCATAAAGAAATTCGAGTGAAGTTCTCAATTTGAATAATGACTAGAGTTTCAGAATTTTTTGTAGATGTTTGCTCGTGGCTTTCAAAATGTGAACCTACTGAGACGGACATGCTATGCATAATAAAGTTAAATCACAGAAGTGTAGATAACTGCGTATTTTCTGAACACATGTGCTCGTGCGAACATGAGTGAAGAGTGAAGAGATTTGCACGGCTCTTAACATCGAGGTCTTGAGAGCCGATGCCGTGAGAACATGGACACGCATGTTTTCTCAGTGGGCGAACGAGTATTTGGAATTTCTCAGAATACTCCCATATTTTTTTAATTTGAAATGTATGGGAGAAGAGCTTGTGTGAGAATAAAACCGACTCCTGAAAAGAGCAGTGCCTGAATTGTTCCTCCAATCAGATGGATAATTCACAATGTGTTTCGTGAAGAGTTGTGAGAGGGCAAGTTGTACAATGAATGAATGGTTAATGAAATATTTTGCGAAATGCATCGCAAAAGGGGGAGTTGCTTCTGGGCATCGAAGACGTTGGTGTGTGTGCGTGTAGCTGGTTCGAGTCCCGATTGGATGGTTCTACATTGACTGTCACGTGCTTGCCCGCGAGTGAGTGGTATAGATGGTGAGTTATCCAGCGTCTGTTCGTTTAGCTCAATGATTCGTCGGGCAATAGCTTTGTAAACCAGCATCGACCAAGCGCCATATGAAAAAAAAAAGCTGATATCAGACACTTTTAATAAACGTAATGAATGATCTGTATATAAATAAATTAATATATTCATGTACCATTGATTAGTTCTTTTCAAACCGATAAATCCGCAACATCTTGGCAGGAGTCAGTCTGCAGGAGTCAGTCTGCAGAGGTCACTCTGTAAGAGTCAGTAGCAAGGAGCAAAGTATGTGAATGTATGTATGCTTGAAAACGATACAAACTGTTGGTGATGTGAAATCGTGTATTTCATGTACGACTACATTCATATCTTCAACGACTGCCTAAAAATTACACGGGAAACATTGCTCTGACTGTGTCAAGTCCTTCAGTATAAGTTGCAATGCGCGGCGACATGAGAAGAGTGGCCGTTTGAAGAACCCATCTCGTGTGATTTTTAGCTGCATAATCTGCCATAGGCAGTTCACTCGTCGTGATAGCTTGAATAAACACATGAGGGTCTATAAATATAGTATTCCTTCTACCGAGAAACGGCATGTGACGACATCGCTTCCTCCTGGCAACATTGCACTGCATAATATGTTCACAGAAAGTGAGGGAACTATGGCCAATATAAGCAACGCACATTGTGCCATACAATCATTAATTTAGCACCAGTAGCTGCGAATATTAATAATGACAACGATGTTTGTGCTGACGAAGAAGCGGGTAATGCCTCTGCTGAAAAGGAGAAGGGTTATGGATACGGTAATGATGACAGTGTTGACGGTGAAAAAAAGTGTCGATTTTTTCGACGTCCTCACACATCTCGCCACCAGCTTGAGTCGCCCTCTACCCAGCGCAGGTTTCAGGATATTCAAATGCTACCTCACTTTGCCAACAGTACCCTAAACCCCCCAACATAACACCTGAGTAGGTGACGAACTCAATTATTTAAAACAAATATTTATAACAGATAGCAGTCTCGATGTTATATTCATTAACTAGAATATCGGTGTAAATATCGCGTAGTCTGATAATTCACAGAATAGGCCATCATTTCAGAATAAATATTAGCAATCGCCAAATGTGCAAGGTTGAGGATAAACACAGTAAGTGATAACGCCGACTAAATTCCAGTTTAAATACCAAGTATTTATTTTATTAAAATTTTACAGTCTGCTACTTTGATTTTCTTTACCACTCCGTCTCACACGTAGCAAGCATTTACTTTTCAAAATTCACTCCAAAAGCGATTAAATATTTACTCTAAAAGTTACTCTTCAGACGACACAGTCAATAAAATATTCTTGGCCTTTAATTTCCGTTAATGTTACACGTCACAAGACAAAGCAGTCGCGGACTAGGTGCGCTCCACATCAGGGACTTCTACAACACTTTCACGACGTGCAAATTGCAGAAAACATTTGTCCCGGACAGTACTGGCCACATGGCGACTCGTTCCTCTCTCATACCTGATAAAATCAGCCACGACGTAGCGTCACAGGGCAGCACACAGCCCTAGAGAGAACTCCGATGTCGTGTCGTGTCGCGGGCCTCAGCCCCCGCCAGGACAACATGGCCGCGCAGCTCTCAGCAGCTGACTGCAACTCCGGCACATCTAATGCGCCCCGACGCTCGTAGCATTCGCACACACGCCCGCCACGTACAAATAAGCATATTCCAGGAAACAGTTACGTTGCTGCGCAAATATATTAGCCACTCCCGTCACTTGCAATCAGGAACAAGTGTTCAGCAAAATATTTCAACGAGACCGGCATCTTTCTGCGGTGGCGAGCGCAGCTTTAAATTGAATTGCTTATTTCAGAAACCCTCTATCTCCTGTTGACGATGTTTTGAGAAAACATGGAAAAATTATCCTACTCCACTAATGTGCTGTTAAATGTTATAAAAAATCACAAGTGTAAAATGTCACATTGTAAATATGTCTATGGTATTGGAAAGGCTACAATGTATTTTACGCCTGAAAAAGATATTATCTTTAAATGTACACATATAGGATTTCTGCAAAAAAACTGGTTGTAAACGTTATGTTGTTGTCATATTTAGAATTAAGGACAGAGAAATATAATCGTTTTCTGTTAGTTTTGTAGCTATACACATTTAACATTACTACAAAAACATTTATCATTAACAAAAAATGCACCTTACAAACAAAACAAATTAGCCACTTTGGAAAGTACAAACCTTAATAAATACTAACAACTAATCTAGATAGGAGGCCTATTCGCATTGAAATTTTACCAATATCTCACAAATATAAACCGAACAAATACTCACTGTGAAAAGTGCACCTTATACTGAACTTCTATATGATGAAGGCCTATTAATATTGTACACAAAATTATAAATATTCGAACAAATTTACACACTGTTGGATTGTACGAAACCTAATAACTAATTTAGACAGGGGGCCTATTCACATTCAACTTCTGAGTCTGCATTGTGACATACTGCCGCAGTTGTAGGCCATTTCAATATCGCATTGAAGAATGCTTCGTATCTTCTGGTGTATTCCGACAGCTTTTGCAGGTCTTGCAGTTTCTTCTCATATATAGGGACCTTTCCACCAGGATACGCCTTCTGCGATAGTACTGCATGTACATTATTTGTCTTTCATAGACGAAAGGTAGAAAGGCACAAGCCATTGATGAAGAGGTTTACGACAACTGTACCAGGAGTTTTACTATTGCAGGAAAACTGTTTGAATGTTGGTATCTTGAATGAGATTCTCTGGTCTCTTGATACATCTCTCCCTGAAGTTTCATGACAGTAGGTGGTTTTATTATACGAATGTGGCCACTAGTCTTTGATTGATAGAATCTCTTCAGTAAACACCTGATGAATAAAAATGCGACCGACTGTACTTGCTTTCACCATGAGTTGTGCATACTTTTCAGGAGTGTATATTCGGTCAGTTTTCCTCAAAAGTCGCTTGATTGATTTAAAATCCCTACCGTACCGGAGGAGCGAGTGGCCACGCCTGGGGAAGTAATAGTTGACCACGTCGAACCTCTATGTGTCACATAAATTTAACAGAAACCGCACAACTGTGTGGTTTTTGTTTTGTCCAGCTGCTCCGTCACTGAACAAAAGAAGCTTCTTTACCGAACTTGATATTTCATTATGAATACAATGCAATAATAAAGAGCACGCTTCGTTTGGGGACTTGTTTGCCTCTCCTTCATGATTTTAAATCATGTATGCAAAATACATACACCCACAGCTGGCACAAATACAACACCTCCTGCACAGGTATTAGAGGTAGGGGTAAATTTTGCATATAGTTTACACACAGTGCGACATTGTCTGTATCCTTGTTTTCACTTGCATTTTTCAATGTCGTATACAATTTCTTGGCCCTTATTTTGTGTACTATCATCTCTGCGGCAACATTCTGTTTGGCATTCTCGCTTAACTGTGGGTCTTTCGTTTTGCCACTCAGGCTTTCACATTGGCTGCAAACATCAACCTGTGGCCTGCCAAAAGCATATCCAAAGTTTTCCTTAAAATAGTGGTACTGTAATAGAAATTATATTTCACCATATTTTGCAACTCTGAATGGTCGTTTACGAACATCTGATGCATGGTAACAACACTGAGTCGAGCGTCTAAATACTTCTTGCGTTGTCCTCCATAATGTGCGTGCTTCACATCAAGCTTAGCTATATCTTCATGTATTTTAACACAAACATCTCCCTGAATCACATTCCCACTACAGTTTGTGCCATGTATGTCATGAGGACTTTTATGATCAACTAGAAGGTTACAAAGTCGACGTACTCTGTCAGCTGAAACACGACGCACGTGCAGTAAGATGTTTTTGCAAACATGTTTAAGCACGCCATTCACTCTCAGGTTATAAGTAAGTTATTGATTTGTCTCGAAAATGGGTTGACTTTTCAGGTCATCTGCTTCTGCATCATCCTGTCCCTCACTTTTTTCCCGAAAAAGCTTGTTTTGTGTGCGCCTACGTTGGACGTCTCTAACCTCAATCAAATTTTGAAGATGCATATCTTGAGCATCTTTGTTGTTCAGTGAGTAGAAGTGATTTCAAATCTGATGTATATTCTCTTCATTTAAAAGTAAATAACATTTACCTGTGCACTTGCATGTCACTGAATCAGGAGTGGTTTTCTTGTCTACATGTTTGCCTCTATACATTGTATAACTTTCACCTTTCACACGAGTTGTACGTATTGCATGACGTTGATAGGTTTCTTCATGTGTAATCCCTTTTCCCCGTTTCAAAATAGATTCCTCTTCTGAGCTGCTGCTCATTATGTTTCTTTTATGCATATTAACATTAAAACAAAACTAATAACATGGACAATGCCCAGTGCGCAACACAACAGTACACACAGATATGCTATTAATATCAATAGTCATCTACACATCATAGCACATTACAGCCAACTTGATAAAAATACTCTCTTGTCTGCCAACCTGTTAACTGTATGTTTTTAATAGTGCAGGCACACTTTATTTCATGGAGGTTAGGGAATTTCTGTTCTAAACAGGGGTTTCGGGGTTTTGTAAGAAGCCTTTAGGGAATCTCAGACATAGACTTTCTGCACTAAACGATGCGTCTATATACAAGTAAAATTATTGTACCGATAACTCAATTTGGCATATTTTGGTCGATAGGGGATTTCTGACATAAGCGATTCAATTCTACGTACTGTAAAATCAAAGGTGCAGTCATTATATACAGCTAGTGACTTCATACTAATACGTTACATCTACAACATTTCGGCCCGAGACCGTGTTCCTTCATGAAAAGGTCTGCCACAGTTTTATACCGGTCGCGCGGCGCAAGAAACATCGCGCACTACGTCTGACCACTGCCACAAGCGTTCGCCAACTCGCCTCTAGCCAAGGTAGCGCAACGGTACGGAACAGGAGCGCACCTGGCGGCGTTTACCCTAACAACACTTTAAACTACGGATGTTACTTCAAGTGCCTTTTGAAATGTACTAGCAGAAAACAAATTTACAAAAAACAAATACGATTAATAGATTCTAAAACTATTAAATATAACACTACATTGTATACACACAATACCAAAATAATATTCAGCCGGCTGAATTAAAATATGCACAGAATAGAAGTACTCTACAGTTGCGCCATCGTGCCACTATCACCAACTGTTGCCAACCTTGCCATAAAGACACCAGATACCAAATATCGTGAAGAGGCATTGTCATAAGCTTTGCCGAGAAAAGTGTCATAGATGGTTTGGGGCATCATCTGATTTTGGCGTGCGTCCCGTTGTCCGAATACTCTTCCTCGCATGACAGCTCCAATATAGATTCTTAGTGCCTTCGTGGTAGAATAAACACCAATTGCACGTTACGATAACGCATGTTAACCTCTTCATTCTGCCCTGTCTTCTGCAGCGCTACACACCTACTCAGGTCCGGTTTGCAGTGACATATCATGGAATATGGAAACACCACTTGAACCTATGCATAGGAATATGCTAAAGTATTGTATTGATGAATGAATAAATAATGTATTTCACCTCTGCAATTAGTAATTTTTACAAATCGGATTTCCTTATAGACAAAAGTATTACGAGTGGGAAAGTTTCCTAACACGTATTACTGGTTTAATAGAGGAGAAAGGACACCATCGAATTAAGGCTAAACCTTACGTAGTTGCACCTAGTATGGCACCTTTTAACCGACGTTAGCCGAAGTTCTCCGATGATGTTCAAGATTTTATGAAAACTGTCTTTATATCCACCTACTAAAATGTAACGATGTAATATTCTCACATTCCAGAATAGGCATAAGCATTTATATTCGCCAGTAAAGTGCAAGTCAATTAATTTCTGTGAAAAACTTCACTAAGTGAGATGTATGATAATGTTTTATGTTTTTTTAAATATTTTCCACCGAAACAAACACCCTAATGAGATGATATGATTATGTGAATACTGATTATTAGTTGACTGTCAGAAATCAGCATCTTAGTCCTGTATTAAGTTCCTCCATAGATTCTTACTGACAACTTATATTTGTGTACTGTAAGGGAATGTGGGTGCTACATATAGGTTAACTTCAGTAATTTTACAGATTTTGACGAAATTGGTTTTAAATAATATACATCACTAGATATAATTTTTTGCTTTTCTTAAATACGTTACAGAAAAATCAAAAGCAATTTATATGAAAATTTGAAGTTCTATTCCCTTTGCGTGAGGTATTTTCACAATTTATAAGGCAATTAAAAAATATACGAAAACAAATAATTTCATTAGTTATTATCTGGCAGTGCACCTTCAAATATCGGCAACGGAATGCTCTCGGGAAGGGCCGTAGTCTGTAACGGTCGCATTAGCGCACATACGGAAGTCTATAAAGTTGTCCTCGACGGAGACCTGTAACCTGAGAGCTCTGGTCTGTGTTCGTACCCGCAGACACTGTGCGGATCAAGTTCCCAGCTCCAGGCTTCAAGTGGAACAAACAGTTCCGTCCATTATCCGCCGAGGAGAGCCACCGAACTGAACAAACTTCTCTAATCACGCTGAGATATTGACACAGGGATCACCGCTTCCTCGGGCTAAAGAGGTCTCGGATCAAGCTTGCATTGGCATGTCTTCCACCCTGGTCTCATTACAAGGATCGAACGTGCTTATGGGAACTCAAGAAAGTGCGGTGAGATGTCCTATTGCCAAATAAGACGCCGTAAACATTTTTATATTCATTTTTATGAAATTAACTGTTGCATAAAGAGGTGTTCAGAGTTTATAAGTCCCTACTCCATTAAAAACTGCTTAATATAGCGCTACGAAGTCTGGCTAGACAATAACATCGAAGGAAATTTACACGTTCCATTTGCTCGTTTGTTCACGAAAGTTTATCTTTTGTAGAAAATCGAACTGGTGGTTCCTGCATGGTAAATATACCAATAAAACTTCTAGTACAAGTGACAGTCCAAAATTTTAGGTAAGTATGATTATCTTAAATGCGAGATGAAATGATAGTCGCAAACTGTAAGACAGCACAAATCTACTGCCCGGCGCTTACAAGCGACGCGGCAATTTAATACGCGTGTCGTTGTCATCGTTAGCAATTTACTTGATTCAGTGTCTTGAACAAACAAAATACAACACGGGGGAAAGTAATGAAATCATGAAGTTCCTGTCCCAGAAGGTGGAAATTTTATTCTTTCACAATTAGGCGGTATGCTTACATGCACATTGTCTGTCCATGCACCTTTTAGCGGCTATACAGGCCCCAACTCCCGCATGCAATAGTAAATTTGAAAAATACCATATCGAGGTACGTAGATAAGTGGGCTTAACGTCTCGTCGAGAGCGAGGTTATTAGAGACAGTGCAAGTTGTGCAGGGAAGAGGGATTGCGGAAGGAATCCGCCACGACCTTTGTATGGTACCCATTCTAGCACTCGCCTGAAGTTATTTCGGAAAACCACGGAAAGCCGAAATCCGGATGGCTGGACTGAGAATCGAACCCGGGTCCTCTCGATTGCGGGTCCAATGAGTTACCACTGCGCCACCTCGCTCGGTATCATGTCGAGCATTGGAGTTCCGAACACATTTACCACGTGTCTGTACAACTGGGCAAATGTCGCCGATGTCAAAGAGCGGACCAGACGACGTCTGTACCAGTCCAACACATACTCGGTGAGGCACAGATCTGGTGATCGCGCTGGCTGATCGGAGAGCGGTATACTGTGTTTCACTTACGAAGGCCGGTTTTGATATGCACAAACCACCAACTCTGTAACAGTGTCACAATTCACTGCATTTGCAGTACCTGCGATCCGCTGATTCGCAACATGTGTGTATGTGTTCATGTTGGCCACACTTGCTGAAAATAGTGAGTACAAAATAAATCAGAAAATTAAATTTTCCCACCAAAAGTTGAAAAATATATCGCGTTTGCAGTAACATAATTTTTTTTTTTTTTATATTTTGGAGTCTCTGCTTTGTACTTTTAACAGTTTCAATTTGCATGATATGGCGAACGAATGCAATGAGAGGAATATTTTTGTGGAAAGTTTCGCATCTAGTTGATTGGCTTGGTATGTTGACTTGGTAAGTTAGTATGAGCCTTTAGCATTGTCAGCTCTAGTAGAAATGTTTTGCGAAGAGTTTGTGCGAAGGGGTTTGCTGCGAGACACTTATTTGGAAATTCTTTCCGAGATCGTTCATCATCGTTTGTTTGTATAGGTGGGAAGTATGGCCGGTTGGTCTCGTAGACTAAAGATGAGGTAGACAGCTTATTCGTCTTCTGCGCATGTCCCAACATTGACGGACCCCAATCCTACATGACTGTCAATGACACATGGTTAACAGTGATGAACGTGTTTGTTTATATCTTAATTTCTATGTGACACTCACTATTGTATTAAGAAAATAAATTTACCAGTTGAAATTTATTCAAACTGCGTTACGAATTGGTTAGAGTAAGTATGCAAACGTTAGAAAGCTATTGTTTAATAAACAGTATTCAAACCTCAAGTCCAATCCACGCCATGTTTGCTAGACGTGTAGGCAGAAAAGCAGTTAAATGTTGGGACACGGAGACTGGTTTTGCGCAGCCAGCGAGGTCGGTCTACCTCATCTTTAGTCTATGGTTGGTTTAGCCAGTTTGGCAGGAACTGGTCTCGTCAGATACTAGTCATTGGATAAGTCAGTATCGTCAGGATCCTTTCCTGGGTGGAGTTAGATTTGTGTAGAGTCAATGTTGGGACGAGTTAGTCTTGGGTGGAGTCAGTCGTTGACTAGTATGGTTAGTCGGTATGGCCCCTTGTTGTGACCAGCTAGTAATGGACAATTGTATGGACTGTGATTTTTTTCTCGATTTTTCGAGTACATCGTCCTTAAGGTCAAGGTCAAGATTGACTACAACCAACATGGCGACTAAATCGACAGCTCCTCTGGCGACGAATTCGATGATAAATACACTACTGTTACCTAGGTGATGAAAAGTAAACAAATGACAAACGAAAAAAAATGAGTATGGTGGGTGGAATTCATTCGACAGAACGAGAAAGGGTGAGGTGTAGGGGAGGGGAATATTAATACGATGGGAAACATTGGTGGCGGGTCGAGCGATCATGAGTAATCAACCAATAAAAAACATTGCTGAGGGGAAGTGAACACAAGTAATCAACCAATGAGAAAGATTAGTGGAGAGAGTGGAGGAGAACCGACTAATCAACCAATGAGAAACATAGGCGAGGATCAGTCTGCTGTCCTGGTGATGAGGAAACTTCCGGAAATGTTAAGTATTTTAAATAAATTTCCTTTAAAAATTGATAAATAAAATTACGAATTATTTTTTAATAGTACTGTATTCATATTTAATAATTTTTATAAATATTTGGGAGTTTTAATTTTCTTTTTTTAATTTTTGCAGAACTTTGAGATTTTTTGGGTTTGAGGTTACATACATGGGGTCAAGGTCAAAGCTTAAGTTCAAGGTTAATTGGATTCTATATGGTGGTTAGGTGACGTCATAACATGGTGGCTGGTAGGTTCCAATCCCCTGTACCTTCTAAGCCCAAATATTCTAAATTGTATTTAAAAAAATTTTGATAAAAAAGTTTTAAACAATTTTTCATAAATATTTTATAACTTTTTGAATGTTTTAACAATTTTTGGGAACATTTTGGAATTTTTTTTGGTACAGGGTTTTAGGTCGACGGGGTCAATGTCAAAGGTCAATGTGACCTACATCCTACATTTTTGTGGGTCGTATTCAGTAACGTAATATGCTCGCCGACTGTTATGAATTTATTCGATTTTTTATCATTTTTTCTCGAGTTTTTGTTTTCAAAGTGAATGGCAAATAGGTCACTGGCATTCAATATGGTGGTTGGAGTCATCGATGTGATTTTTTCCACAAAATTTTTTCGATTTTTGAAATCTTTGTGAATTTTTTGGAATTTCTTAGTTTTAAGATCACACAAGGTCACAATAATGGGGTCAAGGTAAAGTTTCAAGATCAAGGCCACTTAGATCCAATATGGTAGCCGTGTGACACCATAACATGTGGCTGGTCGGCTCTGGTCCTCCGTCGCTCTGAGCCGAAACATTAGAAATTTTTAGTTTATATTTTTAAAAATAAAATTTGAAATAATTTTGAAAAATATTTTAAATATATTTTTGAATCTTTTATAATTTTGTGGGATTTTTAGAATTTTTGGAATTTTTTTAGTTTCAAGTTCATTCCAGGTCACGGGGTCAAGGTCATGAGTAAGAAACGATCCCTCCAAATCCTTCCGATGGATCTGAAAGTGCCTTTTGGGGTATCTTTCTTTACCAATGGAGAATCGGTACTTTTTGAGGGAAAAATGAGAAATTTTGAGGGATAAAGGTAATTTTTAAGGAAAAAAGAAAAATTTTAAACGGCAAAAATGGTCGATTTCGAGAGGAAAAGGGGAACTTTTGAGGAAAAAAGAGAAGTTTCTAGATGGTGGCGGACGTTCCGGCTTCTATCGCCCAGCCCCTTATGTCCACGCTCTCAATTTTATTCTACTCACACACATATACACAAATATTTACACATGAAGACGTCTTCCTTGTAACTGAAGCACCAGTTATTTGAAGCATGTAAAATGTTAGACGAATTGTCAACCAATACCACTTTTTAAATAGTATTAATCGTCTGAATTTGAATTCATCCATATCGGATAAAATGTGCTAAATTTATAAATAGTTCATTAATTTCTTATTATATTCATTACATGTAATAACATGAAGCCGAAGTAATTCTTTAGGCTTAGCAAGTTTTGTGCCTGACGTCATCTGATATTTTTTATGCACACTTATGTCCGGTATATTTTAGAGTTTATTTTATTTAGAGTGAAATTGAAAAGTAAGCTTACTTTTGTAACATAAATGCACGTCGGTGTGTTTCAGTTAAGGAAACTGAGATTTAGCTTAAATGTGTTAACTGGCGTACGAGAAAATAAAGTCACGTCATATTTTAAATGTTTATCATAGTTTAAGTTCACATGAATTGTCACTTCATGAGCCTAAAGCATACATAACTCAAGTTATAAGCTGTTCGCGGTAAAATGAGCACTTTTGAAAGTCTTACTTAATATCTACTTATATAAATGTGTATTCCTCCGCCTTATGTAAAATTAACATTACTATGTGCCTCATCACTTTATTCATCCCTTAGTCAAATTATACTGTGAAATTATTAGGAAAGTAAATACTTTACAAATCTGCTCATTTTTACACTTCGATGCATTAAAATATCAGAAGGCGAAATAAATAATTTGAAGTTATCACAAATGGTTACCTGACACTTTGTATTCGACGTTAAGTTATGGAACTACTTTCCATTTATCATTGCCCACTTTACTGGGCGAATGTCACTCACTACGCCCATTAAAATGTGTGCATGCGGGGGCAGTGACTTTTCTCTAAGGTTCATTTTTAAAGTGCTGACGTTATCGTGAACATTCATTGCACACATTTCTCTTGTGATTACGTGGACTGTTCTGCATAGAAGTTTACTTGATAATCAGCTTATCTAAGAGGTTTAGATAATACAATCGGGATGTGACATCAACGTAATTGCTGTAAGAAGGAGAAGGGCTTAAGGATATGAAGGTATTCCACATCTAGTCGTGACCGCTAATAGACGTGTCTAGAGCAGAGCCTGAGTAGTCGCCTATTTAGTTCGTGTGGGGCACGACACAGCTGAGAGACGCCAGGAGTTTGGATGCCCAGTTTCCACCGATTGCCGAGATCTTGAGGGCCGGAATTTGCATCGGATCCTTGTCAGCGCGTCGTCAGCCATGTAAGCTCTATCCATATACAGTCTAAAAAAAAAATTATAAATTTTACTGAGAAATTTTTTGTAATTTTACAAATGCTTGTAACAGTACAAAGATGTTTCTTGTAAAACTACAAGGCCTGTGTGTTTGTAATAGATCCTAGGAAATGTTTGTACTATCCTGAGCCGTATCCGCGAGCTTCAGCTAAATGGCGGACACTCAACAACGTAAAACCGTATAAAGCTGATTGCGCAAAACTATTGGTATTGTAGAGTGTAGTTGCGTGCAAAAAGGAATGTATTGCAAGTTTGAATTACGTAAAACACTTAAAACAACTCAAATTATAATTATAAAATGACAATTTCAATAAAACGCGATCGTATTATTCATTATTTGTTAGTGTCCCCTAACTGCACAGAACTCTAAAATCAGCTCTTAATACCCCGTTGTTAAGAGGCATCCAAATCTCTTAACTCAACTACTGAACTCTCAAAAAGAAATAACTGTACCTAGTCTCCTTAACCGTGTGATTTCAATATTATTTCTTATGTAATTGAAGTATATTCACAGTAAAAATAAGCGTTAACATTGCAAGCCAAGTTGGTCTTGTGTTTAACGGCGCGGGTTAGTAATACAAGTGGTGTGGGTCGTCATCCCCATGATGGCGAAGCGGATTGTTTTTTGTAAATTGTATTTTTTTACATTATTTTTTTTTCTCTGTTACTAATTCGTCACATTTGTTTTCTAGAAGAAAAAGAAGTGATTTCATGTACACTTCTCAATTATGTCAGTTCTAATAAGAGTATGTTGCTTGTAACACGTGCTAGCATGAATGCCGAATTAATTTGATGAGTTATTTCTGCGTCAGCTATTTTAGAAGTCAGTTTAACTATTCACAAATTGCACCCTTTGTAAATTAGTTGTATGAAGGTAAAACATTTCTGAAAATAATGATCTTTCGTCAATCACACTAGGGTTGCATAGTCTAGCTGACGGCAGAATTTTTCTTGTCTGAAATTAAGTATTGTTATGTTTAAATCATTTTATTTCCTTTGCATTAAAATATGGTTGTTAAATTTTATGTACATGAGATATCATTGCGTAGTGTTGAAGTCGTGTTTTTATAGTGTTGAATGTTATGTTGTACGAAATTCACACGTCATCACAAGTGTGGTATTCTGAATAGAAAGTTATTTTATCATTTTGTCTAAACATTGCATGCAATACCAAGGTATGAGAAATAATATTTATTTCATGGAAGGCTCCTTAACGTTCATAATATTCAGTAGTAAGGAAGAAACAAATGTTGAGAAGATTCTCTTTGAAATTTCTGCAGAGAGAAACTAATTCAATCGTAAGTTTATCCCTAAAAGCAGCATTGCCTCTTTTGTAAGCTTGATGCAACATTAGTTAACCTTTGACTTATTTTCATGTATCAAAGAGAATACCGCAGATAACATATCAATTATTTGCTTCTGTCAGGATACAAACTCATTTTAATGGTGATTCATGCAGGAATAAAATCGTAACATTATAATTCAAGAAAATAATGAAAGCAGCTTTACTGAACAGGTAAAACGAAGTTTTAAAGATATAGCTGGCAATCGTGTAAGCTAAAATTTGCAGTCAATAAGAAAACATGCTATGGATAAAAATGATATAAATAATGATAATGAATAAATCTACCTCCTACCCAATTTAACAGCCTCTTTCCGCGTTTATATGTTTACCTGCTATATATATGCATATATATAATTTTCTACATGTGTGAATCCAGTAAAATACCTCATTAAAATAAATATGAACTTACGTTACATTCTTTAGTAGTAGGGAAATGGGAAGTCCGGGCCAAGGGCATCGGGCATCGGAGCCGGAGCCGCTGTCATCGTCTGCAGTCTTTGACCCATATTACCTTGACCTTTGACCCTTGACCTTAAACTTGACCCCTGTGACATCTGACCCCAAGAACACAAAAAATTGCAAAGAAATTCTTGAAAAAATATATATATATTACGAAAATTTTAATTCAATGATCCTGTTCAAATCTATTATGCTACTTTTTAAATCATTAAAAATGTATTTAAAAAAATTATTAAACTTTTTGCAATGGCCACCATTTTTAACTTTTTTCGTCTGTTGTATATTTATATATTGCTGGTGTCCGCCATTTTGGTAGGCATTTTCCACCGCCATCTTGGCATGCTCTCAATTTCTTAAAAATTTATAACAAAATTAACTACAAAAATGTAATAAAACATTTTTTCAAACATTATAAAAAATTACTACAAAGATTTTAGTTAAATATTGCTTAAAAATTTATAAGAAATTTGCTATGATAAATGTAAGTAAAATTACTGCAAAATTATTTAATAAAATTTCTGCTATGACCGCCATATTGGTAATCGACTTGACTAAGTTGTAGTATTCGGTTCCGCCATCTTGGCATGCTCTCACTTTAATAAAAAATTTATTAAAAATCATTAAAAAAATTTATAAACAATTGTGTCTAGTAAAACTTACATTTCTGCACCTCCCCCAGCCCCTCCATTAGTCACATTCGTTCCATCCCCAGAGAACGCCTGACTCTCTCACCCCCACTCCCCTCTTCTATACTCATTCCGCCATCTTGATTTTTGTGTAATATTTTATACATTACTAGAGGCAGCCATCTTGGTAGACGTCACGTCCGCCCACCATATTGGTAAGCGTTATTTGTTTGGAATTGTATCTCTCAAGTTCGTTCGACGCCATATTGGTAAGCATCACTGCATTCATATTAGTAATCATTATTTGTTTATGTTACTAGAGGCCACCATCTTGGTACGCAACCCCCATCTTTGGTATACATCACCCATCTGCCATATTGGAAGCCAGTGACCTTAAGATTTTCTGTATGACCATACATGATCTTGAAAACAAAACTCGAGAAAAATACATAGAAGTCAGCAAGTATAATACATTACTGATCACTACTGCCGTATTGGATGCAGACCACCTCGACCTTGACACCATGATCTTGAATGACTTTGAAAAACCAAAATATTGAGAAGAATACATGGAAGTTAGCAAGCATAACACATTCGTGACCACCACCGCAATATTGGATGCAGAATACCTCGACCTTGAACTCATGACTCTGAATGGATTTGAAAAAAAACTCGAAAAAGATACAGGAGAACTGATTTCAGTAAACCTAGTACCACGGTACTGAACGAGAAATACACTTCACCTTTACTGGTCTTCGCATGTCTATGGCT
Source organism: Dryococelus australis (assembly GCA_029891345.1). Lineage (NCBI taxonomy): Eukaryota > Metazoa > Arthropoda > Insecta > Phasmatodea > Phasmatidae > Dryococelus > Dryococelus australis. The sequence continues at coordinate 96,183,496 of CM056993.1, read as the reverse complement.
GAACTGTGTACCGCGCCCATCACACAAATATGTCATACCACATGGATTCGTGCCATAAGTAAAGCACTTATGTCACCATACATTATGACCGAAAGTAAATGCCTTATACAAAAGTGACATTGCCGATCATGTAGTCGTTCAGGCTAAGACACGGGTAGGTAATCCCAGCAATGATGTTCTAGGTACCACTCCCGAAGAAGTCGATTACTGTCGTATCTACCATTATCTCTGGAGTTCCTGAAGACATCGCAGCTGCAAAATAAGACTTAGATGCGAAGCTGCAGAAGCTACCCAAGACGACGTATATTTCACGCCAGTCGCTTTGCGAGTGAGGACTTGAAATTATTAATTTTTTTTTTTTTTTTTTTTTTTGCAAAAAACCCAAGGTTTTCGCTTGCTGTACTCATACACCATCAAACAGGTTACTACATCGTACAGTGACAGCGATGAGGAAATCAAAGCGTTTACGTTTTTCTTTTACTGACATGTCCATGCCTCAACCGCATCACGTAACAGGTATGCCGCCTACAGATACACGGGCTTAGGTGGAACGATAAGAAATATTCCGCCCGAGGCTAATATAATGTAAACTAATGCCTTGAACTACCATTTGACTTAAATGAAATCACTAAATAACAATTCATGTAGTTAAAAAAAAAAGTTAAAAAAATGCAAAAATTATTTTATTTGAGCATTTAATTTTAAAGACATGAAATGTATTTGGTGATTTCACATGTGTCATGCGGTAGACCACGGTATTAGTTTACATTGTATTTTTGTTGTTGTTACATCTCTTATAATTGCAGCGAAACAGAAAAATTTTGTATTGACATCCAATTATAAAAAAAAAAGAATAAGTGTATTTTTTTATTCAAGGAAAATGCCATCGCATATAATTTATATAAGTTGGAAAATGTTGGTTACAAGTATAAAATAACTAACTTTTGACTATCCGACATTCTTAACGCACCAAACCTGCGTGTTGTGCATGCACAGTTCCCGCGCTGCACGGTGTTTGCAGGGTCGCGGACACAGCCACCCACGCACGAGTGAGCGCGCGCGGATGTGCGAGTGTTTACATCCCGCCGACAGCCTGCTTGGTATGCGGACACCGAGCTGTGGCGCGGTTGCTTGCTCGTGCCTGCACAAACTGCGCGGCTGTGGAGGTGGAAAGAAACTGCTCTGGATTCACCGCCAGTCGCCGGCTGCCCGGAAAGTTCAGCCTTTGGTGAAAGGAATCGTGCCGCGAGATATATGGAGCTGACTGGCGGAGGGACATCAGCTTGGGGTGACGTGGCGTTGCTACAGAAGTTCCTCCACTCTGATGACGATGGATAACCGACTGTAACGTACCCCGTCTCCCATGTAACCACAGCATAGATATTATGAAGCCGGCACGTGGTCTTCTCGAACAGGTGTATGAATATACGTCGTATATAAAGAAAACCAAGCACAATATACGGGACTTCTGGCTACAACCGGTGTTGATAGGCAACTGCCATCAACTCTATTACAGACGGCTGTCCAGCTCTACAAGTAAACTCTTTCCTCCCTCTATCAGTTCAAGCTGCGAGGATGTAAGGATATCCCCATCAAAATTTCGCATGCACTTACAGTTTCTGCAAGGGGCGAATCTTTCTGCGACGAAGTCGGCCATAAATCTTTTTTTGCGAGGTTCGGATTTTGCTCCGACTAAAATGTTGTAAGTTTGGAGGTTTATGTAACGAGCGAATGAGTGCGGTGGTAATGCCGAACTGGATTTTGGAAGAACCCGGGTTCAGTTCCTTGTCCTGGGTATCGTGATTTGTTCCCTGCAGTTTTCCGAAATTTCTTCAGTCAAATGCTGAGACGATTCCTTGCCACAGACCATGGTCACTTCTTTGCCCGAACCTGGTTGATCCATTGGCTCCATATCTTAAGGATCCCGTTATGGACGAGACTTTAAACAAAAAAAAAAAAACAAAACCCTTAAAGAAAATTCAAGGAAGGAACTTTTGATATACGTCATCATATAATATCCCTACCAGTAACCACATCTTAAAATTCCTGTAAACCCTGACTTGTGGAGCAACGAATTATTGAATGTAGTAATGTGTTGCAATTTTTTCAAAGGAAAATGTTTAAAACTAGTAACTACTGAATGTTGTCTCTGTTTTGAGTATTTACATTATATCAGGCAGTAGGTCAACGTCCCCCTTAGTAATATATCGAAGGATTTTTTTCTGCTTACCGATCACGTTGACTGAAGAAGAATCTTTAGTTCTTTTATACCGGGTGAGTCACCCGCGCCTATTTTTCCGTATCTACGAAACGTGCACACAACATCGCCCGTCTAAGAGTACATCGATTGTAGCAGAACACCACGTATGCGTTGATTCGTTGTCGTCAGTATAGTAAGCGGTGAACGGATGGTGGCATGTCAGCAGTGCGGTGAGAAGCAGTCACTTTTCAAAGAATGCACATATGTTTATCGTGCTGAAACCGATTACTGCCGTATTTAATAGTTTACGTTGGTACGTGACGATTGCGTCTATAGTGACACACATATGCCTCGCTTCAAGCCATTTTGTTTCTTCATATGACATAAAAATGTTGTCACTGCTTACTGTAATGACGAAAACAACAAAAAAGAAAAAAAACGCGTACGTGCTGTTTTGTAGCGATTCTCCATTTTCGCACCGCTGGTTGGTGCAGGCTAACAACGGAGCCGAATGTTCAGCTAATAGACGAGGCGCGTAACGAGTGCATACACGGTATGGGACGTGGCTACACAAGCGACACTTATTGTACAGCGGAGTTGTTTTATTAATGGGTTGCATAGATACGGGAAAATAGGCGCGGTAGAATCATCCGGTACATGTACGTACATCCACTCGACCATATCACTCCAAAAATGGATGAACTGCATATCGTCAGCGTGCTTCTCAAAACTGGTAAACTATATCATGAGATGATCCAGTGCCGCCTCTTTCGTCATCTGACAATGAAACATCGTGCCAAATAAATGAGTGGGAGACTTTCGAGAGCGCTTCGTTCCAAAGCTCGACTTACTAGTCCCATCGAACTCGGCTACTGGTTCCCTTTACATTCTGCTACACACGTACATTTTACTTTGCATAAATGTAGATACTAAGCACGGTTTTAATGTCCTCAACCACGATCTGCCTATCATAATAAAAACTATAATTTTCTTTTTCGCGCCAACACCAACCGCGATGTTAACGCTTCCCAAACTAATTTATTTTATCTCTTCCCAAGTTGTGCATATTTATCTTTGAAGTTTAATAGCAATGGTGAGTTCATGTTATTATGATGGTTTGATCGGACTGTGTCCATTGCCGACCATGATAATAAATAATTATTTAATCTCATATAATAGCAAATATTTATTTTTTATGTATGCTATACCTAAGTCGCCACGAAGAATTTTTGTTATTACAACTAATGAGCCGTTGAGTTTGAGTTTGGATATAGATATGCGAATCATTTATAAACCAGAACAATTATACAGTTCACGAATCGGCTATCCACAGGTATAGGCTGTTCACGGTAAAATGAGCACTTTTGAAAGCCCTGCTTAAGATCTATTTCTATGCACGCTGTCTCTTCTCCCGCCTTATGTAAAATTAACGTTACTATGGGCCTCATCACTTTATTCTTGTGTCGGTTAAGTGGAAATTCGAGATTACTACAAAAGTAAAAATTTAGCTAATCATCTCGTTTTTACACTTCGATACACTCAAATAAAAAAAGTGAAAGAAATAATTTAAGTTAACACAAATTGTTACGTGACACTTTTTATTTGACGTTAAGATATGGAACTACTTTCCATTCATCGTTACCAACTTTACTGGGCGAATGCCACTCAGATCACCCACTAAAATACATAAAGGCAGGGGCAGTGACATTTTTCTAAGATTGATTTCAGAAGTGCTCACTTTATCGTAAAGAGCCTTTACTTATTTACTTGACACTGTACTGCGATTGTAATGTTTAAACTCGTCGCCACTGAAATCGGTGTTACTTGTTTTATACATATTAGAGTACGAATTTGCCTGTTAGAAACAGAAATGGATGGTGGATGAATAAAATATGAGGCTCGTGGATAGGCTAAACTTACATAAAGCGGAAGCTTATAAAATGAGATGAAAAGTAGATCTGTAGCAGGACTTTCAAAAGTGCTGAGTTACGTGAACAGCCTGAAAATAAATCCCCTTCAGCACCATCTGTTGATGCAACATAATGTACTCGTAGTAAGACAAACTACCATGATACCTCGTGTTCTAAATTTTACTAAAAAGGTGTAACAATTATTTATATTTCGTTTTCTTATTATTATTTTTGTTATTTAATTTATGTTTTTTATAAGAAAATAAAATTTAAAATAAAATTGCATAAATATTATTAGCAACTCAAGGGGGTTTAATCCAATATTTATTGCTATTCTTTTTTTAAAAAACCTGGTTTTATTTAGATATGTCGTATATATTTAATAGCGTACTATGTCCTTGATTATCGTAGTTTTACACGATTTGTTGTAAACTATCTCCAAACCCAACATTTCATGTATAAATAAATAATATCACATGTCTCTGCTAGTCTGAAGCTAGGTAGGAATCCTGAACTTATCTGTCATGGTAGGTGTACACCCCGCTTGGAGCAGAGGTTAGTAGGAGTGTTCTTTGATGTTCACTGGCGATGACAATCTTGAGTGGTCGACGTGGGGTGCGGACATGATGCCTGGAAGACAGTCAACTAGGGTTGGCAAGGGGTTTCGTGAAAAGCGAGTGCACGAGAGAGAGAGGGTGGCAGGGAAGCATACCAGTCATACCATCTCCCGAACCCTTCCCTCCCATTCCACACAGTAGTCCTTGCATTAGCCGCCTACTGCAGCCCAGCCAATCTCCCTCCTGCTGTTACGTCATTTCCGGCATCCGGGCAACAACAGCGAGGGAAACGCTGCGGGAACCAAATGGACGGCTTCTTGGTAAGAGAATCTACAGGATAAACTGAATTAGTTTTTAAATGTGTTGAGTGACAGTTATATACATAAAGGACAGTCTCGGATCTAAAGAATGCGAAATTTACCCATATTTACCATGGAACCGCGATGGTGTACTAGTTAGACTACTAGCCTCCCATCTAGGTGAGCCAGGGGGCTTATTCTAAGTTATTCGGTAATTTTTACATTAAGTTTTGATTCGAAAGCTCTCGAAACGAGTAAAATCTTCGAGAAAGGCAACTGCGAATTCTAAGTCATAATTCGTTACAGCCCTCCGAGATGCAACTGAGTCTTCGGCAATGTTTGGGTTTCCGTTGGCGATTGCAGGATGGCAACACGATGCATATGAATTTTAACATATTTACTATACTTTCGTTTATAAATTATGAATTATTAAACTTGTAAACATAAACAAACCAAAGCAGTAAAGCTCTTGAACTATTTTGTTGGCTTTTGGCGTGTTTTATACATTAATATTAAATAAATAATATATTTGATGAAAAACGCATATTTCGTTCGTCAAACATGTCAAATTTGCTAACGACATCGTACTATTTTCTAACTTGGCTGGATGTATGATGATGTTTTACACATAAATATGCATTAATTTCGTATGCACCTAGTTGAAACAGGGTCACATGTACGCCGATAAGAGAGAGCATATAGAACTTTGGTTGTTCTCTTCCCGAAGATTTTCCTCGAAAGTAATTTTGCTGTTTGATTGCAATTATTTACGAACAAGCTATTTTCTCTGATCGTTATAATACGTACCAATATAATAAAATAAGCGATGGACAACAAACAAAACGCAGCCGTGTTTTTTGTGGATTGTATTAATACCAATATATGAATTTCCACTGAAATATTTTCTAGAGAAAGATATTTTATTGTAGACCACCAAGAATTATTTACAGTTTAGCGCTGCCTATCGTTAGATTTACGAACTACATTCTTGAAAGCAAATTTCTTGAATAAATCAAAGTTTATGTTCTCTTATTTCATTATAAACAACTGTAATATTCCCTCACAATAGCCAGGCTACACTGCTGCTTACATAGTTCACAAATTAAAACATAATGGGTAGTTGGTGATTTTAAATATTTTTGCTGGACTATAGTTTTATGCTCCTTCAAGATTCACTTCTTTCACAGACCCAAAAAAACAATCTGTTATACGCACCAGCCGCGTTTTATAGTAAAACTCAGTAACGAAAGGCCGAAGGGCTTCGTTTTCGTTTCAAGTTTCTTAAAGAACACACTGTCGGCAAACGAACACTAGAATGCGCTTGCAATAGCTCCTTTCTTTAGTAAACGAAAATTCGAATATTCGCGAATATTTTTGTCGAGAGGAAATGAAACGAATAACTTACAATAAGCCCCCTGGTTCGATTCCTGGCGGGGTCGCTTCCGGATTTTGTCATGTGGAATCTGCCGCTTCCCCCTCCCTTTAATTCCGGTTCTGCCCCATAACTCACATCGCTTCACTCGCATCGGCTATCAAGACCTCGATATTAAGAGCCACCCAAATCTCTTTACGCACTCACTTACGTTTACGTTTGTTCGTTTAAAACATGAAACACTTTTCCCTGTGAGATTGCATGAGAGTCATGCGATAGCTTATGGTATGCAATAAACTTTCTGTAAATTATTTAACTTATATAACTAATATAATTAATAATATGCGTGTTCCTGAAACACTAAATGGTGGTTTTGATATGTGAACAGACAGAAAATATTTCTTTGGAAATAAAACACATTTATTAGAAGCAGTAGGGGCGTGACGATTTCACTTCACCTGGGATAAATTGGGATAAATTGATGGATTATCGATTTGATTGATTGGATTAATCCTTAATATGATCAGATCAATTTTTTTTATAAAAAAGGGATAAATTGATTGACAGGGTTATGTTTATTGAAATGGTAAATAAAAAAGGGTTAATTTTTAATCCTATTAATTTTAATTTTTCTTGATTTTCTTTCTTTCTTTTTGGATGGGGGTAGAAGATACTCTGTACGATGTTGACGGTGCGATGTTCTAAAAGCAGCTGACCAGAGTGGTGGGTTGCAATGTCATATAGGCGTTGAGTTGAGTGCAAAAGTGGGCTAAGTGTAAATTATATGTTCTTTTTGTCTATTGGTCATAGGAAGTGGTGGGAGATAGGTAACTTTGAAAGATGGGATTTACCTGTTGGTAATGACAAACGATTTTTTTCTGAATGCAATTAAATGTTATAGAATTTCAGAGTGTTCTATGTATGAATAAAATACACTCATAGAATACGTTCATAGAATCGCAAATTTCAAACGACTATGTGAATAATAGGTGCAATTACACAAGTCTAAAATGTAATGTGAGTCTCGAGCTTAGAAATATAAATTATATAACAGCGTACTTTAACTGGGTGAATAACATCTGATGTCGACATGTGCAAACTCACTAAACAGAACCCAGTTAGTCGGTATTAATAAATAACACATTAACATGTACAAATGACACGATTCAGCCTGGTTAATAATTTCTTATGACAAAAAAACTCTGAATACGATTTAAATCAGACACAATAGCATACATATATTCTGATAAGTATTATATATAACAAGCCACAATAAAGTAATTAATGATAGAAAATCTTACCCCAAATGATTTGTTTCAAAATAACCAACTTGTGTGGAGCATAATCCCACATCACTTTATATATAATGGAAACAATGTGCAAACATCCTCGAATAGAAAATAATTTTTAAAATAATGGACATACTACAAATTTCCGTAAATAGAGCACACTTGTTAACACAAAAAGAATTTTTATACTGTTAGGTATTTTCGAAGACCGAGCTCAGAAATTCAAAACCACAATATTAACTTGACCCACGAGAATTTATATTTTCCAGTAAATGAAAAAAATATTTCGCACTATAGTTTACGAATACTGTGAACAGGGTGTGAACCCCAGAGCAAATAATATCGCTAAATGAAAATCGCAGCTATCACTAGAGATGAAGGTAGGTAATACTCTTGTAAATCTAAGGGAAAATGTACATTAAATTTTACATAACTTGACTTGAATTTTTTATTTAAAACTATTTTTAATAAATTTTATTTTATTTTTCTTGTTTATCTCCAGGCATCATTGTGCTGTATCTTGAAGAGGTGTAATTTGTGTGCATCATGTAAAATGAAATTTTTTTAAGATGTTTGCTGGGCTATGTTAGGTGCAGACATAACATTTTTATCTGGAGAAACTTTCTTGTAGGCGATGAGAGAAGGATGTATTTACTACCTGCCTCTGTAAAAGTATTCGGGACTCACTTTCAAAATGTTCCCCTGAGGTGTCACAAAAGTTGGTCAGCAGAGTGTTGTGTCCTACACCAACCTTCGATTTGAGCAGACCAGGGTTCTCTCAAGATACTAAACTACATTCATTCATTCAGCTATGTTTGATTTTCTCCAACTTTTTTTTATTCCCCCTCAGCCCTTCAAAATTGATTTTAATTTTAATGATTGTAAGTTTTTTAAGTCAAAAAAATTACATCTTCGTGAAAGCAAGCAAAAGGTAATACTGAATTTTTAAATACAAGTCATCAGCTAACCATTACTGATAGACACCTACTCATTTCTCTTCAATACTATTAAACCATCACTCATAATACATAAGATATTTTTGAAAAAAAATTTAGTCATATGGGGAATTAAAACAAGTTACACTATTTGTTTTTAACTTGAAAGAAATTTTTTTTATCAAAAATTCATAATCACTTTCAACACAGAATAAATTATATATCATACCATTAAACATATTACATCCCAAACTTTAAAGGAAATACAATCAGTTTTTTTTTTTGCCATTACCTTATGAAAAATAACACAATTTCGAATCAATACTTTGTGTTACATCACACCATTAAATGAAATACAAACATTGTTTACACTGACTTCTGAAAAACTTTACATACCGAAATTATGAAATAAATACATTAATTTTTTTTCTTTTTTCTTCATCATGTCAACATTTACATGTACAAGCCAAACCGAATCTTTTAACCAAAAACTTCATCTTACATTATTAAAACTGTTAAAAATAATCGTATAATGTCCTGATAAACTTCAAAAATATTCAAATACTCTATTATTTACACGTACAAGCCAAACAGGCTTTTTAACCATAAAAATTCTCCCTTGTTTACCATTACGATGTAAAAATGTGTTTCGAGTGAAAAAATTTACATCATTATGTGATTGAAATAATAATTATAATAAATTTATTAAGAAACTTTTCAACATGAATGAATTTTCATTGAAAAATTGTTACAACTGAATTAAATTTCTTTAAAAACTCATTAGAACTGAATGATATTTCTTTATAAATTGTTACACCCGAATGATTTTTCTTTATAAATCACTAAAACTGAATAATTTTTCTTTAAAAATTGTTAAAACTGAATGAATTTTCTTTAAGAATCATTACACCCAAATGATTTTTTTTATAAATCGTTAAAATTTAATAATTGTCTTTATAAATTGTTAGAACTAAATGAAATTTATTTGGAAATTATTTAAACTGAATGAAATTTTTATCAAATTGATTTATTTTTCTTTAAAAATTGTTACAACCAAATGGAAATTCTTTAAAAAGTCGTTAGAACTTTATATTTTCAATCATTAAACTGTAATAAACTTTTCGCCCTATTACAAGTAAAAAAAAAATCATTACAATTTCGTAATAATGAAAAAATTTGTGAAAAATATGTGAAATTATACCATGGAAGGAATCATTTATCACTGAAATTTTGAATTTTCAAAAGCAATTTATATCTAGGGTTAAGACTTAAGCTTAATTTGCATTTCTTAACTGGAATAACAACTAATGTTGGAGGAGGTAAAGGAGGTAAGGATATTGGGCTATAAATTATTTCTTACAGTGGTGGATTGAATATAGACGGAGGCAGAGAAATTAATTTATTTTGCGGTGTTTCAAGTAACAATTTCTCAATAGATGTCTGACTTGGAGCAGGTGATACAACTAAATTTAAATTTAAAAATCCATCTAATTCCTGCAACAAATTATCATTATTATCATTATCATTATTATCATTATCATCTAATGGTTTACAACAGGCGAAAATCTTGGGTGTTGGCAGTCATTGCTCACCTCATTTTCTTCTTGTTAGGACTAAAGCTCCAAACTCTGTAAGTGGGAGTACCATGGTGGATGGTGCTGCAAACTTGGAAGATGTGAACGCAGTGGCTGACGACTCTGTGGACACTCTCTAAGATATGAGCACCATTGCAGATTGTGCTACAAACTTGGAAGATGTGGATGCAGCGGCTGATGGCATTATGAAAACTCTCTTACATGGGGATAATGAAGCCATTGCTGGTTGCAATGTGAAGGTAAACTCCTCTTCCTCTAAAGAAGTTGAGAAACTGCTTTATAAATCATCCGAACCGTTGAAATACTCCCAATAAAAATCATCAGGCTCTTTGTTAAAATCTTGCATAGATAAGCCAAGAAAGCAGTCTTGACACGACGACGACATCGCAAAGCGAAAAAAACTGACAAACAACTGGAAAAAGTGGAAGGGGCATAGAGGCTGAAGCCCTATTTATAAAAATTTCAAATTTCCATGTAAAACATTCGAGAAGCCTGATTTCTCCCCTCCATCCAGAAGTCAGAAATTCAAACACCCATCCCCCTCTCTTCCTACACCCGACTTTCAAATATCTTCAAACCAGCACCCCCAACCTCGGAGATAAACCTCTCTGCTAAGTTTCTTGCTCGAAGAAATGAATAACATTTATTTATCAGTAAAATAAGTTATGAGTTATAACAAATAAATAAAGTTTATTTAATAATCCATTAAAAAAAATTAGCAATGTAAAAGCATTCAACATATTTAACTATACAATTTATAAATTATAGAAAAAAGAAAGTAATATTATCCATAAAAACCCCTGGTATAATCCCTTTTTAACCTTCTCTAAGATTACTTTAATCATTTAAAGAAAATATTTCTTTCTAATTCACAATATGTCTTATCTAAATCAAGAGACATGATATGATCTTTTTAGTAAAAATGTTCCAGTTTTTCAATCTGTATATTGATAAACATATTTACGCTAAACATATACGGATATTTTCCATGAATGTGTTCGAACCTGTTTCCAATTTGGTTAAAATTCTATTTTATAAGATATTTTCATAGAATTTTTTTTTTTTTTTTGGCAAAGGTTAGTATGTGTACGGAGAAGTAAAACTTGTTTAGTAAATATTTGTTCATTTTATGTCTTATGTATTTTTTTAATTTCTGTATACTTTCCTGCGTAATGGAGTTTGCAAAGTGAATAATAATTTTTATCAAGTGGAAGCCAAATATTTTTGCTTGGGAGATTTCAAACAGCTAGTAAGATGTTTTGACCTTGATAGTTTCGATGGTTGAAAAAATCATTGACCTGAATTGCCCTCCCTACCAGGGGATGGGGATGTCTTTGGTCGCTTCCTTCGTGAAAATCTAGGCACCTGGGTTGTCTCCAGGGAATAATAAAACCAAAATGCTTTCTGCGGAGGTTTGTTGGACTGAGGCTGACAACCTCAGAAATCTCTATTTCTGTAGTTGATAGTATTGAAATTTAACCTTGAAGGAATGGTCGCAAACTTTGCATCTCTAAATGTAATGGTTTTTTGAGATATTGGCAAACAACATTAGTAGAAGATTTCGAAGATAATATAAATTACAAAGTTAATACCCTTTAATTGGAAACATTTCACACAATTCATTTAATTTTAAACATCTGTAAATTGAACATATCTACTTTTTTCACATGGATGAACAAATTTATATTAGTTTAATTAACAGTGTTATATTCATTATTATTTTTATGTTTATAAGAATACAATTATACCTATCTGAGACTATAATCCAGTATATATCAACCAAAGCTTATCCAGGATGGTATATTATGTTGTTAGTTATGGGAAAGTGGTTAGAGTTCTTGCTTCCATAACTTTTTCCTCTCTGGGGAGAAAAAATTTATCTTACTAAAACAAGATCAATTTTTTAGTAAGGAAAGGTTAAATACATTTTTAAGAAACATTTTGATTTTATATCATATTTATTTACAAAATATATACAAATACAGGTGATCCAAAAATTTATGTACGACATTTTAACCCAACAAAGTACAGATTGCTCCAAAACATACACTCAGTAACTACAGGATGATACAAAACATTTTAAACAATTATTTCAGAAATATATACCAACACAACCTGTTTCAAAAAAGTTGCTAAAACTATTTCTTTCCAAAACAAAGTCGACATGGTTTACTCCAAGTGCTAATAACTTGCTGATATTCAATTTATACTAGGTTTTCTGTATACATGAGTATGTGATTTCGATGTCTTGTTGATAGATTTTTACAAAGTAATGGATTATATACATTAAATACTTTTATATTAAATTGCACTCATTACTTCTCTCATCCCTAATAATGGCATATGACTCAACTAATATCCACAGGTGATTCGGAAGGAGAATCATCAGAGTCTGTTTCACTCCAGTCAGTCATCATTGCCCATGCTAACATTAATTTTGAGTTTTCCTCTGCAGAGAAAATTAGATCCATATGTTTTACATAATTGTTTGAACGAGGGGCATTTGCATTCTTTTTCAATATCTATTACTTTCCTGTTATTCATACTTTCGAATATACATTTTTGCTCATCTTTGCCTACATATATTTCACAATTATTTAGGTAATATTTGCAAATAGCATCAATATTCTCATACTCTATACATCCACTTTCCCATTTCAAAGCATGGTGCTGGTTAGTAACCCATCTATTTTTTTCTTGTATTTGGGAGTTAGATATTTCCATTCAAATGGTGATTTGTTTTGAATACAGTTGTATGTTCTTCCATATCAGTGATAGCTAATTCTTTAATGATAATTTTTCTGCAGACTGAAATCCTTGCATATTGCAAAACATCTCGTAGCCGTGGTTCGGCATCTACTGACTCAATTCATTATTTTCACCATCTTATGTCTTACATTGTAAATCGCTAATCTAGAGTCAATTATAAGAGAGTAAGCTTGCATATTTGCTGGAAATAGTGAATTTGCTATAATTTCAATTTGTGAATCAATTACACCAATGGTAATTCTGTCGTCCTATCCGCTTACATCAAACACAAATAACACTACTCTGGTTTTAAATGATTTAGGTTCTGGTACCAGTGAACTGATTTTGTTATAATATGTTTCCTGAAAATTTGAGTATATATCACATGAAATAGGGAATTCTCCATTGGCAAAGATCACATTTAAATCCACATAGGGGTAAGCTTGACTATTTAGATATAGTTTAATATTTTTCATATCACAATTAGCGAATAATGATCGATCTGCTTTTAAATTGTTTTGTCGATTTATTTGAAAACAAATTACAACATATCTCAGTTTTTCCGACGAAACAATTGATTTCACATTCCAAATGACATTTTGTGATTTTGGCAGTGTTGGAAAAACCTCTAAAGCCAACGATCTGAATGGAATGTCTAGATTCTTCCCTTTCTCAATAAATTTGAAAAATTTTACATTTTCACGGGTGTTAATTCAATATGCGGCATTAACCATCCACACTGCTTAATTCAAATGTTTCACCTTCCTTGTTATTAGCTGTATCATATATAACATTAAAATGCATATTGCCGAATAGAATAACTAATTCTTGTGTAGCATTTAATATGATGAGTTTGTAGTCTTCAGCAAAGCCCAAGGCCACACCTAATGGTATAATAAATTTGTATTTTCCACCTGGGTTTATTTGTAGTGAGTAATCACTAGCATTGTTTCACCAGCCGTAAGCCCTGCATACATATTGTTTATAGTTCCTGAGATGTAGTTCTTTATCGTGGAAGTAATTCCAACATCTTGTGTTTTATTGATTTATACTCAAATTTGCAGATATGCGATTATGGCTATTAAATTAAGTATTCAATTTCTTACAATTTTTCTGGTTGGTGGATTACTTGCATAGGCTGTTTTTTTAACTGTTCCTCTAAACTTTAAACTTGATTTCGATGGTAATGTGTAAATATAATGATATTGTATTGAAATCCTTATTCCCGAAGGAAACATGTATGGACGTTCTCGGAATGGTTCATATACATGTATTTCCATATTGCTGATTGCATTTTCATAGCTGATAAGTTTTTCAACATTAGGTATGTCTTCCATTTCCATTAACAGTTCGTCCTCATTCTTTTAGATACAATACATTGCCCCGTGTTAACTTTACGAGTATCTTATTTGAAGTGAGCATTTTTATGTGGATTATTACGTCTTTTTATACATTCTTTCTTCGAAATATGTTCCTTAGTGAGATAGTTGTTAAAATAACCGCCAACTTAATGTTCGAATTTAATATTGTATATGATACACATTATAATTGTAATGCACAAAGGAATACAGCTGTTTAAATAGCCTTTTAAAATGTAAATGAACTGTAATTTTCCATTTCTTAAATAAATAATATTAACGTTTACATGACATACATTTGCAGACAATTTATCAATCTGTTTTGATGATTTGTGTAATTGATTAGCTGGATATACTCTCTGTTCATAACCCCATATATTTTCAATTGAAGTGTCTTCTGAGAACTCGATATCAACATTACTATACATTGCACTAGTTAATGTATTTGGCTTTCCATGCAATCGGAAATGTACATATTTAGGTAATGCACATTTAATGAATGTTTCAAAGTCATCCAACTCATAAGATCCTATGGGTATCACAACCTTGTATGTTTTTTCACCAATATTAGCCGTAAATAATTTGTTATGCATATCAATGTTTGGTATGCTGTTGTAAGTATCGAATTCTATTAGACTTACTTGCCATTTTCCGCTAACTCTAACGCAGGGAAATATACTGCACACAATTGCGACGAATTAACACTTAATGTCAGTGTAATTTTCATATTACTAATATGTTTTATAGTTGCAGTTACTTATATAGCCTATTTATAGTCAAATAACATAAACATAAATGTCCACAATTAATTGTATTATTTAAAATAATTACGTATTTAAATTGGTGAACGTAAATCGCTCAAACTATTGTAATACAATGATTGATTTACGTTTTTAATTAATGCAACCCAATGTGTTCCTTTATTTTTTCGAATCTAAATTAACAATCATACATTCACAAAGATTTGGTTTTTTTGGTAAATCATCTCTCATTTACACACCTTGGAAATAGGGAATATCCAGTTTATTTACAAATGCAATAATATTTTGGTTCGTTAATACATGTTTTGGAAGACTATTTAGGACTTTCTGCATATTTCCATGTTTAGAGATTTTCCGTCTGTGTTCAACTTGATAGGGTTTCAAAACAATCCTTTACCTTTTGATTTAAATGCTGTTAATGCTGAAAATATTAACAGAATGATTCCTCCTTTTTTGTTATTCTTTTAGTTTTATGCTTTGGCCCATGCCTCTCTTCACATTCGCACACATAACTTTATAAACCACCCAAGTGCCAAGCTTTTCACCAGTAGATGTAGATGGATACTTCCTTATATTTGCAGCTTTATTGGCTAGAATCATATACGCTACATGTCTTTCTTTCAAATAGTTCGTTCGATCGTAAACTATATACTTACCATTACATGCATTATCCAAGTGTTTATTCCTTGATTGTTCTGTGTCAAACATTTTGCAAGTGTAGTACCTGGTCCACAAAAATTATATTTGGTTAAATGTAATTCAAATGGTAATTTATTAATCAATGTATTCAATACATGGCATCCTTTTTTGATACATTTAGTACGAGCCATTGTTTTCAACTTAATGCGAACCTATATATAGACCTGCAATTATAGTTTTATGTTAGTACATTATGTAATACTGTGTAATTTTGTAGAAATTAAGGTTATAAAATAAAATGTACATCTACTGGTAATTATAAGTACGAAATAAAATGTTATTGAACAGAAACATGGTATTCTTTTACCATCAAATATACATTGTACAATAAGCAGTCCTTCTTTGTGTGGAAAAACTTGTGTTATTATGTCGTTGTTGGAGCATCAGAATGGATTTTAATTTGAAAATGCATATGTGTTTTCTAAAACAATATAACAAGAGAAATATCAAAGATTAGCGACCATTTTGTCATTAATTGAAGGAATGCGATATTTCCCTTTTACAAATAAAGAAGATATAGTGCCTCTGAATGAAGCATTACTAAATTCTGTATTTATTTTTGATGATGTTTGGTATGAACACCAGGGTGAAATACAGCAATATTTCAATTTTGGTCGACATTAAAAGTTGATTGATTTATCTATTGCAAAGTTACGCATGTATACCGAAACATAATTTACATGATAATGCAAATATGGTGATTGTGTTTAAAGTGCATAGTATAAATCTGCAACATATTTACAATGATTATGTTTTAGGCGATATGACATTAACAAAGTTTAAAGATATGTGTTTTTACTATTGGAAAGAAGAATATGGTTATTTCAGGATTATAACAACACTTCCCCAATATAAAGGCAGATATGGGTCTGGTTTTGACAGTTTTTTACTTCCAGGCAAAGAACAATAAGTATTTCAAAGTTTGGACTTAGCAGTACGAAATACAATCAATGTAATAGCTGTTTAACCAAAAATTGCAATGGGAATTGTGATTTTAATGGACATATATTACATACTATGGGTATGGCTGTGAAAGATAACGATGTGGTAAATAAAAGTTACCTGGAGGATATAAACAATATTATGCAAAACATATTTAAATCAGAATTAAATGATATTCAACAGAAATTAATAAAGTTAGTTGATTTGAATGATAACGTTTATAAAACCACGACTGTAATTGCAAACATTTTAAGCAATATTAGAACTGATTTACAGAGTAATAAGTTTAGAATATAAGAAGGCTTTACTGGATTTAGTAAGGATTTAACGATATGACAAACAAGACAACTTACAGAAATGCAAGCTAATTTAAGAGTTGTAATTAATGAAGTAGTAAACGCTACTATTTCAAAACAACTTGAAACACGAATGAAACAAATAATGCAATATATATGAGATGAATTGATTAATAAAATATTTGGTTTAGTTATGCAAACACATTTTTGAAAACATAATAATGATTTGGAAACATGAATGAACTAATTTATAAATGATTTGAAAGCTAAAACTATAACAAAAATAGATGTTGTTTTAATTAAAAACGATGAGATTGAAAAAGCCCAAAGTAATCAATCTACTACATTAATTTAAAAGCAACAACTTAATTAATATAAAAATATATTGAATTTAATGTAATATAATAAAAACATGTCTGCTTCTGCTTCGGAACTACATAATGTTATATGTGCTGTGAAACAGAAATATTTACAAGTCAAACAAGCCCACAAGAGACTGAATGTATTAAACGAAGATATATAAAAATCTGCTACAAATATAATGGACACATTGCATTTTGAGTTGAATAAACCTAAAGAAACAGATTTAGAAAGTAAAAAGGAAGAAGAAATAGCAAACTCTTTCCCAATTAACAGGACGTTATTTTGCTTTAAAATTATCTACATATATGCACGATATGAGAGTTGGTGTTTATCGACGTGAAAACAACTGGTTCCTGGGATATTCGTTAGTTAAATTTTTGCCTCAAAATAAAATTATAAGATAGGATGATTAGATAACTGATATCAGTAAAGGATTATTTGAGTTATTGTTTAAAAACTTTTCAAATGGATATTCCGACACCTATTTGCAGAAATATAATGGAATTATTCATCGAACGAATGCTAACATTCGTTCAGGATATTAAAACTACCCGAAAATTCATTTAATAGGAGATATATTAGGAAGTGGAATATATACAGATGAAATGAGACATCTGGTTATCACCTGTATATTGGAATATTCATAATAAATTGGTCGATATATAAAAATTTCTCATCGATTCTAGAGAGTCTGGGAATAATTCACATAGAAATTAATTTTTTTTCTATTATTGAAGAGTTAACAGAAGATGGTTATACTACAAATGAAGTTAAGTAAGATTGCTCAAGAGCTTCATGCTCCCACAAGGATAAGATATCATAGAAGAAAAGTTATACTTCATGGTTTAAATGATCTTTTTCAAGCCAATTTGTGTGAAATTACTTTACTTTCAAAATATGATAAGGAATACAAGTATATTTTAACTGTAATAGACGTTTATTCGAAATATGGTTGGGGTATACATTTGAAAAACAAAAGTGGGAAACAGGTTACGATGCAATGAAGATTGTTTTGAAAGAGATCATACCCAATTTGTTCCAAACAGACAGGGGAATAGAATTTTTTCTACACCATTCTGGAAACTAATGACCGAATATGGTATTAATCAGTACGCAATGTATTCGGAGCTTAAAGCAGGTGTTGTGGAACGTTACAACAAATCGATTAAGCAATTAATATATAAACATTTCATATCGAAGGGGACTTACTAATGGGTTGATGTTTTGCCTGAAATAGTTACATTTTATAATTCTAGATATCATAGAACTATCAATATGGCTCCCAAAGAAGTCATGGATAGTAGTTTAATGAAAACTATTTATAATAATGTTATAAGTTATTGATAAAAAAAAACAAAGTTCAAAGTTGGGTAATTTATAAGTATATCGAAGCAGAAAGGGATATTTGAAAAAAAAATTTACTGTGAATTGGTCTTTTGAAATATTTAAAATTATTTCAATTTTATAGAACATCCCAGAATGTATTACATAGAAACATATGATGGAGAACCAATAAAAGGTGGATTTTACGAAAATGAATTGCAAAAAGTCTGTTCTCCAAATGAATATTTGATTTATAAAATCATTAAAAGGTAGAAGGATATGTCATTGATTCTATGAAGAGGATTCTCAAAAGCACACAACTCCTGGGTTAGGAATCATGATCTTAAAAGATTGTAATACCTTTGTAAAATTTCTGCTACTAAATAAATTATTTGAAATTTGATGTTTTTTCATTTAATAAACCTCTGGATGGGGAATGGATGTACACTTTATTGTTTAATCAATTTCCTTTTCGATTGGATTATTATTTCATTAGATTAACATTGGAGTGATAATCCAGTTGATTGAATCCTTTTAATTGTGACATCATCTACATTTAGGCGATAATCCATTACATTTGATATGTAATTCAATAGGTAACAGTGATATATTAGTTTAATTGGAAATTCGCATTTAGGTGATAATTAGGTGTATTTGGTATGTAATGTAATTCATTGTGTTTGTGTGGTAATCCATTGCATTAGAGTCCTTTTAAATGTGACATATTTGATTGTTTTTGATGTTACGTTTCTTGTAATCTGGATAAAATTTCGTGGAATTTTACAGCCTAAAGACATTTAAGAAGTGATTTGTTTAATTCGTTGTTATAATTTCCTGGAATTATAATTTTTTTCCGTGGAATTTTTCAACTTAAAGGTATTTGGGATGCGATTCTGTTTTAATGTTATTTAGGATGTATTTGTAACGTGACATATTTCTTGGAATTTGGATAATGTTTCCTGAAATTAAT
The DNA here is from genome assembly GCA_029891345.1 of Dryococelus australis. Lineage (NCBI taxonomy): Eukaryota > Metazoa > Arthropoda > Insecta > Phasmatodea > Phasmatidae > Dryococelus > Dryococelus australis. Next base: position 96,163,879 of record CM056993.1, on the reverse strand, counting down.
TTCTCAAATTAGATTTCTATGGTACTTCATGTTTTTTTTAATATAATTATGATATAATTCAACGTTAGTTTATCGATTTACTTTTCTGGATTTCATAATTGTTTGTGGTAGGTTATATTTATTTTTTGTATAGATACAGTAATTTCTTGGAAATTGGTATATTTCAAAAGCGTAAAATACTATTCCCCACTCTAAAAACTTTTTGACAGTGTACCCTAGGACGTAATTTTTTATGGTGTAAATGATTTCATAAATTTTTTGATGGTGTGAGATTCATAATTTTTTTTAATGTTAAGTTTTTCACTCATATGATTAACGTTTAAAGTAAGCTTAAACAGAAATGTAATATCTTCTATGTAAAACAAATCATTTATGCTAGTCACAGTCCACGTTCTCCAAACATTTGTGAAAGGTAGATGAGGCGATGTGAGGCAGGTCCCAGGTAAATCATTGTGTAAAGTGGGGATGTGAGCTGCAGACAGGGCAATGCGTATCATGGAGTGAAGTTTGTGGGTGCAGTGGAGGGACGGGGGAAGTTCTCCCTCCTAGTCCTATTGTATATGCACCAGTGGCGAGCATCAGGCTCTGCGTATGAAGTGAAGATTGTTGGGCGGATGGAAGCAGGCAGGTTTCAATAGTGGAACGTGGCGCAGGCAGCATTAGTTTAGTGAATCATACTCCCATTCCCTCGCCCGCTTCCCGCTATGCATATCTCCCACCTGCATGCGACCCGCTCCAACCCGCCCTCGTTTTACACTGATCCAACTGCGCGCGCAGCCCGACCAAATGCTGCTCCATAGTCACCTCGTTTCCCCTCATCAGCTCTTGAGACCTAAATTTTGCCCGCTCCCGCATACACTCAATTCTTGACTCTATTAGCTGGTATTGTATACGAGGTTTTAGAATAACTCGTCCCCGTATCTTTAGTAAAAACACATTGCTGTAGTCAACTACCTTCCCCAAATAAACTTTAGTGAGATTATATTATATTTTCCTATATGATAGTACTCTCCAAAAATTATGGGCTAGGAAAAACTATACGTGAAAAATGTATTTTTGCCTGCTAGACGGATAAATATACATTGGATTGAAACTAAAACAACTTTTCCAACATGCTTGTTTAATGTACATTTTAAATGGTTGAAAATAAAGTTTAACTTGAGTATTTGCTTACATCGTAATAGTTAAAACTTGAATAAAAATATGTTAAAAAAAAAAAAGTGTTCTTTCTATGTTTAACATTTTATTGAGTTAAAATTATTATTTATAGCTGTGTTGGTATGAAAATTGATCAGTGATTAGTTAGAAATGGTTGGAAAATGGGAATAAACTTTAAAATGTCTTGTAAGATTGTTGGAAATTGGAAAAAAATTTGCTGGAAAACTGGGGGAAAAAAAGTTTGGTGGAAAACGGTTTATAGGTCAAATCGAATTTATTGTGTTAAAAACATTTGAAATGTATTTCATAGTGATGAGGAAAATAAAGTTTTATCGGTGTTATTTGTGAAATTTTAATAAGTTGGAATGCGCCAACCTCTTGCAGCTCAAAAAAAATAGGAGGGAGATTCAGTGTCTGAGCGAAAATAACAGTTGGTAGGGTAGAGAGGAAGTAGTCCAGGTCAGTTCAAAATCGACTGTTGCCTCCCTAGGGAAACTGTCACTTTAACCTTGAAGCAAGCTTCGTTCATAGTCGTGGCAGCATTCTGGAGGGGAAGGGCTGGCGAGCCAAAGTAGGGAAACCGGACACTAGAAAAAAAACACTTTCTGAATACTGAAGTAGGGGGATGAGTGCATATCCATGTTCTTGGAGAAGAACTAGCTTTTCGCACAAAGACAGCTTCTGGAGTAGGGGTGGAAGTGGTGGGTGCGTGGACGTGGTCAGGTCCCTCTGGACAAGGATCGGTTGTGAGGGGTGTTGGGAAGGGGTGGGAGGGAGGCAGTTATCGCCATCTTGCCTTACTGCTAACAAATCGACAATCGGGGGCCGGCAGATGAATGACCCCAGGACATGTCGCTCTGGTGTGGGGTGTAGGGAAGAGGAGGGAGGGGGTGGTAGGCAGGGTCCTCCCGATCGGAATACAACTAGGCAGTTGATGCCATCAAATCGATAATCCAGCAATTAATCCCAATTAATCGAAGGTGAAGTGAAATCGGCACGCCCCTTCTACTAATAGAATTAGCGTAAATTATTTATTTACAATCTAGTAGACTTCAAAAGCAGGACTAATGTTTTGAGTCACTGCACTATCCCTTAGTAAATAATCTAAAAGAAATTATCTTACACGATTTCGGTTTTTTTTTTTTTTTTTTTTTTTTTTTTTTTTTTTTTTTTTTTTTTTTTTTTTTACGAGAGGTAGATATGAATATTTTTGAATCAGCAGAATATCAGATACCAGACCAGGACATTTCTCCTAGTCTAGCATGATATTTTTTCTCACTGATAAGCAACTATACTTTTTCGGATGTGCTACTCTGACTTTTCGCCTTACCCAGTGCTTACAGTTTGTTCCGAAACTCAGTGCGCAAACTCCACATATAGTTTATCTGAACATATAGTATAACGAAATCCCTATATACCACCGGGAAACATATTTTATATGAAATGATTATGTTCAAATTTGCGGGGTACGACGCCTAGAAGACAAAGCCGTGGTATCACGTGTGTTTTACATGTTGCATAGGTCGCAGGCGCACGACGCTGCTTATGCAATTCATTGTCGCACACCTACGAACTATGCCACTTCTCCTACATGCGTGGTCACGCCATCTTGTTCCTAAGGCACGTTTTTTACGCCGCAACATTTAACATACGTGTACGAATATGAGTGTAAAGGACTTTTGTGTTACCGTAGGTCCAAAGAAATTAAGTCTGGAGTTTGGGCACTGAGTTTCCGAACACGCTGTATATCGTGGACGGTGTGCTGTGCGGACAGCGGAACAGCAACACCCACAACACAGGAGGGGCAAGGAACAGGGAGGGAACACACAGAAGTCGGCGGTCAGCTTCTGGTACACCACAGACATCACGCCGATTTACCGCCAAGTGTGATTCTTGCACCAGCCGGAAATTAATGTTGTTTGTCCTGTCGCTACGAGTGACGGCCTTTGTTGTGTCAACTTCACAGCCATTCCCCCTGACAAACCCCACCGCAACGTTGGATATAGTCCATCCACGGTTACTTCGAACTCTTTTGAAGCCCTGCTTAATTTCTACTTTCGGACTACTTGTAACGTATCCTTCCACCAAATGCAAACAAAACGTACAACAAAATGAATAAAGCATCATGATGACAACGCGCCGCTAGTGCGCGTTGGACAGACAAACACGAATATTTTAATACGTAACAATAAAATGTGTTTCTGACAAAGACGCTTGAAAACTTGACATGTATGTTGTGACGGTACAACCTCACGAAAACCCCGTAGATGTAACGGATGTTTAATTATTGTGGTAATTTCTGTGTACTTGATGAACATTTTTATTTTGTTCGACTAGCATGGGATTCGTGTATGACAATACCAGAGTAGAAATAATAAAGCTGTAACCAGTATTAGAAGTAATTAGGTATTAACCAAAATTTTCTAAAAATTCAGTCTAAGAAACTTACTTTATGGAAATTAGCCACCAAATTAAATTTAGAATAACTTACAAGCTCTCGTAGACATCTTTCATTCAATACAAAGCTTCTAAACATCACTCATGAAACTCAAATAAAACAGACAAATTTATTCTTCATGTCAATAGCTGCTTCAGCATTAATAAATAAAAGTCAACCGACAAACTCATAAATGATCACCGTATGTTACATTATCAGTTGTTACACTCAGTAATTATTGAAAATATATCACAATCATCATCAGGCAGTCAATGTCTGTCGAATATTGTATTTAATCAAGGGCACTAGATGTCGCTTCGTACATATGACTGCACGAGACGACCCAGACGAACATCATCAGACACGGCAGATTTATTTTATTTACAAATAAAGTAACAAATCTCGATTTAATATTTATTTCATATGAGAACAATTTCTTAGTAGTCATAAACCACATACACATTTTTTCTCTGTTTTCAATTCATATTGAATGTGAAATGAATATCATAATTCTAAAACAAAATATAATCGAAAGTTTTATTTACCAAACAAGACGTTACTCTTTACTATAGGCCGTTCACGGTAAAGTGAGCACTTTTGAGACCCTAGTTACTATTTACTTTCGGCCATGTTTAAACCTCTAACCACCTTTTTAAATAAATATTGCCAAGTAGGTAACAAACACAGTGAGTAAATTCCACCGCACTCAGAAAATAACGCTTAAGCTTAAAACTGAGTATATTTATTGACTATTATTCCACATAAGAGGGCTTTCAAAAGTGTTCACTTTACCGTGAACGGCCTATAGTGAGTCTACTTTCCTCTACATTGCATCGGTGAAAATCAATTTTAGTGAAATTCTTAAAATCTTACATGGCAGGTTGGCTTTGATGTCCCATTGACAGTAACACCATTAGAAATGAAACCAAAAACAAGTGAAATAGTGCCATGAACATTAAAATACACGAGTGACATCCGAGATTCCAATTCAGAAAAACTCGTAAAATTAAGCTAGCGTGCAATCAACTGCATCACGTGGCTAGGATCCGGAGCATTAACTTCGGATATAATCAGTCTAATTTTTTTAATGATTACGGTTCACTAATTTGAAATATTTTAGCTGACATCATTCTTAAAATAGGCCTATGTCTGAGCCACTAAAAAAACATAGGTTTACATAGCCTACCAGAACACCACTTGTGTGAAAAATTTGGTGAAATCGGTTGATTGGTCTCAGAGACATCCAATAAATACTTAATATTTAAACAGGGATATCTTATAACAACTGCCTGGAAGAGTTTCTGTATAGGATATTTCTAATATAGTCCATTCACGCTTTCTTCGGCCTTTTGGAATCGAACCTTTGAAAAGTCACCCTAGTCGTATTATGTCAACCTGTTTTTCCAATAACTTGTATTCCGCCAATATTTAACACTGTGATTAACTTTAGAGTACTGTATTATTGAATAAATGAAACTTTACCTTATTATCTTATATAACTTGTATTTATTTCGTATTAAATATGAATTAACAACGAGAGCAGCGACGTGTTGGCAATGGCCGGTAAGAAATAGTTCACAGTTACAATATTTTTTAACCTTGTTTTGTGTATACTATTTGTAAGTTAAACGTTGCCAATTGATATATTTGTATTGTTGGGTAGCACTGATGGAAACACATTTCATTGTTGCAGTTAAAAATATCCGCGCAAATTCCCGTGTATAGGTTGGTGTTTTTTTTCCGTCCGGAATAAAGGTTCAATAAGCGAAGCAGAGCGTGTCGCTCTCTCTTGTTAGCTCTGTCTCTCTTCTCTCTCTCGGGAAGATCGTACCACCTGTGTAGGAAAGGTATACATTTTGTTATTTCTAATTTCAGCATATTTCATACTAATTACAGCAGCTATAATGATGTTTGAGATTGTAATTTATAACTGAAACGAGATTTTATTGTTTAAATACATGTTATATGTTATTTAGATGCAACGACATATTTTAGATGCGATGGCGTAACACAGCTCGTTGCACGACACTTACAAACCCAGCAGGTTGGCATACGTGGTGTGGAAAGCGTTCCCAAAATGGCGGCGGCGGGCGATTATCATCTATTACCTCCATTGATTATACCCAGTGCATACGACTGGCAGTGGTATGGCATGACACGGGTGTTTCTGAACGAAGCGTCAAGTTCGAACTTGTGTTTTTGAAACATCCTAGGGAAGTTACAATGTTGTGATAAATATATTTCCACGTCACGGCAGCGTTAATTAAAATATTGTAACGAGTGTTGTAATCGCTGAGTGTGCAAGGGCGTAGCCGCCATTTCCGTCTATGGTGGTTGCGTTGTAATCGTTACGCAGGCCTGTGGATTTCAAATATGTGCAAAGTTTATACTTTTTAACCATTAACTGATGTTATGACGAAGTTAATTATTTATATTTACGGCTGTTTTTCACAATGTTGTACCTTCGTGATAGGTGTTTGAAACACAGTTGTGTGACGAGCTTACGTTTCTGTGATTTGAATGTCTACAACATTCCCAGCGAAATACTAGATAAATTAAAATAAATAAAAAAATAAACCTACAAACCAGTAATTATGGTACCAATGCATGTACATATTAGTTGAATGAATGTTACGGTAGGCCTAGGTGTTTACATGTTCACTATCTTCTACGTTTGTCGATGCTACGCAGTACAATAAATAAGCGACACGAGTCGCGTGCTTGAATTTACTGTGTCGTTTCGTTGGAATGGTTGTCCCTTCGTTAGAATTTTAATTCCAAACACATATTAATAATAACAGGTAAATACTAACGTTGTTTCCGCTACAGTTGTAACAAACATTACCGTGGCAAAATATTGCTTATTATATGTAACGTCCTATATCGTGTGTAAAAAAATAGTTATAAAGCTGACCTAAATATTTTTATAGGCCTAAATAGTGGACATTCGTAGGAAATTGTTTCTGCAATATGACATAATTCTTTGATCACCTGTAAACAGCGACCAACGCATTTGACAGCTATAATAGTAGGTCACATGGCCGTGTTTATGTTTACGTGAAGCGAAAGGATACGTAATCAGTAACCAAAAGTATAAGTTTGGCAGTGCTTCAGAAAACGCTGAAGTTATCGTGGATCAACTATAGATGCTATCAGTATAAAAATTTTATTCAATTTGGTTAAATTGTTAATATATATGCCAAATATATCTAAATATTTATATGACCACAATTCCGAAAATCAATGCCTGGCTCTATTTTAATCATGTAATTCTGTAGTTGTGGAAAATTGGGTGGAAATTAGTTGAATTATCCCGGAAATATGGAAAAATGTTCCATTTACTCACCTGAAATAATTTTGCAAAAAATCCGGCAAAATATGATCTCTGTATGCATAAATGTTGCTTCTTATAAGTACTGTTTAAGTACAACATTTGTATGGATTTTTTTTGAAAAGTTAACAAAAATATAACCAATTAATCTTAATTATTTATATATACCCCATTAAAAATGCCTGATACACATATGTTAATTTACATACTCTACTGAAGCAATACTTCGTGAAATTTTTGTATGAATCCGTTTAAAGTCGTCGAGATATGGCCTAAAACCTCCATTGCTTATGTGACGATCTTCATTAATTGAGAACAAAAAATTATATTTGATCACATTTGATGATTGTCATAGGTACAATACACGAAGTTAAATGTAAATTTGTGACATAGTTTCGTATATATAGCCCACTTAACTAAAATTATCTACCACAGTACAACTTCTTCGCCAAATTTGAAAGAAATCGGTTGTTTCCCGAGATACGACATAAAAATTGTATTATTTCATTTGGGGCTATATTACAAAATGGCGAATAAATGAGACTTTGAATAGATCATTTTGATGGATATAACTGATACTGTCAGTATACAAATTTAAGTTGAAATTGGTTTTGTAGATCAAAAATTCTGAGCTAAATTCTTTATATTGCCGCCATTTTGAAATATATGTGTCTGACTTTCAGGTAGTGTAAAAATAAAGGATATGTCAGGTAATATGAAAATAAAATGTTGCACTTCTAAATGCGATTTATTAACTCAGCAAGGAACATCTATTTACTTACACGCAGGTGACAAGTAAATACGCCAAAGAGGTAGTAGTATAAATTTTAAACATTGAATATAAACAACATTGACCCTCTCAAAGTTTATCAGTTTACATGGCCTGCCGTAGTGCTAAGTATTTGACGAATTTGGTAAAATCGGTTGTTTTTCGACAATGCCACACAATTTTAATTTATCTTGTGTTACTATTTTATTATTGGCCGAGAAAAGTGGTTTAGTGAGGACATTTGACGGCTGTAATATATACAGCCAGCGTACACATGTTTCACTGGAATTAATCACATGGTTTCGACGATATAACATACAAAGCGAAAATAGCTGCATGGCCGTCATTTTTAAAACAAGAGTGTGATATAACATATCAAGTAACATTACATACCGCAGTACTACTAGTTTGCCATATTTGGTAGGAATAGGTCAATTGTTTCCCGATATATGACATAACAATTTTATATATTCATGTGGCACTATCTTACAAAATTGAGGACAAAAGAGGCTCTGTGTAGACACATTTGATATTTGTTATACCGGGTGAGCCACCTACGCCTATTTTTCCGTATCTATGCAACCCTCAGACACAAACCCATCTAACAAAATATCAATCGTAGCATAACACCACGTACGCTTTGATGCTTTATGTGACACAAAAAAACAGTCACGCTTACTGTATTAACGAAATAAATCAACACGCGCGTGCTGTTTTGTAGCGATTCTCTATTTTCACGCCACAGATTGGTGCAGACTGACAACTGCTTCGAATGTTCAGCTAACGAGTATGTACACGGCATGGGGCTATGATACACAAGAGAATTATTTTACAGCAGAAGAAATGTTTTGTTAGATGGGTAGTATTGTGTGCGTGTTGCATAGATACGGAAAAATAGGCGCGTGTGACTCATCCTGTATGTACTCCCAGCACACAAAGTTAAGTTGGAAATGATTATGTGGTTTTAAAGATATAGCATATTATGATAAAATAACTAAATGGTCGCAATTACAAAAATAAGTATCTGACATACTTTAAACATATTTGTGCGTATCAACCACTCCATTAATACTTGTTTATCTCATTTGGTGGTACCGTAGCAGTTTGTCAATTTATTGTTTCCCGAGATATTACATGAAAAGATTATTAATTCATTTAGCACTATATTATGAAATGGCAGATGAAAGTGGTTGTTTTATGGCTTGTGTTATGCTTTTATTAAATAAGGCCATAGTACCAAATTTTGGTGGAAATTGTTTAAACGGTGTGGTAGTTAAATCAATTACATTTACCTGGCCTATCATAGTATTATATACGTGCCAAACTTGGCGAAAATTGATTGAGTAGTTTTTGAGATATAACGTATAAGCTTTATTTTTCCATCTGGAACTACCTTCCAAAATGTCTGACAAAAAAAATATTAAATTGTGACTTCAATGCTTATACCTTGTGCTGTCAACATACACCATTTGGTTCAAATCGTTTTAATTATTCCCAAGATACGACGAATCACTCTACATTTTAAAATTGCCACCATTTTGAAAGTAAGTGCTAGGCATGGCCTAAAACAAGTGTTGTATCCGTACTTAGTACTATATGTGTACCGAGTTTGGTGAAATTACGTTCACGAGTTAAAAAATTGAAAGGGGAGGACACGCGCACTTCAACACAAACACAGACGCACACATACTTTAAGACTGTTCACGGTAAAATGAGCACCTCTGAAAGCAGCTCTTAAGACCTAGTTGTACGCACCTTGTGTATTACTCCGCCTTATGTAAAATGAACATTACCATGGGCCTCTTCACTTAATTCAAGCATCGGTCAAGTGAAGATGCGAAATTAATAGAACAGTAAATATTACTTCGATGCTTTAAAAAAAGCGGAAAGCAAAAGAAATAATTTAAGTTATCACACATGGTTACCTGGCACTTTTTATTTGATGTTAAGATATGGACCTACTTTCCATCCATCGTTACCAACTTTACTGGGCTCATGTCACTTAGTGCGCCCGTTAAAGTATATGCAGGAAGGAGCAGCGACTTTTTTCTAAGGTTGATTTCAAAAGTGCTCACTTTATTGTGAACAGCCTTTACACACAGACCCACACATACACGCAGGCAGAAATAAACGTGACCTCACTAAGCCTTTCTTTCCTTCGGAAAGTAGGCTAAAAATGAGGTGATTTAATGTTATGGTAAGTATGGAACGATTGTGATATACCAGAGAGTTAAGAAACAACTGAGCATGTCATACCCCAAGGGGTGATTTTCCAAAAGGTTTGCTTCAAAATGTGTGAAGATGCAATGATCAATATATATATATATATATATATATATATATATATATATATATATATATATAGATATATATATATTAGATATATATATATATATATATAACAGATAGCTATATGTCGAGTGTAGGTGCGGCAGAATAATAAAAGGCACTCACTCGTACTTTACCACACGCTTCGTTAATGAGCCGGGCGGTAATATCTCTGTCTGATGGACGGGCCCGATTTGGATTTTCGAATGTGGGAAAACGTGTTCAGTAGCCTTTGGGTTTTCTCGTGCTACTCGTACTCCGTAAGCATTTTATTCCGCCGCTTCTCCTTTCATTGTTTCTATTCCCGCGTCACATTTCGCTTCACTTCACTTCGGATGCTTGTCACCAGGCGGACGTAATCTCGTCCAAGGACGCACTCCCTCGTAGCCTTTATATCTGTCATATACTCTATGCATACTTTGTCTGGCAAGCCTCCACATTCCGTCATGCCAGCGTGAACCGCTTCACAGTTATGTAGGCTCTCGGACATGCATGTTGGTAACGAAGACGGTAGGAGCATGGGGTGTAGGCCTACCTCTGGGCAAGCCTTACACGCCTTAGAGAGGATGCGTTAATATACAAAGGGACGCATACATTGTGGCTAAAGCAGAGTTGTCTGATGCCACGACCGCAATCGTAGCCATGGTAACACACCGAGAAAGAAAGCGAATATCGACTGTTCATGGTAAAGTGAGCACTTTTCAGACAATTGTTATTTTTATATTCAGTAATTTTTTATCCTTTACACACCTTTTAAATAAAATATTGCTACGTAAACTGCACTCGGAAGTTAACGTTATGGCTTCAATAAAATATATATATTGACTATTATTTCAAATGAGAGGGCTTTCAAAAGTGTTCAGTTTACCGTGAACAGCCTATAGAAAGTAAAGAGCAGTAAACCAACGAAGTGGATTAAAGCGTTGGAGAAATTTGTGCGGCAGTTCTGGGGGTTAATATTAAAAGCCATTAATGGATATAGAGCCGGAGATATTATGGTCAGCGAAGATCAACTTTGTGATCATGGCAAGGAGGGTGATATGAAATGTGTTATGACAAAACTTACTGGTTTGTAACTACAATTAAATTACGGCTCTGGTAGCGAGAGACAGAACTGAGCCATCAGCTATACTGTGCTCTATCCATTCCAACGGGCAGCTTGTATTGTTCTGCTGTTCGTCGAGTAACCAGCTGTCGGAATCGAACCCCCGTCGCTTTCAGACAATAAAAAGAAAATACTTGTTTCAGTTAAGTGTTTGTAATTTAGGGAATTCTTTGCACTAAGTACTAAGTATCACTATATAGTCTATTCGCTGATTCTTCACAATTCTTGAATCAAACCTTTGAAAAATCACCCCATGTAATACGTGTGTAGTTATTTACTAAATATGCCATGTACCACAAGCGTTTTGTACCTCTTTTAACATAAATGTGTATTAGTTTTCGCTAAATTAAAGTTTTACGTGTATTTTATTTATAAATTATAGTATTTCATTAAAAATAAATATGCTTAAAACAGCGAGAAAACATGTGTGTTGGTAGCACCTAGTAAGAAATAGTTCTCATGGAAAATACTATTACAACTGAGTACGTACGAACTCGGTGCTATGTCCTTCGGAGTAATTTTTATAGCCTTTGTTAAGCTTAGTTTCTATGAGGCGGAGGAATTCCCAGGAAGTAGAACTTTAGCAGGGCTTCAGAAATGTGTGAAGTAACCATGCGTGGATTATACTCTGCTTTGGCAAGGCTTTCCCCTTTTTATATTTTTCGACATGTAGTTACATTTCAACCCGACCTGCTGCTTCCGCCAACTTGCGCAACACTGATTACTTGGCGAGTTTTTACCCTGAAAGAGAATAGGAAGTGAAAAATAAGTCAATTCTCTAAACACGTGTACTCATACATATAAATGGAGTATTTATAATATTATGCAGCAATCAAGAACGTTACCTCAATAATTTAAAATACCACGTTTGACCTTAAAATTTGTAAAATATTGTAGGAACTACTTTCTTCCGTAATCATAGTGTGAACCGACCAGCGTCGTGTTTTGAACTGTTGAAAGATAAGCTTTGTTTTGCTCTTTGCTATACCTTATCGTGCAGTTGACTTCACAGCAGGTGTGTAATGGGTGCCTCGCAGCTTTCTTGTGAGTGGTCGCAGTACATTCAGTTTCGCCCGGTACCATACTTTTTACTGGTTCCTGCTGCGTGCGCCGAATGTGTACAACACTGAGCAAGCAGCAGCTTACCTTGCAACACTTCCCCACATACCATTGGAACCGAGTAATCAGACAATAGCGTTAACTTGGTAACTGGCAATGTTTATCTCTGCTACCACATTGGAATAGATAAAGTATGGGAAGTATTTAATACTTAAAGACGATGGTTTTTCGCGGAAATGTTGACTGATTGCTAGTATTAAACTTACTGTAGATATACATGTCAGGCAGGGTTATGTTTCGTTATTGGCTGGCATGAATGTAAGAAGCTACTATCCCATTTAATTGGACTAACAGAGTTTCTTATACTTAAAGCAGAACATTTGTGATTGGTCTATAAAGACCTTGGCCTAGTCAGAAACTTGATCAACCTATCACAGAAGAATCAACTAGCTACAGTGTCATTGAAGATATGATGGCTCTAAAATGTATCGTGATTTACCAGTATCTTTATAATACTAAGCCCTAAAAGCGGTGCAGTTTGATTACAGTACTAGTAATGGTCCGTATTTTAAGAGTTTGCTATTGTAACAGACTTATAGTCAAAATGACAGCCATTTTCTAATGCACGCCTGTAATTGGTTGCACGTGCTGTTTGTGCATTCCACTGGAGACTCAGTCGAGACAATCATCGCTGAACAGCCGTTACTTTGGTCTGCTGTTTCTGGTAAGTTTACACAACTATAGATTAATGTTGCTTCAATTATTGCGTAGTGACTGGAACAGTTGGAGCATCACAAAGAAGACATTCGTCTAGCCAAGTGTTGTTCTGTACAGGCAATGTGTATCGTCATGTCATACTTTACCTTGGGCCGTGAACAAACTTAGTTACACATAAATTCTGATGGTGCAAAATTTTTTGAGGTGTGTATTTACATCGTACCCTGTCTTTAGAACCATAACTCTACTCTAAACAAAATTTATTATTTTGTTACTATATGGCGAAAGAACTAAACAAATTATATTTCAGTTAGCCATATTAGAAGATAATGCTTACTATTTCTGGAAATCATGATACAGATTTTCTCCAAATTAAGTTCCCGAATAGTTCAACCGATCTTAGCATCTTGACTTTTGTTAAGATTAAGTATTATATTTTATAAAATGCTATGATTTCACAAACTTTCTGGGGTGTATTGACATAGATTTTAAAGTACTCAAATTATTTCTGACAAACATGTTTAATTAGAGCATGCCTAAGCATTGCAGTGTCATTTTATATAAAACCCTGTGAAATAATTTTTGTGTGTTTCATAAACTTGCCCATCATTATCCCGATTTCAATATTTTTTTATAAACAAGAAAATCTTTACATATAGTAAAGTTTTTCATTATTTTATTTAAATTTGTTGATGTTGACGCGCTTTCATCAGTTCATATGTAATTCAATTGTAAATAGTCTATGAAAGTATGCATCTTTAAATAAACTGCTCTACACAATATTTACTTATTTTTCCGAAATCAATAGAATTTGTTGAAAGTTTATTCCGAGGATTTTCGTTGCCTAACTGCTTTGAAGATTAGTCCTACAGGTAAACTGTTTTTTTAAACACTATGCTGTGGCAAATGATCAACCGAGAACAATAACATATATTCTTTCTTTATTAATTTAATAATTCCGGGCAATTAATATGTAAAGAAGGGCGAGGTAATACAAGTCCTTATATGTTTTGACATAATTCTGCCTTCGTAGTCGGCCGCTGTCAGTACCAGCTTTTACAAGTAGGAATAGAATTGTGTACCATTTTTAATTTATGTTACTTACCCGCTGTTTCTGAGAGAATCACCAGGCAAGGGAGCACCTTAAAGTTTCCGCATACTGTCACAACCACATCCGGCTTAAACCAGGAACACTTTCAAGCGAATACTTAGGTTTCTCAAAGCTGATAGCAATAACACACACGTTTGTCTCAGACTGGAGAAAAGTCTGGACTACTGCCAGGCAGGCAAGCTAACTGCAGTAAATTTCCGGGACGACGCCGATCGCAAGGATGTTTTACTCACAGCGGTGGAGGTGATAGTTCTTCAAATAAGAGATTAAATGTGACTCTGAGGCTGTGTTCGAAGTGATCATTCCGATATTTAGAAATTTTCGATTTGGTAGGTTTCATTTATGATGTTGTCAGCAGTCGCTTATTTAGCGGTCGTAACAACACGCATAAATTGTAGCTGGAAAATATACTTTAAAGTAAAGTAATACTTATCAACATGTCTGTGGTACGGATGCAATGGTTACGTCAATTATTAGTGTATCATATCGATAACACAGAATTCAAGTGGCGATTTGTTAATTTCGTATTTTCGTAAAGGTTCACTAAATACCAAAAAAATACAAAATATAAATTTTTGTTTACAAAATCGGGCCATGTGACCCTTTGTTAACAAAATCTGGCAATTCAAACACAACCTGAAGAATGCAGCGACTGACTGCATTGATAGTTTTTGAGACGTAAATTGTGTTCAGCATTCAATATTGGAATTTCTTCCACGACAAGACACAGTATAGCGCTCAGATGATGAGTAAATGTAATATCTGTAAAGTACTTTTCTTTACCGTGTGGAATAAATGAGAATTCATTATTGACCACCTTGACTACAGGAACGATAATAGTACAAGAAGTCAAATGACAACTGTCCCAAAAATACAGGATGTTGCGTTAATGCATGCAAACCCGGCGTGAGCGGAATCCTTAAAAAATAAAGAGGGAAACATATAAAATATTCGACTTAGGCTTTACAGAGATTTCGGAGATTGGTAGACGCCCCTGAAAGTGGAGAGTCGAAATGTGCTATGCAGCAATAAATAACAAATTATTTATGATTACGCAACGAAAGTCACATACAACTAGATTGGTACAAGGTAGGTAACCACAGAAAATAGTGTTACTGAGAGTACACCCCTTCATAAACTGAATAGGGGTTGGCACACTCCTATTACTTATAACTTTGTAACCCTCTGCTTGAAGCAATTTGGCATGATGTGTATCAATCAGCATGCAGAAATCAATAAAAAAGGTCACCTTGGTAGTAGCTGTTTAAACTGCTGCATATAATAATTACTGTATTCTGATTAATACGGGCAATTAAATCACCGGATTTGCGCATGTTTTTAGCACTTTATTAGCGGTTAGCCGCATGCGGCTGAACAACACGCCTGTCTTCCTCCAGACTCTCGTCTCAACTGATCACGAGCAACCCCTTGCTGTTGAACAAAGAGCTCGTTCTTGAGGTCTCGACCTCGTATACCACAAACACAAAAAACAATGAGGAATGAATCTCAACATACCGGCCCCCAAAAAGGTGTTGAGTCACCTTTTCTACAACACATATTCAGTGATTTCTTGAATGCTAAATACTATGCATCACAACTTATGACTACAAATCATAATACTTAAACACAATGATACAAAAAATATACACACTATAACTCTTGAGCTGTACATTTAAGCAAGATCAATGTAATTATCCATAAGCCATATGTAATCATCATGACTTATACTTAGATCACTACATAGTAAAACTGTTCTAGCACCACCATTAATTCACTGGAAGAGGACATAGCTTCATAACTCGTCTCTTGTAGGTTCCAGTAAAGGTCTGGACACTAGCTACTCGTACCACACCATCAGTTCCTGAATGGATCTCTTAGACGACTCCCATTCGACAGCATAATGGTGGTAAAATCACTTATTTTAGCAGCACTAATTCATCTGGCTCTGTTTATGTTTGCATAAGGTGATGTCAATTTGACCCTCTGCTGAAGATGGTTCAAGTACTCCTTGGACCATCTGTGCCAAAACTGTTGAAGTTTCGGGTGAATTAGTTGACATATAGAGAGCAAGCCAAGTTTAGCATCACCTAAATCTGATTCGGGGATATTTGTTTTAGTAGTGCCAATTAGGAAATGCCCAGTTGAGAGAGCTGTGGAGTCCCTAGGATCATTAGAGAGTGTAATAAGGGGTGTGGGATTTACGCAAACTGCGATTTGGGTCACCAATGTGACGAGCTCTTCATACTTCCAACAGATGGTCCCCATAACTCTGAATAAGTGGAATTTTAAAGACCTTATGCCTGCCTCCCACAGACCAGAAAAGTGGGGTGTTCCAGGAGGAATGAAGTGCCACTTTACTCATTCCCGTGTGGTGTAGCCAAGAAGACAGGCCCGACGATTTTCATTCTTGAAAAGAATGTACAACTGATGCAGTTCTTTCTGAGCTCCAACCAAATTACTTCCATTGTCACTGTAGATGTTTTCACACCGACCTCGTCATGACCCAGACCTCTTCAGAGCTGCCATAAATGCTATAGTGGACATATAATTCACAACTTCTAAGTGGATTGCTTTTGTAGCCATACAAATAAAAATCTCAATGTAGCATTTAATCTTAATCTTGCTCTTATATGTTCCCGATTTTATGTAGATTGGTCCAGTATGATCCACTCCACAGTTAGGAAAGGGTCTTGCTGAATTGGCTCGAGTGTGAGGCAACCGGCCCTTGAGCTGCTGCGAGATTACTGCCTTCAGTTTTTTTAACATACAGTACGGTGATGAGGGATGCTTTGAATGGAGGCTCTTTCCTTTACAATTCAAAGAGTTTGTCTTAATGATGAAAGTAAATGCTGAGAATTAGCATGAAGCAGCCACAGATGTTCGCTTTCGATTACCAACTATGTTAAGTGATGTCTAGGAGGCATAATTACGATATTTCTGTTCAAAACAAAGTTTCGAGTTCTATCGACGCCTCCAATGCGCAGCAGTTGGGCATTGAACAAAAATGTATTAAGGCACTTGAGTTTTCTTCTACCAGATATTTGCTGGCCATTGCTCAGGGAATGTTTTAAGTTTACGTCCTTCAGGTACATCCTTAATGATAGGATGTGTACTTGTAGGCCATGGTATGAAGGAGCCTGAAAGCCACGATGGACCATGCCACCACAAGCTGATCTAGACAGGCTCCTCTCTTTGATACGTGTCTCCACTCAGCCACTGATGCGCTGTCTTGAATTTCTGACACCCTGTTAGCCACGAATGTCCTCCGTTTTGTACAGGGTGCTGACAGCCAGGCCAGAACTATTCTATGTTCAGTCCATAAAGCTTGACTTATAATGAGGTGGATTACACTTTTGACCCCCTAGAACAATCTTGCTAGCATGAGCAAACCACGCAATTATAGACGTGGTAAAGCAATCCTCTTTAATGCTCCATCAGCCCTTTCAGTAGCACCTGAGAAGCCATGAAGTTGATGTCGGTAGGTACTCCTGGTGCTAAAATAAAACTGTCTTCTCTGATATTGTCTACAATGGGAATGTGTTCATATAAAACTAGCCAGGTTTTACCCAGCCCTCTGCGTAGAAGATCATCCCATCCTAATTGGTTCTGCCATAACTGCTGGAGAAAAATATTACAATGAATAACTACAGGACTGATGAAACTGAGAGGATCAAATATGTATACAATAACGGTTACAACCATACTCTTGATAAATCGAATGACCTTTGATGATGTCCTACTCTATGGCCCACTTACTATCTGGATGGAATTGATCGGCTGCAGGATGCCATATCAGCCCGAGACATGATGATATAATTCTTGTCCAGATGCAATGAAATTCCCCTTTTCCTAAATTCCTCTGGAATGTTTTGAAAACATGCTGGATTATTTGTGCACTATTTCCGAAGAGGAATCCCATGACTATTCAATAGCTGCAACAATTCCTGTGGTATTAACACAACTTATTTGACAGTTTGTGCACCAGACATGCAGTGAACTGCACAAAAGTCACGCATTACAATTCCCGATGCCTTATGATATGGTTTTCTTTCGTCAATGCCTAATTGCTTCAAACCCCTAGTTTCTGGGAGAGGTGCACTGATAGTACCATACGTCATATTAGTAAGCTTGTATTCCTTGAGTGGAGATGAAGGGTCCTTCCTCCACAAGATCTTCTGAACATCACAATCTCGGGAATCGAGCCTGATTTGTCGATACATCTTTGAAATGTCTGCTGTTAAATACACTTGATGTGTGCGGTATCCCATAACAACAGAACACAAATCCTTTTGCATTGTTGTTCCTAACATAAGTGTGTATCATTCAGGGACGTTCCAATGCTTGATTTAGCAGATACATCTAATACTACACTCATCTTTGTAGTTGTACCTGATTATTTGAATATTGGATGATGTGGCATGTAAAAGGTGACATCTGTGGAATGATCTGAAGTATTTGTGGGCTGTATGTGTCCCAATGCCTCGTATTCTTCCATGAGGTCCGAATATGCCTTCTTCAGGTCTGGTTGCGTGTTTAGACTTATTTCCAACTGATGGAACCTTGCGACTGTCATTTGCTAGGAGTCTCTAAGTTGTGTGGTGTCACATCGAAATTGCAACTGAAATGTGAACCACATACGCCTATTTGGAGCTATTTTTCACGTTTGAGGCCGCGAAGCGCAGGCTCAATAAGGGCTACATTGGTACGCAAATAATGTGTGCCATCGCTGCTAAGCGCGAGGCTCTGAACTGGTGAGCAGTGGCCTCATCGTGCTGTGTGTACCTATGGGACTTTAAGCAGTGACCCTATGATTTTATTAATGGAAAGTAACTAGCGAAGTTTACTGCAATGCCTTAAAATAATGTTTTATGTATCTGACCCGCATAGTTTGAAAAACTACACTTTGAACATTCAATTGTTAGCTGGGGTGGGGGGGGGGGAAGCTCTGCAAAGGTGTTTGTAATTTGCATGACGTCTTGGAAGCACTCAATAGGCCTCGTATGAAGTGTTATGTTCTTTTCGTACATCAGCACATTGATCGCACTTTTAATAGTTTCATAGAAAAACGTGTATTGCTAACACTCTGCAACGCAGTTAAAGGTAGGCGAACCCCTTAAGGCAGAAAGAGAGACACTGTGTGCTCAAGGTAGTTGGAGGAGGAGCTGCACGGAGAGTTTGTCTGCACCTGTGCGAGCCCCGCATTCCTGCCTGAGGTCAGGCGACCCCAACCATCCCCCAGGGGAAATATTTATGGCGTCGGCGGTTATTACAGTTTCGAAACAACCTGCCCGGTGTAAGGGGTAAGGTCGCACGGCAGGCAAGCTGCTAAAAATATGCAGGGGCGCGAGGGTCTTAACATGCGGGGAATCAGGGAGGGGTGGGTCCCTCGGAGCAGCGGGGTGGATCCCTCCGAACAGGGGGGAGGGTGGTTCTGCTTCCGGTTACCTTGCGAGTGGCACGCCATTAATCAACGAGAGCCCACCCTCCCGCCGATTTGTCTGCCGGCAAGCGGCCGGAAACAAAACCATAGCCTCTTTACCATCCGGCGCGCGTGAAAACATATTCCGCCCCCCTGCCCCTTCTAGACACCAACGATCTGCTTGTTCCAAATTATTTCTCCCCCCCCACCCCCCGGTTATTAAATAATGCATTGTCACAATTTTTGTATACTAGTGTTTTTTTTTTTTTAACTATAAGTTACATTTATTTCTTAATACATTGTCTAATAATAGTTATAAAATAAATGTACTTCTTCTTATGAATACAATATTTCATATGACACTAGTTCATTTTGACCATCACGAGATAGCAGCACTGGCCCGTAGCCGAATCCGTCACTTCGTAGTTAGTCAAAGCCAATCACTAGCGAATTACAAAATACACTCCAATGTATTCCAGACACCGTTCATTTGTGCGGAAATATAACATAAATTAATATAATATTTATCATGTTAAGGGCATTTTAAAAACGTTTTATGTTCTGTAAGACGTATTTATAGACTAAACCTCAAAGTGTCAACCATTTTCTTTCCACTTTCGTTCATAAAGACAGCTTGTTAACCGGTCTGTATATAAATACATACCCGAAGCAGTCGAAAACCGTCACGAAGACATACTGAGTTACAGAATACCATTTCGCCTCGTAAAGATAGTTAAGCATTAAATGTATTTATATAGTCTATTCGCGATTTCTTCACTCTTTTTTAATCAAAGCTTTGAAAAATTACCCTATGCATGACATGCTAAGTTATTTCCTAAATGTGCCATGTATCACAGCCGTTTTATTCCTCTGTGAACATAAAACATTTTTTTTTTCGTTAATTTGATGTTTTAACTACATTTTATTTATAAACCATAATATTTAATTAATAATAAATACGAGCAAAAACAGTGAGAAAACATGTGTGTTGGTAGCGTCTACTAATAAATAGTTCTCATGCAAAATACTATTACATCTGAGCGCGCACGAATTCCGTGCGATGTCCTCTGGTGTAATTTTATAGACTTAGTTAATGTTAGTTTTCACGAGGCTTAGGAATTTCCCAGAAGTAGAACTTTGGCAAAGCTTGAGAAAAGTGTGAAGACAATAAACATTTAGAGAATAGGGTCCCTGGCGATCACTTGGCCATGCCAGTGAATGGTCGTATAGAAGAGGGAAAAAAAGGATTCAGACGGCGCAAAGAGCAATACGCTATAGTCAATTCGCGGTCACTTCAAATATTTTTTTAAGTCTTGCTTAAGTTCTAATTCCAGGCTATTCCTCAATCTCATGCAAATAAAGCTTACAAGTCTAGAAAATTACACCAAAGGGAAACTCACCGAATTCGAGCGCACTCATTTAAATAATATTTGGTATGAGAAATATTTCTTGCTAGGCATTACCAACACATCTGACTTCGCACTGTTTTTATTGTTATGTATTTTATATGAAATATTATAATTTAGGAATAAACTATGGGTAAGAATTAAATTTAACCTAAAATAAAATACTTTTATATTAACATAAGAATAAAACGCATATGACATATGCCATATTTAGGAAATTACCACACACGTAATACACGGGGTGATTTTATCAAAGGTTTGATTAAAAATGTGTGAAGGAACTGCGAATAGACTATAGTCGCAAATCGCGTTACGACATGCACTCGTCAGACGAAGCTGCTTACTGGTACAGAAATTTGAAACAAATGAGGCTTTCCAAGGGCACATACTTCAATAATTTTATCTGAATATGAAGAGGAGAAGGAACCAACATTACTATTTCGAAATCATTTAACATTAAAAAGCACTTTTTTTTTCATATTCGCAAATCGGATTCAATAATTATTCGCATTTTAACAGTAAATATCACAAGTTATTATATAAAAATTTTGATTCGAAATACTTGACATTTTCTTTTTGTTCGGAGAGCCAAGAACCGCTTTACCTCTTGGAAAACCTCTAGCTGTTTTTTAAATGGCGTTTGATTGCAAAAAAAATTACTTTATAAATATAAATAGTACTTTTCACAACGTAAACAATATATATATATATTGTTTACGTTGTGGAAAAAATATATATATATATATATCATCTGACAAAAACACATAATATTCTCAAAATTTTTCGAAAAAAATTGGCTCTTCAACAACCTTAAGCCACTCGACGAAAGTCTTGCACGCTGGTCCCTACTTTGGCTAGCGCGATAATACTGCCAACCAGTAGCCAAGAAAGTAGAATTTTGTAGGGAGTTTGTGAGTTTTTCGGAACAGAGTCGGCAGCGTTGCAAAACTTTGTACGTTTATGCGACGACACTTATTAAGATAGATGTTCCAAAATACCCGAGCGACCGTGGTTGATTGTCATATAAACACGAACTTTTCTTGACTTTATGAAATGTTAAGGTAGAGAACACAGGCTACGGCATCATAGAGTAAGTAAGAATACAGAGCTGGAATAGCCACTTATACCGCTAACTCCAAACGCGCGAACCAGCAAAACGTCTTCACAGTCCAGAAACGTGTGGAAATGCAATCAGCCAATCAGCGCCTAATAACTGACTATCCTGTCAGCAGCCCAGTATATAGTGAATCTTTCGCAGCACGAGGCAGCCAGTCGGACAAAATGCCCGGTTCCAGAGCGTGTGCACGGCCAATCTGTGAGTGCGCGCGCTCACATCAAAGGAACAGCCGTGCAATTGAACTTCTGTACGCTTACCTATTCTGTGCTGGTATTATGCACTGCACTTCTTTCGCGGTTACTTCCAACTTTTCTGAAGCTCTGCTAAAGTTCTACTACCCACGAATATTCCTCCGCCTCATGCAAATAAAGCTTAACTAAGTCCAGGAAATTACACCAAAGAGATAGCGCACTCTGTGTAATATTATTTTGCATAAAAATTAATTATTACTAGGCATTAACAAAACACCTATTTTTTCACTGTTTTAAATTATAAAACTTATAAATGAAATTATAAATTTATAAATAAATTATAAGTAAAAATTTTATTTTAGGTAAATATAAGGTATTTTTTCTCAACACAAGTACAAAATGCTTGTGATACGTCGTGGCGTATTTAGCAGCAGCCAAGCACGCATACATGTTGTGGTGTTTCGAAGGTTTAATTCAAAAAGCGTGCAGAAACCGCGCATAGACTGTTGTATTCGGTTATAACGTATTTGGCGAGTTACATTTCGAGAAGGCCTATTCTTAGTGACTAGCAAAAAGGGAGCTCTGGTACCGAATCTCAGCTGACTGCACTGGAGATGGTTTTCCCAAGTGATCTTCCTACTTTATTGCAAGCAAGTAATTGACAATTCCCTTAAAAGTCTTCTTTATATTTTTATGTGAGTTTCTCACGTGTGTAATTCGTTCTGATGTTCCTGACTACCACTAAAATCATTCACGTAAAGAAGTAAATATATAAATAGTTTTCATGTGATACAAATATGCTTCCACAAACATTAAAATTAATATAAATTATTCTCTTATATACATACAAATCATATTTACGGTTAAATAGTATACAGGCCCTATTAGTATTTATTAACCATATCTAATAGAATCTATACAAAAAACTCACATATGTGAATTCTTCTAAACTATATAACAGCTGTTATAAGCAGTAAGTTAGTGATATTTAATGAGCCTACTTTCCTCTACATGGGTGCGAATAAATATTATTACACGTCATGAAAGCTTAGTGGTAGGTAATCGTTGACGTCTCATTGAGAGCAATATTATTAGAGATGGTGCCAGAAACATGTGAAGCAGTACAAATACAATTTCAATACACGCGTGACTTACCCGGGATTCGAATTCAGAAAAACTCATAAAATTATAGCTAGCTTGCAATCAACTGCACGTCATTCAGAAAATAAATGACTTGCATACTTAAAACATATAAATTAATATAGCATACAACTTCTTCGCCAAATTTGAAAGGAATCGATTGATTTTTTGCCCAAGATATGGCATAAAAACTATATTATTTCGTGTGGACTATGTTAAAAAATGGTGGAGAAACGAAACTTTCACAATTTTATGGATATAACTGATACTGCCAGCATAAAAAGTAAAGTTGGAATTTGGTTTGCAGTTTCGTGGATAATAAATTCGGAGCTAAAATATTTATATAGCCGTACTTTTGAAAATACGTGTGTCTGATCCTCTCAAAATTTATCCGTTTACATAGCCTTCCATAGTGCTAATTGTAGGCCAAATTGGTTAGAAATTTGCTGTTTATTCGGAGATCAGATAATTTTATTTTGTCTAGTGAAATTATTTTAAAAAATGACTTACAAGATAGGTTATATGTACACATTTGTTTGTTGTAATATATACAGTCATTATACAAGTTTCGTTGGAATTAATTATATGGTTTCGACGATACAACATACAAAACCAAATGGCCACATAATAACTATTTTTAAAATAAGTGTCTGACATACTTAAAACATGTCAGTTAACATTAACTAACGTAGTACTATTTGTTTGCCATATTTGGTAGGAATCGGCCAATTGTTTCCCGAGATATGTCATACTTAAAACATATCAGTTAACATTAACTAACGTAGTACTACTTGTTTGCCATATTTGGTAGGAATCGGCCAATTGTTTCCCGAGATATGTCATAAAATTTTTATTTATTCGTTTGGCAATCTCTTACACAATGGAGAACAGAATAAGCTCCGTGTAGACATATTTTATGTTTGTTTTATATACTTCTTGCATACAAAGTTAAGTTCGAACTGATTACATGTTTTCGAAGATGTAGTATACTATGATAAAATAGCCAGATGTCCACCTTTTTGAAAATAAGTGTCTGACATTTTTTAAATATATTTGTACATACCCACTCCGGCAGTACTACTTGATTGCCAAATTTGGTAGGAATCTGTCAAATGTTTCCCGATAAACTACACAAAAGCATGATTAATTAATGTAGCGCTATGTTACAAAATGGCAGAAAAAATGACAATTTTTTTTATTTTTGATGCTTGTAATCAATACTGTCAATGTACAAAATTTGGTTGAAATTTGTCAGATCGTATCGTGGTTATACAAACTACAACTGAAACCTTTGTATGCCCACCATTTTGAAAGTAAGTTCCTAATGAAATTTAATTGCGTATTTTTATCTGGCCTATCATAGTAGTATTGCTTACAAGCCAAATTGAGCAAAAATGGTTGAATAATTTTCGAGTTATAATGTGAATGATTTATATTTACATGCGGTGCTACCTTTCCAAATGGTAGAGAAACGTGATTGTCGTTTAGCTTATATGATGCTTATAATACATATCGTCAGTGTACAAAGACTGGTTGGAAACGACCAAATGGTATGGAAGCTATACCACATAAACCTAAAATACTTGTATGGCCGCCATTTTTAAAATAAGGGTATAATAAAGTTCATTTACTTATATTTACGTGGTTTATAATTATATTACTTCCTTGCCATATTTAATGAGAATTGGTTGAGTAATTTTCGAGATATAACATAAAAGTTTTTTCTATGTAGCGCTATCTTCCAAAATGACAGACCAACAGCTATATTCACCTCTTAATTTATTGCTCACAACTTGCGCAATCAGCATACAAAAATTTGGTTAGATTCGGTTGAGTAGTTTCTGAGATATTACATATCACGCTAAATTTTCAAATGGCCACATTTTGAAAGTAAGTAACCGGCGTTGTTGAAAACTATAAAAGCCAGGTGACGTTACTCAGTACTATAAGTGTACCGAGTTTGGTGGAATTCGGTTTACGCGTTCAAAAATTTAAGGGGAGCGAGGCACACACACAGGCACAGCCACCTACACACACATATACATTCATAGACAATAAAGTAAGCTGATAAGTCTGTATTTCCTTCAGAAAATAAGCCGAAAAAGAAACTGAAATTTTGAAATAAGGAACCAGTACTCTATGAAAAATAAATCCTGCAATACCCAGTCCCCATAGTATTGAAAATACGTAGAGAAAATTTTATTGGGAATAATTTTTTGGATACAAATATTTAATGCCAGAACTGAATTGCTTTATTTTCTGTGAAATAAAAAATTTTCAGGGAATTCAGTGATGTTACAAAGGACACCCTGCTTTGAATATGTTTTATACATGATTAAATTACGTTCGCGCCTATGCACAAACGAGAACAATCAAGTTATGTCGTTCGAAAATATGTAAAATTTAATTTAGGCACGTGGCATCACAGAAGATGAAACCATCAAAACTATTTTAATTTTTACGCAGTAGAAGCTCGGAAAAGCGGAATTATATTCAAAGGCCACCATGTGTTGTATATATTAGAAAAGGGATAAATGTTACAAACCCGAGAGCACTTTGAAATTCAAATTTCGGTTTACGTAGAGGATGTTTTATACAAATCTACTCCAGCAATTCGAAGGGGGGAAAAAACATTTTCTTCAGTACTGGGCGCTATATTGTGCTGGTACAGGCTCTGTCTTCTTGAATATAGCCTAAAGCCAATATAAAAATTTGAAACAAAATAATGACTGTAAAAACTTTTACAAAATTTTTTCTGAGTGTGGGTACAATACATTTCAATAAAAAATTGACTTATGTTGGAAGGCATTAAATTTGTTACAACCTATGTATTTCATTAATTGAATGGATACTAAAACTTAACAATATATTATTTTTTAAACTTACGAAGGGATTCAACAGCACACAAATACGAAAACGCTGCAGTATGCGCTGTAAAAGGACAGTACTGCTTAATTTCCGTAAAAATTAAATCATTAATAAGACGGCGAAAACCATAGATTATTTCATTTTTTCAATTCGCTGACGCCCCTCTTATCTAAAGCATTTTTTACGATAGTTACGTTACTGTTTGTTATGTCTGACGACTTAGTAACTTTTAAAATCTATTATGTAAATTTTGGGTGATATAATATTTCCCTCATATATTGCCGAGTACGTTAAGTATGTACGTGAAATTAGCTTAATAATCATCCCCGACTATAAATGATGCACGTGACTCTTATAAAACATATTTTCCGTTTCCATTATATAATGATACGTTGAATATGATTACATGGTTTCCACGATATAGAATTTAAAGCTAAAATTACTAATTGTCCTCCATTTTGGAAATAAATTTCTGACGTACATAAAACATACAATTTTACATCTGTCGCAGTACTAAACTTACTTGTTTGTCAAATTTGATACGAATTGGTAAATTGTTTCCCGAGATATGACATAAAAATTCTATTTATTCGCATGGCGCTATCTTACAAAATGATGGAGAAAATAAACTCTGTGTAGATACAGTTGATAGATGTAATTTATACTTCCAAAATACAAAGCTATGTTGGAATTGATTATATAATTTCGACAATATATCATTCTTAGCTAAAATAGCTATATGGCAGCCATTTTTAAAATAAGTGTCTGGCGTACTTAAAACATATCACTTAACATCATCTGCATCAGTACTACTTGTTTACCAAATTTGGTAAGAATTGGTAATTTTTTAACCGAGATATGACATGACTTTATTCATTTGTATGGCACTATCTTCCAAAATGGCTGACAACCATGGTTATGTGTTGGTAGCCTATACACGATGTTCCTAACACATCCTTTCAATACACAAAGATGGGTCGAAGTTGTCTAATGGTGTGGCAGTTATAACAAATAAACCTAAAATATTTTTATGGCCGACATTTTGAAAGTAAGTACCTAATCAAGTCCAGTTACTTAAGTTTTCTTGATCTATTAAAGTATCACTTACCTGCCAAAATAGGTGAGAATAGGTTCAATATTTTTCGAGATATAATGGAAAATTTTTATTTCTTTGTTTGGTGATATTTTCTATAATGGCGGGCAAACAACAATATCCATCTCAAAATTTAGTGATTACACGTAGTTCTCCTACTATACAAAATTTGGTTTAGATCGGAGATATGATATGTCACCTAAAATTCCAAAACAGCCACCATTTTGGAAGTAAGTGCCCAACGGGGTCGAAAATTATAAAAGTCAGGTGTCCTTATAAGTACTATATGTGTGTACCAAGGTTGATGAAATTTGGTCCACTCGTTTAAAAATTGGAAAAGGCTTTGATTTTTTTTTGGGGGGGGGGGGGGGACTCAAAATCTCAGACACACGCCTACATAATACACAGACATGAAAGTGTGCTCATAAGCATTTCTTTAAAAATCACAAAATCCCACTTGATGTGGTATTTGGTGCCGCACGGCACCAAATAACACAATGACAATAAATAAATACAAATATACAGAAATAACACTCCAGCAGAGATGGTAGAAAACTGAATTGAATTAACTTTAAAACCAAAGCAGTCATGAAAAATTCCGTATAATTAAATGAGGTAGTTATAAATGATTCAGACTTTAAAATTCAAATTTTTCTTTCGCAAACACTAGTTATTTAAATAACGAAGTAATTACTGCGGGTTCTCTCTACTTTTTACTGCATGTAAAGCTTCGGGTAGAGATTCTTTCCCTGAGGGATTTATACGCAAATTTTTAAATAATGTTAGAAAGGGTGTAATTAAAATGTTATTTCAGTGGTTAAAATGCGATCAAAATTACAATATCACTCCTTTCTAAGAAACGAAATTAAATATATAAACGAATAAATTCATCTGTCTTAAAATTGCAATAAATGTAGAAATCTTGTAGAAATTCTCTTGCAATATTGCTGATACTTGCAGGTTCGATGCAGGACGATCTTCTTTGCTTCTGTTAGTTTTCCTATTCTATGATCATAGGCCTTAATACCGAATACAGTTCCAAGCAATTGAATTACGAAAATCGCGTATACTGCAAATGAAATGAAATAATGCATACAATTTTATCCAATACCTTTTCTTTGTTTGAAAAATAAATAAATTTTATGTCTCGTAATGGCTTGGGCTCTTTCCACAAACAATAATTTTTTTTTTTAAATTTCAAAACTATAAATTACCAGCTAGAACGGGGTCGTTCTGGATTGCAGTCTTTGGATTTTAGTTGGCCTATAGTCGAAATTCAATATAGTGCTCATTCTCAGTCAATGCGTTCTTAATTGTCCTATGTACTGAAGCGTTTTTGTGAAATCGTTGTTTGAGCGTATACGCATGTCTCGGTAAATAAATGTTCTGTAAATATGAAGTTTTGCTAGCAAGGATAAAAAACTATTGTCTATATCGCTATCTTTTTACTTTTATCGTATTAAGTGTATTAATGTAACCCTGAAAATGGTCAAATGTCGCATGTGTAAAGCTTGCCTATGAAGTTTAGCGGTAAGAGAAAATTACGATTATACGCAGGTAGTTTGATCTGTGTACTTTCATCGCGTGTAATAAAATCCCACAATTACAGATCTATTTTACACAGTAAAGCGTTAGGACGGAAATACTGCACGCCCTGCGCGTAGGAGCGATGAGGCGCTAGGCATGCGTGTTAGTGTCGCCCGTATTGCTCCCTCGCTTCTTGTCCTTGAAACACCCCGCTAAAAGGTCCTCTTAAAAGTAAACATTTTATCCAAAAATAATATGAAAATGTCAAATCAGGAGCGAGTCTAGTGTTGTGATACGTTTAAATGAGGCATTAACAAATGCTGCCAGTTCTCTATAAATAAATACAACTGTCAAAATATTATAAAACATTAAATACCATAAGAGTAATATTCACTTATATGAAAAATAAAGAATGTGAATTCATATTTATCATTCATATTTAATCCCGTCTGTCAAGAGAACGAATTAAAATAATCTGTTCTTCAAATATATAGTATCGTATGCGTGTTTATTGTAAAGATAACATCTAACTGCGTGTCCACATAAAGTAAATAAAATAAAAATGCACATCAATAAAGTTCGAAAACCATGAAAAATAGAATATATAGACGTTACACTACTATATTTCAATCAACATTCTTCAGTCTGTAGGTGTTTTTTTTTTTTTTGGCGATGTTAACGATATTTGTTTTAGAAAAAATGGCTGCACTTATCAGTGAAAAGTTTATGGCGAAGAGTCGTGGATTGATACAGAGTTTGAGCAAATTCCGCGTTTTGAAAAAGTTTCCACTAAGTTAGTAAAGCGAGTCTGAATCACACTTTTAAGTGGAGATCTGTCACGTCTTTTTAAAGTAAATTGTTGTTTTTCTACTGGATGAATACAAAGGTAATTTTTGCCTTTGAGTATTGTCAAGGATTAATACTTAAGCTTTCACGTTTTGAATAATTTAAATATTAATATTACAAGTAGTAAAATGGCGTATTATGTAAACTCTCGTAATAATAAAATTAATTTCATACATTGTTCAAATATATATCACGACTATAAACGAGTATATGTCAATGTTAAACGTTTATTTTATGTTGTTTGAAGATTAGATAATGTACTGAAAATCACGTGAACAAATTGTAGTGTTTTTAGCAGCTGTCCCCAAAAACCTAACCTTAATCGGCCTTTAAATGAGAGAACGAGAAAAATTTTAATTAAAGAAGTCACAAATATGACTTTTTTTTCCATCTGCAGAGAACCGATCGTTTTCTTCCTAAGCGACAGGTGTGATTTAGATTACTCCTCATTTTTTTCTGTTGCCAGAGTGTCTTAACAAATTATATTTTTCCTCGCGTGACAATTTATGAAAATTTAGTTAGGAATAATTTTGTATATAAGGAGCTCAAAGCTAAGTGGCCGTTCATTTAAAAACGCGAAGAAAACTACTGCATTTTCTTAGCTCTGAAAAAAAATCTTGGAAATGAGATGTTGGACTGGCGTGTTCCTTCCTTTCGAAGTTTAAATGTCAACAAGCTCTTTAATTTAATTTTCTTCTGAAAGTCGAAAAAAAAAATGCTTCAAGAATACAACATTCGGATGTTCTCCGGCGAATACACAGAACTCCGCATCGTAGTGTGACGTCAAATATCTAATTAAATCGAAAGATATTAAACCAACTGTCAGTAATGGTGATTAAAAAATATAATATAAATAGTTATTTCTTTGAAATCGCGTATTTCGCAATAATGATAACATTTCAATTTTATTATATGTTATTACGTATTAAGCCTGTTTTTTTTTCGAAGAATTATTATTTGGGAGGTTTTTCGTGGAGGGTGTTCTTCCGAATACACTTGCGCAAGCACGCACACTCAAGTACACATACGTTCCACACACGCACATAGGGGTATAGGCTATTCACGGTAAAGTGAGCACTTTTGAAAGTCTTCTCATTTGGAATCATATTCAACAAATATATTTTATTTTAGCTGTTGACGTTAAATTTCGAGTGCGGTGGAATTCACACACTGTGTGTATTACTTACGCAGCAATATTTATTTAAAAATGTATTTAAATTATTTAAAAATGGCAGAAATGAAAAAGTAACTAGAGCCTCAAAAGTGCTCACTTTACTGTGACCAGTCTATAGGTACCTATAAAATACGCAAATATGAAAGTTATATCGTAAAATAATTCGGAAACATACATACACGACTTATTGTCTAAAGTGATTCTTCAAGAGTTGTATACACCACTGGAAGTAGGAGATGAAGCATTATGTGGTTTAAAATAATATAGTTGGTGAGGTGTAAAATTGTGCCCCTGTGACCAGTAAATGAGTAAATATTTGCAACCACTGCAAAATCTCTCTCTGCCGTGAAAATATTCCATGATAAAAATTAAAGTTCTATATATTGTTTACATGAAATTTCGTGAGATGCAGACAGAATGGTGTTTAAGAAAACGGATTATTAATTACAACATAAAAATTAACGGAAATAACATTCTACCTGTGTTATTTCCCAAAAGTTTTTTTTTTCTTTCTGAAAACAGGTGGTTTTCAATGGTTTGTAAGATTTCTTGTCGACGTTTATCACATAAGCACCTTCTTTACGCTACTGTCATTTCAAGTGACTCTCTGAGGACTACTTGTCTATGGGCTGCTTCCGTCACAAAATACGCGTTTGATTTAATTTACAAAATGCTGTTGACGTCAAGTCATTTTCTATAAAGGATAATAACGAATAATTAAAAATGAAATCTCTGTTTGTAACGTGCGTAAATATATGCTGTTTACGGTAAAATGAGCACTTTTGAAAGCCCTGCTTAAGATCCACTTGTATGCACGTTGTGTATTCCTCCGTCTTATGTGAAATTAAAATTGCTATGCGCCTCATCACTCTATTCATGCGTCGGTCAAATGAAAGTGTGAAATTATTAAGAATGGAAATACTGTACAAATAAGCTTACTTTTACATTTCGATGCATTTAAAAAAAAGACAGTAAAAAAAATAATTTTAAGTTATCACAAATGGTTACCTAACACTTTTTTATTCGACGTTAAGATATGGAACTACTTTCTATACATCGTTATCAACTTTACTGGCCTAATGTCACTCAATCCACCTATTAAAATATAAGCTTGCAGGGCAGTGATTTTTTCTAAGGTTCATTTCTAAAGTGCTCACTTTATCGTGAACAGCCTTTAATCTATTTAAATACCAAGGGCTACAGACGGTTTTCTGCGATTTACTGAGAAGTTTTGAAATGAACCTGAACATTTGGAAAAGTAACTGCCTGTACCTGTATCCATGTTGACGTAGGCACCGACTGAAATTTTCATGGCCAGATTGGTAGCAAATGAAAAAAATAGTTCCATCTCTTAACGGCATATTATAATTTCTATATTTAAATATTGAGGACTCTGAATATATATAATTGATATGATTTAAACTGTATGCATTAAAGAGTAATCTTGGTATATCAGTAACCTATTCAAAAATTTTACTTTTATACGTGATCGATGCATCAATAAAGTGAGAATTGTGAATTTTACTCTTGGCGTAAGAATGCAAAACTGGCAGAGAGTTTTATGCTATGGGCTGCCTAGTTCATGAACGGCCGAGCGAAAGGATTCTAGGCGCACCTCGGCCACCTTTCCCAATAGTAAACACTTTGTGCACTTTAAACAAAAGAACCATGCTACAAGTAGCATCAAAGAAGGAGTATATTAATGAGAGTTCGTGTTTTTGTGATGTTGTTGAGTCTATAAATCTTAATTTACTCGCAATTTTCAGGCTGTTAAGGTTTTACAAAAAAAAAAAAAAAAAAAAACCTTGCGTGTAATCAATTAATGGTATCTTCACACTTTTTAAAACAAACCTGTCAAAAATTACCCTATGTCTGACGTGTTCAGTTATTTCCTAAGCATTTAATTTTTCACACTTTTTTATAACTCTGCTAACATAAAGAATCTTATTTTTTTAAATTGTATTTTAACTATATTTCTTCATAATTTGTAATATTACATTAATAATAAATATAAAAAACAGTGATAAAACATGTGTGTTGGTAGCGCTAAGTAAAAAATAGTTATTTTGCAAAAAAATTTCAACTGAGTGCAGATGAATTCGGTGCGTTGTCCTCTGGTGTAGTTCCCTAGACTTAGTTGAGCTAAGTTTGCACGATGCAGAGGAATAACCTGGAAGTAGAACTTTAGCAGGACTTCAGAAAAGTGTGAAGTAACGGTGAATGGATTATAGTAATGTGACTCGGGCAAAGCTGCACAAGATGTTTTTATTTTGTTTGAAAGCGATATCGCGAAAGGCGGGCGAGACACGCCTAAAATCATTTAATGTGTAAAACCATAGCCTTTCACTCAGCCAGTCTCGCACTACGCCTGCTTGTACCTTTCTTCCGTGTTTGAGGCCGAGAATTTTTTTCGTGAATACGTCTTAAAATTTGCAACCATAGTGGATGGGAATCCATAAAATCCGATGATAACAGAATCGAGGGATACAGTTTGGCACTGTAGCTCCGATTCTATCGTCTACATTCAAAATTCTATTACACCAATAGATTGTCAAACGATCAAAATATATGTTACGTTGAGTGCCGACTGCAAAGCATCGCGCGTGGCGTAGGTGAGGGTGGTGGGGGCACTTTCAACTTCCCACCCACTTGGGGTCAAATTCCGAAACGACTTATAAGTAGTATTTGGAAGTGCGCCCGCAAAGGATTCAGTATCTTTACAAAGAAGCTGTGTTCTAACACCGTCCTTCGTCCTCCATATTACTTGTTTTTTTCCATGTAGAAGAACAGGTACAGCTAACCTTCAATTGCTTCCTCTCTCGTGTCGACGCGTGATAGGCCACATATCGGCCGTACCTTCCCTCTCGGTTTGTCACGGTGAGTAGTACACGTTCCTAGTCACGACTCTGCAGACTCGTTCGACTCGCGACGCTCGCTCGCAGTTGACGTAACGAAGATGAAACTCGCACGATCTGTGTTGGGATTCCAGACGTAACCAGAACCAGAAGTCTCGGGGTACAGATGGCAGTGTGTGGAACATGGGGGTTTGGCTGTGGGGAAGGGATTTGTCAGGATAATTGTGTAGTAAACTAGGAATTTGAAATAGTTGAACACACATTTTATTACAGATTAAGAAAATTAAAAGAGAAATTAACACAGAATTACTCAAGATATTCCATTTTCATTGAATAAGGATGTGCTGAAATGTTTCCTAACATGAGCTGCATGAAATCATTAGACAAAAATGTTGTGTTCTTTTAGGAGACTAACTTTTGGGTCTTGAGCGTACGGTAATGCCCTTAGCGAGTAGCTCTAATATATATATATATATATATATATATATATATATATATATATATTCCTAACCATTGTCAATTGCACTGGGTTGTAGTTTATAGGGTTTGGTGGTAACATTTGTTTATTATACAGGTATGTTAGTGTTTTAATTGGTACGTTAGTAATTAATATCAAATATGTATGTGTTTAATGAACGTATGTTTAAGATACTTAATGAACACTGTGGGTTGCTTCTCGTTGCTCGAACTTAGCTGAACAAACAGCACCTACAACCCAGTTCACTAATAGCGCCGCAGCGTGCTGTGACGCAAATGTTTTGAGAAGTAATAATAGTTTTATGATAAAAGGAACCCCGAGATAAAAACTTAACTGTTACGAAATTCAGATAATTGAAAATGTTTAACGACAGACACAAACTGCAAGACTGCGGTGGCCTTGTGGTTATTACGCCGCCCTCTCGCCACGGCGACACGGTAAAATTCACGGTGGGACCGCACTGGGATTTCCTCGTGTGGAAGACGTGGCAGACGGTGCCGAAAACGACAGACTTTCTCCAGCACCCCTGCCCTACATCACTGCTCAGGCTCGGGGTTCTATTTTACGTCACCTCCCAGCCGTGACAGGAATCTTCTGGCCACGTCTCGGAACACCGTCACATGGCAGGTCTTAATTTCGGCGTAAGTCGACCTCCCGTGGCGCAGTGGTTTGTGCGCCACTGATCTGGGGCGCGGGAGGCTCTGGGTTCGAATCCCGGGCAAGACATGGGTGTTAATTTAAGTTAGGTTATAAGTTGTCTGTAAGCCGTCCCTGCTAAGCTTTCCAGCATAAAACCGGGGGACGTTAGAAAGCCCTATACAACAACAACAGTTACACTTGCTATGATGAGAACCTTGCAGTATTCATTTGTATATATTAACATAATGTACATAAGAAAAACTGTTCTTAAATAACTCGCAGGCTTTTCGTTCTCAGAATTCTGTTTGAAAGACACTAAATGTTGCAAAACAATCATTGGTTGATGTGAAGCTGGCATGCACCCTCCATCCAAAATTATGTACGATATTATTACCTGCTGTATAAAATGTAATGTCGGCAACTGTAGGGGAACTGGCAATGTTTGTCCCATAGTAACAAACAGGTTTCCTTTGTTTTCATGATCTTATCGATTGACAAATATTGATAATATACGTTGGGTTTAAAATTACAGACATGGAGCGTCTGCACCCTACGGGGAGTCATCCCTTCATTTTGATGTTTCTGGGTCTAGCGGTTTGAGCTGTGCGTTAATGAGCAAGTCAGCCGGCCAGTGTGTTTGTCGGTCATTCGGGATACTCCATTTTATACACAGAGAATATTTTATCAACCAGACTGATACAAACACGTTTCCATAACGAAGTAGAGAAGTGGGATTTAGCCCGAACGAATTCCCTTCTGGGCATTATTTCAAACACGAGGTTTGCGGAATGACCAAAAAAGACTGCCATACCTAAATCTACTGCGTATATCTATTTTATACACTGTTCACAGTCGAGCACTTTCTACAGTTCTGCATAGGATATATTTTTCTGCCGATTTTGTACCATAAGCTGTTTGTAACAACAATATTGCCATGGATCCGATCACTTTATACATGCGTCGATCAGTTGTAACAGTGAAATTGTTAGCAATACAAATATTTTTTTTTACTATAGTCTATTCACGCTACCTAAACTTTTTGAATCCAACGTTTTAAAATTCGCACCATGCATGGCCCGTTGGGTTTTTTCCTAAATATGCAATGCATCACAAGCATTTTACACTTCTGTTAACATAAACGTAACTTATTTTTGGTTAAATTAAACTTTTCCTTATATTTTAATTATAAATTGCAATATTTCATTTATAAGTTATGTAAATAATAACAGAGAGAAAACGTGTGGGTTGGTAACGTCTAGTAATAAATGATTTTTTACGAAAAATACTAAACTTAATGCGCAAGAATGCAGTGAAATGTTCTTTGCCAAAATGTTCTATATATAGTTAAACTTTGTTTGCGTGAAGTGTAAGAACAGAATGAAAATAGAACTTCAGCAAAGCTTCAGAATAGTTGGAGGTAAAAATGAATGGACAATAACATGTATGCCTATTCTTATCACATATCCAGTGTTTACAAGTCTACAAATTTGGTCCTGAATGTTGCACTCTCATTAGTACATTAAAACATAACACTACTGTCTCTTGTAATTCTGCCAACGTTGCTGTCAGCATGGCAGTCAGTGCGCCCTGTAAAATATGTTCAGTCACAGAGAATGTTTCTTCAAAAGTAAATTTTTAAGGCTTTCTGTTAACCGGTAACCGGCAGGAGTTTTGAGAAAGGCAATGCAACATCTCGCTTACTATCAGCAACACTCTAGGAATGAAAGGAACAGTCCTCCGCACAGACCGTCTAGGCTTACTTAGAGAGTGTGTTTGGTGATGCACTAACATAAGTGACCAACATTCGGGAGGTCGTTGGTTCGATGCCAGCATGATGTACTTGCGGCGGTCTACCGAGTGGTTTTCCTTCCTCGTTCCAAGTGAATGTCGGCGATGTTCCTCTATATACTTCTCCAGTTTCTCGCCCGTTACGTACAAATCCTGATTAGCCTCGATGAGCAAATTTTACTAGAGAGCAACGTAGGAACATGATACTGCATAGAGACATTACGTGGTCAGTGTTAAATCTGGATCCAATATTGAAATTTATGATGACCGTATACGTCAACAAAAATTTTGATTCCCTTCCCAGTGATACGGTATTAATACACAGACAAAAGTTTAATGTTGTGCCAACAGTAGTAATATTACTGCCACAGTAATTTTTTGTTATTTGTGAGCCGTAAGTAATTAATGTTTGTTGCTAATTTAATATACTGTTAAGCTATTTATGTAGATGTAACCTTAAGTACTTTTGTGAATACGTTACCTCTTTACTACTGTCAACATTAAGGTGGTGGTAATGTTGAGGGCAAAACCAATTTTGCGTTGAATTGGTGGTAATATTCGGCTAAAAATTTTCTTGTATTTTCTTTGCTTAAAATAAATAAATAAAGTAAAATTAATTCGCCAAAAAATCAATATTACCGACGAAGAAAGAAACTATGGGGGAGGAGGGAGAAGGGGGTTATCGAACCCGCGCACCTTGAGTATTTGACTTTTCACTTTACGAAACTTAACGCCCTACCAACTGCTATAATATAACATGTCTGAACTTGTTTAATATTGAGGTATTCAGCACAATAAAGTTACAAACTACAGTACCTCGTTCGTTATGAGGAAACACTTTATGAGCTAGAAGTATATGCATATTTGGCAGATGTAGACTGTTTTGCAAGGCTTGAGAGTTGGTCTAAGCTACATTTAATTCTCATGCTATGCTTTAAAATTTAAATATAATGGTTTCATTTTACGAGGTGATCGCTGCTCACTATTATCAGCCATTGAACAACGTCAAGTCAGTGTAAACTAGTATTGGCTGGACATTACTATAATGTCGCATAACAACAAAATATTCTGTACTTCCTTTATTTTTAGCTTAATACGACGTTTGGTTTCGGCAACATTTTTAGAGGCGTTATTAACATTAACACATCAACAGTACATATGCATTATAGTAATACAAGATTTTGTAAATGGTTAACATTATTAACTTTGCCACAACACTATTAATTTTACGAGAACACAGACGTCTATAGATGCCTCAATAGTAATATTTTTTTCCGCAACAACATTAGACCTTTTTTTTGTGTATGCTAGTACAGATTGACGGAGTACTCAATGACAAACGCTTTTAGCTGTAATTTCAGAAATGTGCAGAAGAAACACATGCCTATTAATCGCATCACACTACAACACAGGGATATAACAAAAGCTCCCCACCACAAAGTCGTTTAAACTAATTGTACAACACCGGGCTACTGAACACATTCGTATATGCTGTTCATGATAAAAATAGTACTTTTAAAAGCCCTGCGTAGGATCTATTTGTATGCATGTTGTGTGTTCCTCCGCCTTATGTAATATTTACGTTGTTATTGACCTTATCACTTTATTCATGCGCCGGTCAAGAAAAACTGAAATTGTTAGAAAGTAAACATTTTACTACATCCACGCATTAGAAAAAAAAAAACAAGAAGCGAAGGAAATAATTTAAGTTATCACAAATGATAACCTAACACTTTTTACTCGACGTTAAGATATGGCACAACTTTCCATCCATTGTTACCAACTTTACTGGGTGGATGTCACTCAGTGCGCCCATTAAAATATATGCAGGCAGGGACTATTTTTTTCTGAGGTTCATTTCTAAAGTGCTCACTTTACCAAGAACAGCCTTTAACTGTATGAATTTTGACAAATGTATACAACAGTGACACGAACTCCTTCGGTGGCTATTACTACACGCTGCACGACGGAAAGACTGCGCATCTGTCAAGTGGTTTGTACATAGAGCAGAGCGGACAGCCATGCTTGAGCTGTTATCGCCTTTAAGGGGCCCGCGTGCCTGAGACTCAAACTGCATTACAGAGTGCTGAAATTCTGCTTTTTTAATCTATACATAGAATAGAACAAAGTCGCCCGGCCGCGCGTGTCTGTGTATTTGGCTAGAGGTTCTAAACTACGTGGTGGATATTGATGCGGTTTTCACCATCATTTACAGAATTTTTTGATAAAGGTTTAGGGTATAGTGGAGAAATGTCGACGTTTTCTAATCAACTCGGAAAAGCCGCTATTCGGACCCTTGCACGGCTTTTTAGTACTAACGCCTGATTGAGCCGCTACCTGCGAGACAGATTTGTGTGGCGTGAGGAAGCGCACTGAAGCGGCCAGGGGTAAGTGGAGTTCGAGCTCGCGCAGTTTGTTTGCCCGCGCAAAATAAGAAAAAAAAATGCTTTTAATTGTAGATAGCGCACCCGATCAGCTGTAAAGAGGGCGCCACTCCTGAATAGAGTGAGCGCGCGAAGCCTGGTCTCAAGGTGGTGGGTGTGCCGCGGAGTAGGGGCAATCTCGGGGTGTGGGAATGTGTGTGTGTGTGTGTGTATATATATATATATATATATATATATATATATATATGGATCGCAGTAGGCTCGGGTACCCTGCGTGTAACACACCGCCATGCATGTTATTATAGCACCTGCGTAGCCTTCGAAGTCTACTGCAGTAGACTAATATGATCTGTCCATAAGGGACAGCTCAGCCTAGATTAAATTAATTACACTCACTATTTTTAACTAGATAAGAAACATTCCTTTCATTCCAGCCAGCTGTATGCATGTATAACCCGTTCGCCACTGCCGATTCCAAGGCAGCCTCTGGCCAGACAATCTGCAAACATCTACAGACGTTGTGGCGATAGTGTGATCTCTACAGCAGCTGGTGAGAGGCCTTGCACTCAACACTTATTTACAGTAATATAAATAGAGCTGCACTGAAGGGGCAGCTCAGCCTAGACTTGTTATTACTCCTAGCAATTATACTTATATTTATTTATTCTAAGTTAGTTAGTTAATTTTTACCTGAGATCCCAGCCAGCTGTTTGTATACGTATGGCCCTGCGCTGCAGTCGATTCCAAGGCTGC
This sequence comes from Dryococelus australis, assembly GCA_029891345.1. Taxonomy (NCBI): domain Eukaryota; kingdom Metazoa; phylum Arthropoda; class Insecta; order Phasmatodea; family Phasmatidae; genus Dryococelus; species Dryococelus australis. Next base: position 96,124,186 of record CM056993.1, on the reverse strand, counting down.
CTCTGCATTACTGCAGTGGCTTGCGGCGTCGTGCAGTTCTCTGCATCAGTTGGTCAGAGACCTCCCCCTGCGTTTAATATATTATCCCCTAACCCCTAAAGTGAAGCTCCGTGCACTCGCAGCATTATGGGTGGAAATATACTCCATTACAGTCCATGGCTATGGAGGCATGCTCGCTGCGAGGTAGCACAGTACTAGAATTAAGCACATATGTCCCCGAGGACATATGTTATTATAGATCACTTAGGTTAGTTATTACTTTCCTTTCTTAAAGGTCCTTACCGTCTCTTCCCGGCCATGGAAAAACCAGTGAGTGCTGGCTCTGCTGACACTCACTGGCAACTAACTTCTCTTCTTTTTTAGATACAGGTTCTACTGGGGAATGGAGGGGGGATGCCCCATCGCGCCACTTACCTCACCAAGGTGGTGCTTGCATCACACTGGTTAAAGCCAGCGGAGATTGAAGAAATTCCAAATGAAGTGCCTCCTCTCTACTAGTCTTTCGTCTGTACTAATAAAGCACAAGTTCCAACCTCCATCTCCCGTAGCATTTCTGTTTAATGCATACATAATTTTGAATTATTTCATGTCAACTGGGTTTTTACGGCGTCTGAGCCAGTTTTTCCCAGTCTCTTCTAGTAAAAGCTTAGCTTTAAGTACACTTAGGGAGGTAGTCATGGCCCCAATTGTAGGCCATGGCTGCCCAATCCCTCTCTGCGCAACGCATGTCTCCTTGCACGAATTCCTTCGCTGTAGGCGAAAGGGGTTTGCCCTGAGACGCAATAAACTCCCGTCGTACCCACTGGGCTTCCACCTAACACATAGGTATAGGGTGGTTAGAAAAAGAAGGCTCGGGGATATACGCCCCCGCCAAAGTGCGGGAAACCAAGGGTGAGTGGAGTCCGCCCGAAGTTAAAGAACTTCGAGAGTCAACCTGAGGGACAGTTAAGTAGTGCGACGATGTTGGACTTATAAAAAAATCAGTGCTAACACAGAAGAGAGACTTAGAATTTTCGCAAGTGCTCAGATAATGGACTTAAAATTTTTGCTAGTGCTCAGGACAGGGACTTGTAATTTTCACGAGTGCCCAGAGAATGGACTTAGTTTATTTTGCGAAGGGTTTTTATGCGTTCCCGGATGATTAACTTATACTTTTTGCGAGTACCCAAAAGGAGGGTTTTAGAATTATCGCGAGTGCCCATGGTTATGGACTTAGAATTCTTGCGAGTTCTCAGAAGAGGGACTTGGAATATTTTTCTTCGATTGTGCTCAGGGTGTTGGAAGAAAAGGAAAATATTATGCTGAAGGAGGATTTCACCCGAAGGAATTTTGGTTGTTTTCCTCGGGAAAATTTGGCACTTGGCAATATTTATACCTATGTGTAGGGGTAGTGAAAAGGAAATGAGCAATGATTTTTAATTTGATTATTTTGTTTGGCAAAAGGCTGGTTATAACTCGCTGGAGTAGTATGATCAAGGGGTTATTCCGGAATGTTTCGGATAAAGTGTTTTGAGTTCAGCGAGCTCGAAGACCGTGATTTTCCTGCGGTAACAGAACTCGTTCGTTTCTTGCTTCAGCAATAATGATGAGTTAGGGCCAGTAACTGAATGCGAAGAAAGAAGAGTTGAACGTCGGACCGAGGAAAGACTGGGGCCGGGAGTTTTGGTATTGTTAGGAAAGTAGCACAGGAAGACCGAAGATTTATTTTGAAAATAGGAGATTTGCTGAGGGAGTATTGCCACATAAAGATCAGAGGGGAAAATCAAAAAGGAAAACTCTTGAACTGGGAGTGTGGTTGTATGAATGTGAGTGTGAGTCGTAAGGCTAGGTCGCTCTTTCACTTCGGTGGAGATGGGTAAAGGAGGATATCCTTGGCATTCTGGTCTTTGGATGTGTTGGTGAGAGTTGCCCTTGTTCAGGAGTGTTGATGTAGCCAGAGATAGAGGAAAAAAGCTGGGGAATCTATTTACCCTGATACCGTGTTTGGTTCTGTTCATTGGGTTATTGAGAGCAAGAAGTAGGCGTATTCAGGAATCCTGGAGTTTACCTTTGTTCCAGGTTTTTCAAGAGTTTATCTGGAGTTTTAATATGTTTGGTCAAATTGGTGCTCCAATAGTGATTTTGTAATAATGAGAATGATCTCATGGGATAGTTTCCAGTGTTGTTCTTTCTAAAGTTTTAGTATATTTTATACTCAAAAATAGTAACAAGGCTGTGTAATCAAAGAAATAATGGTGTATTTTGGCTGTGTTTTGTAAAATAGGTTTTTTTAGGAGGATGTTGAGAGGGTTTTTTCATGCTTTGGAATTAAGCCTTTGTAAATTTGTCGGTAGCAATTTTAGTGTGGTTTAAAATAAAATATTTCCAATTATAATAGTCATTGTCGAGAGTGTTTGTGAGCACAGAAAAAAGGTAAAAAGAAAATGAGGTATAGGAAATGAATAAATTTTGGGAAGACGCTGTAAATTTTTTCTCTATAATGTTCAAAGAGAGTATTGTAAATTTGGTAGATTATTAAAAAACCAAAATACTGAAATTTATGGTGTTATGTTTTTGTGCACCGGGGAGTGTTTTCCTAACCTGGATGGAACAATATTGCATTCTGATTAACAAAGGTCATTATTTCTGGGTTTTGAAACAGTTTTACAGTTATCTATCCACCCTTGTTCCTGAACCTGTTATCGTAAAAGTATGGAGGCAGGAGGGGTAGATCAATTGTAATTAGGCTGAGAGGAAGCCCATCTCAAAATATACACGTTATACAAAAGTACACGAGATACATTCAGCAAACCTTGCTACAGATTTTCACCAATTAAATTATAAGGTCTCCCCTAAAAGTCTCATAGGAACACGCGGTACGACGAGAACACTGCCCCTCAGACCCCTACGCGTATAGTCTATTCGCGATTTACTCAAACTTATCGAAACAAACCTTTGAATAATTTCCCCATGTGTAATGTGTTTGGTAGTTTACTAATTATGACACGCATCACAGGAGTTTTATATTTGTGTTAACATAAAAACACCGTATTTTTTGTTATAATGAACCTTCGCCTGCATTTTGTCTTGACTGGTAGCTGTTACCCGCTGCTTCAACCGCGTGCAAAACTCAAACCCTAATTATAATGACCCTGTACCAAAGTTCATCCAAATATGTGGAGCCATTACGACGGGACCGAGTAACAAACAAACACACAAACTTCCGAATTTATAATATCATTAGAATTAACATGAAAACCAGTGAATAATATGTGTGTGGTAATGTCTGGTAAGAAATAGTTCTTACGCAATTTATTATTAAACAAAGTGGGCACGAATGCGTTACGTAGTCCTTTTGGTGTAATTTTCGAGACTTGGCCAAGTTTAGTTTGCATGGGGCAGAGGAATATCATGGAAGTAGAACTTTAGCAGGGCATCAGAAATGGTGGAAATGACCGCGAATGGATCATAGTGGTGATGGAGCACTTGTAGCACGTGCCAGTGTAGCCCTTCCAGCTCCTGCGCTTCTCGGCCTCAAACGCGGAAAATGCTCCAGGCAATTTCCCACCCGCCATCTTGGGTTTATAGATTTTTCGCCAATGCTTTTTTTTAGAAGGTGGATTGAAAATGAACGCAACACATAGCCTAAATAATAGATCCCCAAATTTTATGGAACTGTTACAGCTTCGCTAAATCTATTGATTTTAGCTGGTAACTGTCGAGGCAGAACGCGAAATTATTTCTTACAAATAATTACAAAAGCGACGATATCAACAGTAATCAAGAAATACTGCCCTCAGACAATGCACTAGGTAATGATCTGTGCTCTATCGTAAAAAAAAAAAACATGATACAAAATTGCATTTCCAGAGTGTGGCAAAAATTCCATAAATCCAAGATGGCAGGTGGGAATCTGCCTTAATGTACCCATGGCTTCACTTCATCGGACACGCAATTTAACCGCAGGCCGGCGGGCGCTTACTCCAGAAATGTAGTCACTGAAATGTGTGTTATTGTGGGCATTCGGGCAAAGGCTGTTCACGGTAAGATGAGAACTTTTGAAAGCCCTGCTTACGATCTACTTGTATATACGTTGTGTATTCTTCCGCATTATGTAAAACTGACATTGCCATTAGCCTCGTCACTTTATTCATACGTCTGTCAAGTAAAACTGTGAAATTATTAGGAAAGTAATATCACAGATCTGCAGATTTTTACACTTCGGTGCATTGAAAATAATCAGAAAGCGAAAGAAATAATTTGAGTTATCACAAATGGTAACCTAACACTTTTTGTTCGACTTAAGATATTGGAACTACTTTCCATCAATCGCTACCAATTTTATTGGGTGAATTTCACTTGGTGCGCTCATTAAAGTATATGCAGGCATGGGCAGTGACTTTTTTCTAAGGTTCATTTCAAAAGTGCTCAGTTTATCGTGAACAGCCTTTATGTGTGATTATTCGGTAGTGGTTGTTAAAGAACAATGTTGTCATATATGTATCTTGTATATCGTAATGAAAGTAATGGTAAAACTTGTATTAGAATGGCCACATTAACAAGAGATCGCTAATAATTAACACTATAATTATAATAAAAAATATACCAATACTGAGCAAACTACAAGTCAATAAAGCAGTTCAATTATTGACGAGAGTTTAATTATTGCATTTAGAAGTTTGGTGAAGAAACATAAGCAATCAATGTCAAGTTATAAGAATACATGCAGCTCAATTTCAAACGCTCAACTCAGAATATAATTATAATTATAGTTGCTATTTGTCAGCGTAAGTTAGTCTTTTCACACTAAGGAAGATATTATTCAATGTCCAATAACCTAAATGTCTCACTTAGATCTACTCCATTATACAAAAAATACCCTTTCTTGCCTCGGCTAATCATATATACATAAAATACTTAGGTAGATGTATTAGATCTCTACTTTTGAAGGAAGTCTAGCCAAATTTCACAAGGAAGGTTTGGTTACGCAGAATTATTGAAAACTAAATTGGAGAAATATTAAATTAGACTGCTACCATCTGCAACTTATTTCAGTCTTTACATATCTGTATCTGTAGTTATTCTGGAGCAAGAAGTTCTCGTAGTTCATGATAGCAATTTAATCGCTATTAAAAAGGACGTGCATTAACTCAGAGAGCCCTTTTCTGTAAGTTGATTGACTCTCCTGGCATTCTTCTTTTACGTCACTCGCACACCAGCGGCATAAAATAATGTCCTTAATATATCTTGCATGTAGGATCCACTTTAAATAAAAAACTTTATATATATATCCGATGATCCTCAGCATCCAATATGCCGACTTCAAAGTTCTAAGAACAGAGAAAATTTTTCAAAACAGTCCAGTGTTGAATTTGCCATAGCATAATAGGCGAAACACTTCCAAAAATTTCCTTGCTTAATAATACATATTGTACTATGCTGCAAACTATCGATTATTGTTAACATTTAAATAGATTTATTTGCAACATTTTAAGCACTGCTATCTTAAAAGGCTACATTAAAACATTAAACTGATGTAACAATTCTGAAATTATTCAATCTGTGATCGTACTCAACTCTAAAACTGCAATTAAAGATATAAACAATAAAATTAACATACATGTGCATAACAATACAAGTTCATAGAGTAACAAAATAACAAATAATTCTGGCAATAGAACTGCGACGCAGCTAATAAACATAAACAATAAATTTCCAGTGTAAATTAAGGAAGGAAATATTATAAGTGGGCATAAATACAGATTATCATACGTTACATGACGTTCGGATGAAAAAGGCACGAAGGTAATCTTGCTTCAGCAGCTGCGGATGAAGAACGCTTGATAACAGCTCTCAGTTTTCCTGCCACCCTGGTTGCTGAAGTTGTTGGATGGTAGCAGTAACTGCCCGTCTCTCAACGCCGCGCCGGGCTTGACGGCGATGAGGGAGCCATACCGAGGGCTATTTCTCCAGATTCCCTGGTCGTTAGGCCTTGTTTCAACTGCGAGTTGCTCCTCCCCTCTCCCTCGTTTCAACTCATCGCGGCAGGAAAGTTTGCCGGGAGCGAAAAACTCTTCCTAATTAGCTTCTTCAGCCTCCGCCTCTCCCCAACCCCCCTCCACTTAAGAGCTCTCCAGCCGTTTCTCGGCCAGTAGCACTGACTTGCTGGAAACTTCGAAACAAGCGGGAAGTTTTTTTTTTTAAGTGTGATACGGAGCTACAGCTACATTTACGACCGCAGACAATTTTAGCAGAACTATATACTGCGTGGACGAGCACGAGGTTATTTTCACTACAGGCTGTTCACAGTAAAGTGAGTACTTTTGAGGCCTTAGTTACTTTCTCCCTTTCAGATGCTTTTTAACACTCTAACTACCATTTAAAATAAATATTCTCATGTAAGTAATAAATACAGTGTGTATATTCCACCGCTTTCGGAAGTTAGCGTCTAAGGCTAAAATAAAAAATATTTTTTTCTACTATTGTTCCAAATGAGAGGGACTTAAAAAATGCTCACATTACCATGAATAGTCTGTACAAGCGCACATACAATAACCACCCGGATATACTTTCACAGCGGCTTGGGTCATATACCGGATTTTCAAATGTGGAAAGATTTTTGAATGTTTTCTACAGCTGGTCGGTTTTCCTAAGATACTCCCGTTCCCCCCATCCAATCATTTCATCGTTCCTCCATTACAGGATTTCATTTTACGTCGCATTTCCAGAAATACGGACCCCGTCCACAATTTTGTCACTCGATTAGCTGCTTCGTCTGCCCTGTGGGTGCGTCTCCAACGTTTTATTAATATTCTTTCACGAAGTACTGCGTCAATTTTGCACAATTTTGCAGTAAACTAACATGAACGTAGTACAGTATGAAACGCTATAATCCCATTCCACGTAAAGACTTATTCCGGCGTCATTTATATTTCTAATTATTCGACCGCCCAAATGAATTGTTCAGTTATTTTCTGTCCTTGATAATTCAATATGGTGTTAAGCCCACATATGCTGCAATCAGATCCCCTAAACGTCGTGTCATGGAATCAAAGAGGACCTAGATATGTTCCTGGGGAATATCCCTCCACGCGGTTTGTATGAGTGTCAACAACGTGTGAACAGTGGTTACTGAAGGTCCATGACAAACAAGTCGCCGACCAACCATATCCCAGACATGTACGATGGGCGATATTTCAGATGAACGTGCAGGCCAGGGACGCAGCGGTAACCGTATTTCATTGAAGAAGGTTTGCCCTATGTGGCCGGGCATTGGCCTGTTGACATATGGTATGTGGAGTTGCCTGAAGGAGGAGCAGTACCTTGGACTTAAAATCTCTCTGATGTAGCGGTTGCTGTTCAGATTGACCTCAATAAGTAGGAAGCGAGATAGAATGTTGTAACCAATGGAGTCCAAAATCATCACACTTGGTCTTTGTCCGCTGCTCCACAATGCAGGCTGCCAGATTGTGGTCACCACAGTAGCGTCTAACACGTATGCTGCCATCACTGTATGACAGGTTGAAGCGGGAATCGTCCGAAAACACTACATGGTGCCACTCAGCATGCCAGCGACGGCGTTCATATGCCCATTGCAGTCTGAACGCGTTTATGGTTTCTAGAAAATATAAGCCAACGCAATGGCATGCGTGCCACCATCCCTGCCCACAGCAGACGGCGTCGAACCGTTGACGCAGAGGTCCACACCCGTTGCAGTGCTCCAGTGTCGAGCCAATACTGTGGACGAGGCTATACGGTCCATTATGGCCATGCAGTCAAGATGGCGGTCATCCTGTACTGTGGTCACATTGCGAGGTCCAGTCCCCTCTCGCCGCTGCGTACGACCCTCTTCTGTCCACTGGTGACACACACGCATCGCTGTCGTAGTTGCATGTCCTGTAAGAGACGAAATTTCACGGTATGACAAACCCGTTTCCCGGAGACCGATCATTCTGCCCCGTTAGAACTCACCCACGTGCTGACGTCAATGAGACATACTGGCACTGCTTCCACTTCATTTGACGGCTCTTCAAGGACTGAGCTTGGCGTAGCACTGATCGTTGTGGTCACACGAGAGGGCGCTGCTGGGCCTACGTGTACGCCATATCTCTGCACTCGTAATCACGTATTACCGGTGCACTGTTCTACACATACTCTGAGTTTGGATTCATTCGGGCCATTTCTTTCTGGGTGTTTGCAATTTTTTCTCACACAATAGTGTAATTGTAAAACTAACATTGCGAATGACCTGATGACTTAGTTTGGTACGTCATTCAAGCGAAACCATTAGACAGTTACGAATGTAAAGATGTTACTGCTGTGTCGATTTCTACTCTGTGTGTAAAATGGACAAAACATTGACGCTAATGACCATATATGTAAACATTACTCGAGCGATACAAAGTTAGTCTTTTTCCACCAACTTAACTTGAATTCTGTATGCTAACGTGTACTGTAATATCTATGTAACTATGGGCAGTGATTAATTTTCAAAGTTTGATTTCAAAAATGCTTACTTTACCGCAACAGCCTTTATATAAGTGACTGCTGTGGCGAAGCAGTTCATTAAGTAGTTATATTTGGAGGACGAGATTCCACACTCAGAGAAAATCGAACTAAATATTTGTTTGTACAGGGCCAAATATATATTTAGTCGACCTAACAAAATATATTGTTGGGCAAACAAAATTTGAAAAGGAACAAACTTACTTTTGTTCGTGTGACAAAATATACGTTTGAATATACAAAATCTCTGTATTGGACCAAAAAAGATTAGACTGTCAACTAAATATTTTGTGGGAATCAACTGTACATATTTGTTTGGCCACTCATTTGACTGTCCTCGTTCGAAAATACAGCTCGAGAGTTTGTTTGTATTTTTTTGTGACAATTTGGATAGTAACCGTGTTTGTTAGTGCACCTATTGATGATTAACAAACGTATAAACACGTTACTAAAATAATGCTACAAGAAACCGACAAGTAAAGCTGTAAAAATTGAAATATTTGCTTCCACACGTTGCTCAATATTTGTAGTATATATATATAATATTTATTTATATATTTATTTATTTAAAAACTTCCCCACGTCATCAGTTTTCACATAGCTGAGAATACTCACTAAATATTTAGTTGACAGTCTAATCTTTTTTGGTCCAACACAGAGATTTTGTTTATTCAAAAGTACAAAAGTAAGTTTGTTCCTTTTCAAATTTTGTTTGCCCAACAAAATATTTATTAGGTCCACTAAATATATATTTTGCTCCTTACAAACAAATATTTTGTTCGATTTACTCCGAGTGTGGAATCTCGTTCTCCAAATATAATTACTTAATGAATTGCAATGCCCTGCCCTCATAGCTCAGGGGTAGGATGGCCGACTTGTAGTCGGAGGGTCGCGGGTTCGCGCCCCGGTGCCTCCGACGTGGCAGATGCTCAGCTCGATTGTCGCACTGGGAATTCGCCAACGTCAAAAATGTTACAACAACGTCAAATGAAGGTTTAAAAAAAAATACTAAGACGTATCGCTCAGACGCAAGTGATCTAGGTTCGAAACCTGGTCGAACTAGTATTTTTTTTTATATTGGCCCAAACTGTTTAATGCACGTGTACCCAAGCAAATCTTTAGTTTCACCAACCAATTCTTACAGTTTGGGGCAACCAAATGAGAACAACAAAATAATTTGGTTTCAACAACAAAATATATTTTCTTGCCTCTATACAAACAAATAATATGGTTGTACCAAACAAATCTTGTTCGATTTAATAAAATCTTTTTCTCAGTATATATTCGAATTATGAACAAGCCTGGACGTCGTTTTCTAACGCAACAAACCTGCAAGAAAAAAAGTACCGAATGCCGTGTTCCTCAGACTGGGGTTTAACTACAGCTACAACCAATGCCGTGTTCCTCAGACTGGGGTTTAACTACAGCTACAACCAATGCCGTGTTCCTCAGACTGGGGTTTAACTACAGCTACAACCAATGCCGTGTTCCTCAGACTGGGGTTTAACTACAGCTACAACCAATGCCGTGTTCCTCAGACTGGGGTTTAACTACAGCTACAACCAATGCCGTGTTCCTCAGACTGGGGTTTAACTACAGCTACAACCAATGCCGTGTTCCTCAGACTGGGGTTTAACTACAGCTACAACCAATGCCGTGTTCCTCAGACTGGGGTTTAACTACAGCTACAACCAATGCCGTGTTCCTCAGACTGGGGTTTAACTACAGCTACAACCAATGCCGTGTTCCTCAGACTGGGGTTTAACTACAGCTACAACCAATGCCGTGTTCCTCAGACTGGGGTTTAACTACAGCTACAACCAATGCCGTGTTCCTCAGACTGGGGTTTAACTACAGCTACAACCAATGCCGTGTTCCTCAGACTGGGGTTTAACTACAGCTACAACCAATGCCGTGTTCCTCAGACTGGGGTTTAACTACAGCTACAACCAATGCCGTGTTCCTCAGACTGGGGTTTAACTACAGCTACAACCAATGCCGTGTTCCTCAGACTGGGGTTTAACTACAGCTACAACCAATGCCGTGTTCCTCAGACTGGGGTTTAACTACAGCTACAACCAATGCCGTGTTCCTCAGACTGGGGTTTAACTACAGCTACAACCAATGCCGTGTTCCTCAGACTGGGGTTTAACTACAGCTACAACCAATGCCGTGTTCCTCAGACTGGGGTTTAACTACAGCTACAACCAATGCCGTGTTCCTCAGACTGGGGTTTAACTACAGCTACAACCAATGCCGTGTTCCTCAGACTGGGGTTTAACTACAGCTACAACCAATGCCGTGTTCCTCAGACTGGGGTTTAACTACAGCTACAACCAATGCCGTGTTCCTCAGACTGGGGTTTAACTACAGCTACAACCAATGCCGTGTTCCTCAGACTGGGGTTTAACTACAGCTACAACCAATGAACAACCAACTGATGCTCGAGTACAGAAAGGATTGTGTATAGGCTATTCACTATAAAATGAGCACTTTTGAAAGCCCTGCTTAAGATCTACTTGTAAACACGTTGTGTCTTCTTCCGCTTAATATGAAATTAACATTGCTACGAGCCTCATCACTTTATTCATGTGTCGGTGAAGTGAAACAGTGATATTATTAGAAGAATAAACATCGTACAAATATGTTCAATTTTACACTTCGATGCATTAGGAAAACACAAAGTGAAATAAACCATTTAAGTTATTACAAACCATTGCTTACCATGTTTTATTTGATGTCAACATATTGAAGTACTTTCTCTTCGTTGCCAACATAACTGGATGCATGTCGCTCAGCGATTCCGTTAAAATTTATGCAGGTAGGAACAGTGGCTTTGTTCTAAGATTGATTTAAAAAGTGCTCCCTTTATTGTGAACAGCCTGTAGTCTAGCTTGTTGCAGAATGGCCCCGAAATATTACCGTGTCTCTAGTAATGAATCGGAGTGAAATATTGCAAATGAAGGAAATAAATTCTGTTTTAAAATTTAGGTAAAGTGGTTGCGTAAAAAGCGTCCATTACGAGGCGCAGCCTTGGGCTATTCCCTCTGCTGTTTCAACAGCCTCGTGGACCAAATCTAACGACCGCGTTGTAGTTGATATCGGCCCGGAATGTAGGTAGACTGCGCTGCTGGTGACGTTTGGGTCCGTGACCGCGAGGTTGTTAATGTGTGTGCTGGCGATACAAACCCTTACTGGCCAGGGCGCAGTCACACTTTATTAACTCCCACGCTGGAACTACGCGCAGCACATTGAGCCTGGCCGCGCACTCGCGAATCTCCGTGAATAACAGCGGTGCTTAATTACCGAGTTGAATCGCGCGCTTCTGTACAACCTCGCGGAGTGCGGCAGAGAATGAATTTAGCGGGAACGCAATAAAAGAGCTGCGCGGGGGAGAGATGTGTTGAGTGGAGTAATGCGGCGCACTGAGATTGCCCCTCTTCCAGCCCTTTGGAATCCCACGTCTGTATTTCTTTAAGGAGGATTCAGCAATACCTCTAGGCGCACAGTGTGAATACGAGGAGCTATAAAGTTGGCCCCAACGTCTCGACTTTGAAAGTTTGGTCACTATTGACAGAAGAAGCTGTTCAGGCAATCAAAAACGGAAAATCAATTAATTGGTTATGGCTTGTATAAAGGAACACATGGATCTAGAAAACTACTGAATGCCAGATCAGGATATCCGAACAGCGATTCATTCCCAGGTGCTCGGACAGTGCACCTACTTCCAATGTTTCTGACAGGCACAGGTTTTAAATAACTATAGGTTGTTCAATTTTATTTGAGCAATTTTGAAATTAACCTTTAAAAAATGTCACTGCCTCTGCCTGCATATATTTTTACTGGCACGCCGAGTAGCAAGCGCCTAGTGAAGTTGTTAACGACAATAGTAAAGCAGTTTAATATCTTAAAGTTGAATTTAAAATGTTAGCTAAGTATTTGTGGGTAATGGAATTATTTACTATGCTTTTTTTACATGCATGCAAGTGTAAGGATGTAAAAATTGGTGAAATATTTACTTTTGTAGTAATTTCAGTTTTACGTGACCGGCGCATTAATAAAGTAGTAAGAACCATGGCGACGTTAATATTTACATATTGTGGGAGGATACGCAATGTGCATACAAGTAGATCTTAAGTCGTGCTTTCAAAATTGCTCAGTTTACCGCGAATATTTTTTAGTGTCAGTAACCTTAAGGTATTCGTTCTAGGCAAATGTTTCCGGAGCACTCGAAAGTAATATATAAATTACGACTTTCAATGAATTTCGCCTCACTCGGTGTCTAAAAGTGTAAATTTTTCCCCTCACTGTGGAAGAACACCGACTACTCTTCCATGGCGCCGGCTGGAGCATGGAGTAAAGATGGGGTAGAGTGATGTCGCTGGCTGCGCACAACCAGTCTCCATGCCCCAACATTGAACTGATTTTCTGCCAATACGTCTAGCGAAAACGGCATGGTTTGGATTTTAGGTTAGAAAAATGTTTTGTAAACAAATCCTCTGATATGTGTGCATACATCTTCTAACCAATTTGTAATAAAGTTTGATTACATTCAAATTGGTAAAAGTATTTAATTCGTATAATAGCGCTTTTCATTTCAAAATTAAGGTATAAACCAACACGTTCATCACTGCTGACCGTGTGACTTTCACAGTTGTGTTATTTTGTAATAGATTAATGTTGGATACGTGCGCAGAAGACGAATATGCGGTCTACCCCTCATCTTTAGTCTATGGGCTGGATTCACCTCTGGAACGTTGTCTGGACCTGCTAATGTCACGACCCGGGTCGCTATGTTTTATCTCCCTGACGTTTTCAGCGGCGGCTAATGGGGGAGAGGTAGTGGCGCGTGTACGTGCCAACAGTAATATTTGCGTTGGAAGGAATCGACCGCGGGCTTAATGTCAACTGTGAGGAACGGTGCTGAGCGTTTAGCGTCGCCGTAATGACAGGTATGTCTACCACAAAACTGCAGGCCGAGCTCTGCCCGGGGTTAGTCACCGGCTGTTGAAGTGGAGTAGAGATATTTGGATGGCTCTTAAGTTTGAAGCAAAGCAACTGCCTATGGAGCACTGCACCCGACTATACAACGTGAAGAACCCATAAAAAAGTAGTGCAGACACCAAAAAAATTGTCAGAAAAACGTGAATTATACTGTATATGAAAGAAGACTGTATATACTTTGCAACATTAAGAAAAATTTGCCAATATATACTTTTTAAATATAGAAAATTAATCGATCGATAGAGTCCACATTTTTAACCAAATTTAAGCACATTTCTGTTTTGGGTGCTTCGGAAAGCAGAATTTACAAGAACATCTTGTTCAAGAAAGAGCATCATAATATTTAATCTGATCATATGTTGTAAAATCATAGTAGTAATGTACAGTATCAATTATATAATTTACTTTATTTACGTCTGTTTCAGCCATTAATGCTTGTGACAAATGGCCGCACATAAAATCAAGAATAAAAAATTATTTCCTACATTATTATTTCAATTTTCTTACACATGATCGTAGTAAACATTATGACGATATTCCAGGACGAATATTTTCGTGAAAATTCTGCTTTATTAAGCATTAAAACTGGAAATATGCTTAAATTTGGTTAAAATTACATACTATTTTAATCGACTTTTTTTTACATTTTAAAAGTATATGTTGCAAAAGATATACATTCTTCTTTCACATGCAACATAAATCGCAGTTTATGATAATTTTTATAGTGTCTGTACTACTTTTTTCTGTGTTCTTCGCATAATATAGTCAAGCGCAGTGCTCCAGAGGCAGTTGCTTTACTTCAGCCTTAACAGCGAGGTCTCGAGAGCCGGTGAGGGTGAAATGAGGTGATAATGAAGCAGTGCCAGAACGCAAGAGCAGGGGAAACGGGAGATCCCCGAGGACTCATCGACCAGCGGCATCGTCCAGCACGGTTCACACTTGCGAGAATCCTGGACTGACCAGGCCGGGGATCGAACCTGGTTCGCCTTGGTGGGAGGCGATCATTCTAGCCGTTCGGCCAACGTGGCCCCTCCGGCTGTTGGAATCGTTTCGGACGATGCCGCTGGCCGACGGCTTTTCTCAGGAATCTCCCGTTTCCCCCGCCCCTTGCATTCCGGCGCTGCTCAAAACTCACCTCGCTTCACCCTCATCGGCTCTCGAGACCTCGATTTTAAGAACCGCCCAAATCTCATTACTTCATTCTAGGGCGAGCTGCATTATAATGGCACTCGGACTTCAACATACACACAGTCTATGGGAAATAATTATCCGTTAAGTATATGTAATTATACTACTACAGTCTGCAAGTTCGGGGACTAACTGGCGCCCAGAGAGCCAAGCACTACGGCGTCCACGAACATAATTGACTGTACCAGTGATTATAAGACTGGTTTATTTGTGTTTAATTATTATTTAATAACCTGCGAATGGCTCATGCTGGGTCACGTTGTTATGATTTAGTAAAGGAGGACAAGCCTAGCGAACTGTGGTGTCAGGTCGGTATCAAGGCCAGGCGAAGAATTCAAAACACATTACAAAAATAATAGTATATTAAACATGGCAGAAAAGCGCCAGCGGATCTTCCCTCCCGACGGCACGGTATTTGGAACAATTTAGCCTCCTGAAACTAGACAATACTTGAGAACACTTTGTGAGGGGTTTGTATGCCTAAGGACCCACGCCGAGATGAAGCCATCGATATGTAGCTTGGCGTGCCGCTCGTCGCTTTCCAACACAACAATTAGCCTCAGGTGACAATATCATTCAGGTTAGTATTATCTTGTAATTGATTAGGACCTCCTTGCCAATGACCTATATTAAATATACAGTAGTAGTAGGGGTGGGTGGGTCCTAGGCCACCTGAGATTAATAGGGATTAATTGATGGCTTATCGATTTTATTGAATGGATTAATCCTTAATCCGGTCTTAATCCGATCAAATATGTTAATCAAAAAAGGATAAATTTTAATCGGCTTCATCTTTTCTTGATTTTCTTTCTTTTGGGGGGGGGGGGGGGGGGGGTAGCAGGAGCTCTGTACGATGTTGGCGGTGTGGTGTTCTCGAGGCAACTGACCAGAGTGGTGGGTTGCAATGTCTTATATAGTTGTATAGTTTAGTGTAAGAGTGGGTTAAGGCTGTTTTTTTCTTATTTTTCTTATATGGAGGTGTTTGTAGGGATGTTGGTGGTATATAGGCGATTTTTACGAATATATTTAACACATGAGAGAATTTCAAAGTGTTAAAACGATTTCTAAGAGTGACAGAAGTGTATACTGTATGCTTTTGAGGGGTGATATTGCTCATAGACAGTGATGGGAGATAGGCGACTTTGAAAGATGTGATTTACACATTAATCGATTTGTTTTCAGAATGCAACTAAACATTAGAGAAATTCATAGTGTTGTACATATGAATAAATTACACACATCGATTCGCAAATTTCGAACGATTATGTGAATAATAAATACAATTAAATGAGTCTTGGGCTTCGAAATATTATTTACATGAGAGAGAATATTAACTACGTGAATAATATCAGATGTCGACAAGAGCAAACACACTAAGCGAAATTCAGCTAGCCAGTATGAAGCTACACAATACAGAGTCTTTAAACGAGTTCAATGTATGAATGAATAACATGAGAGACAAGTATAACAAACAACTATAGTCTTTAAACGAAATCCAGCTAGTCAGTATGAATAAATAACATGATTCAGTCTGGCAAATATGATCAAAAAACAAAAATCTGAATACAATTAAAACCAGACACAATAGTGTGTGTCTATTCTGATAAGTAATATATGTAATGATAGAAAATCTTACCCCCAAAGGGTTTGTTTCAAAATAACCAACATGATTAGAGCGTAATCCCACATCACTGTATACATGTAATGGAAAAAAACCAAACATCCTCGAAGAGAAAATTATTTTTTTTAAATAACAAATGTACTACAAATTTCCATAAATAGAGCATACTTGTTAACGCAAACTGTATTTTCGTCTAGCGCACTCATAAATTGAAAATCTTATCGCAATATCGACTTAACTCATGAATGTTTATATTTTCCCAATAAAATAATTTTATATTAAAACACATACATTATAAACTGCTAATTGTGGCTATCACTAGAGATGGTCGCCAGTCTGCAGTTGAGGTAAGCCCCGAATGTAGCCTCATCGTCCACCAACTGCCTACCTGCCCGATAAAGACGAGAGAGAGAGAGCTGCACACAACTATCTCCTCCAAGCTTCTATCACCAACTGAATATAGCAGAGACTGAATTGCTGAGGTCACTTTGCTCCAGAGCTCCCTACACGCCCTCCCTCCCCTGCCGGGCCACCACTCACCTACCTGCGATTGTCAATTTTTTTCAGTACTAAGGTAAGATGGCATAAACTGCCTACTTGCATTCACATTGGGAGGACCCTGCCTTCTACATCCTACCCTCCCGCCCCTAATCTGTATCCCTCAGAACCGGCCTGACTCCACAATGCCAGCCACACCTACACCTCCCAACCTGCCAAGCCATGTCTGTTAGGTCCTGGGGGTCATTCACCCAGGCTGACTGCGATTGTCATTTTTCACGACTGAGTCAGATGGTAATTATGTTTGTAACATTATTCTTATATATTTAAATCTCTTGTTATGTTTGTTTTAAAAATGTAAAAATATATTTATGTATATAATTGTATAAAAATGGTGATTAAAAATGTATTTTACTGTGTCAATGATTGCTTAAAATGAGTTGTAAATATTTTATCTCTTAAGGATCGATATTGAAAATAATATTTTATAATAAAATGTTAAAAAGGGAGTGTGAGTTGTTATTTAATAGTTAGAAAAATTCCCTGCATCATAACTTTTTGGTTATTACTTAACTAAAAAATAAAAACAACTATTAACAATCATTAAAAGACTTTGTGAGTGTCAGTATTGCTTTGAATTCAAAGCCAGGTAATTGGAAAACAACAATTTTGGAAGTTATTTGGTGTAAAGTTGATGAGGAAAAAAACTAGCATTTCAATTTAAATGTAATAAAACAAACATAGTCTGAAGAGTTGAGGAGAACTTGCAAAAATATTGGAGAGAAACGAACATAGCTGAATGAATGAAGTTTTGCAAAGGAACGAGACAGCAGGTTAGGATCTTGAGAGAACTTTATTGGACTGTTGGACAAGAACTCTAGGGAATTTAACGAAAGTTATACACAAAGACATTTTCGTGGGGCATGCAGAAAGACCTCTTGGCGATACACCACAATTTTTCTCCGCTACCCTAAAACTGGGAACGTTCAACCAACCTTTAAATTAAAAATATCTTTCCTTCACAGCATCAAGATTACAACTACTGCAGAATCAACACGCAGAAGTCTGGTGGTGAAAAAAAAACAGTCATACTTTACAAAAAATCAGATATCATAATTGAAAAACTTATCCTAAAAAAGTAAAATTCAACCTTGTTACATATAATTTTTATTGAGTTTATTATATAGTAGGAAAGTAAAATTTCAATATTAGGTAGTGTTTGTTTAAAATTAAAATTGAAACATAGAATAATAAAGATGAACAATATTGTATTATATTTTCCTGTATGATAGTGTAGCCGAAAATCTTAGGTAAATGCTCTCATAGTTTTCTCAATGGTAATGCTGTGTAAAAGTAAAACGGGAAATTAAAGTTTCTGGCTTGGGGCAGTTTTCAGCGTGATTACTTTGTTAAGTTCAAGATATATGTTACAAACTAATTTTACTTTATATGTCCCCAATTTTTCTTAATTCGTATATTGATAATCATATTTACATTAAACATATAGAGATATTTTTCCGTTAATGTATCCTATCGTGATTTAAATATTATATTAAAAAAATATTTATAAGATATTTCCATCGAAATTTTTTTGGTAAATTTTAGTATGTGTACAGAGAAGTAAAACTAGGTTCGTAGATATTAGTTAATTTTAATATATGTATTGTGTATATTTATTTAATCTCTATGTATTTTCCTGCACAATGGAATTTTCAAAGTGAATTTTTTTTTTTTCAAGTTGAAGGAAAAATATTTTTGCTCGAGAGATTTCAAACAGCTAGTAAGACATTTTGACCTTGATAGTTTCGATGGTTAAAATCGTTCACATGAACTGCCCTTTAGGACAGACCTTGGCAGTTTGCTTTGTCAAAAGAGACACTTTCCCTAGGGTATAACAAAACTGAAATGCATTCTGCGGGGGTTTGTTGGACTCAGGCTGACGACCTCTGAAATCTCGGTTTCTGTAGTTGGTAGTAATGAAATTTAACCTCGAAGGAACGGCCACACTCCTAAGAACTCAGATTTTTAATTGTAACTTTTTTTGAGATATTGACAAATGCTAAAAGTATACCATTTCGAAGTGAGTATAAATTTCATAGTTAATAACGTTAAATCAGAAAAATTCCACACTAATCATTCAAGTTTAAACCTCTATAAAATTTAGAATTTCTAGCTTTTCTACGTGCACAAACGGATTTATTAATTACATGTTACGTTCATTATTTTTCGTGAAAGAATGTCATAGTATTATGTATCGTAACATACTAACATAACGTATCCTTACATATTGTAATGTACCAACAATAACATATTGTAACATCTATTATGTATTGTATATTATGTTTGATATCTCTGAAGGGAAACTAGAATACATTTGTACCTAACTCATGACTGGAACCCAGAATCTATGTATTACACTCATAGCTACCCAACAGTGCAAGTCAGAAACTAGATTACATTCTAATTGTCCTAACCCAGACTCAATCCCAGTTTATATCAACCAAGTCTTATGGGGGATTGTATATTATATTGTTAGTTATGGAAAATAGGTTAGACTGCTCGCTTCCTGAACTTTACTTTCTGGCTTTTTTCAGTATAACAATTTTTCGTATTAGTAAAAATATAGTTTGTTTCGATAAAACCCATAGCCTTTTAACTCGTTGCAACAAACTTGTAATAGAATATGATATATATATATATCTGTTACGACATTTCAATTATCTTCCTCTCTCTCTCACACACACACACACACACACTCTCTCTCTCTCTCTCTCTCTTTGTCGAGAAGATATGTTTCTTACTTAAATAAGTTCGCTTTTAAAAAGAAATAGGTTTAAAAAAAATTAATTACAAATATTAATTTATTTACAAAATTAGGGAACTATGGAATGTTACAAAACATAGCAAATATTATACAATTGTTTCAAAATATATACAATTACAGGATGATTCAAACAATTTATGTACAACACTTTAATACAACCAACTACAATGGGTTACAAAAATCATTGCACCAGTATATATAGGGCACTTCATAAACATAGATACCAACAATTTTAATACCAGTCATATGTTATATGGTGGTTGTCAGTTTCTTAGTCCTCAAATTCCTTCCTCGAAACATACTTTATTCCTCAAATAAATGTGTTTAGTACTCAAATAAGGCTTTTTTATTCCACAAATCATAATCTATATTAAGTATGTTTAGTACTCAAATAAGGATTTTTTATTACTCAAATAGAACTGTTTATTCCACAAACCCAATTATCACTCCAAGAAAAATTCCAATGACTTAATTGGTTTGAGGAAGACATCATATTTCAAATTTAAACATATTCCTATGATGCAATGTATACTTGAATTAATTTCTTTTTTTGGTTAAGTAATAAGGTTAACTAAAATGTATTATCATACTTCTTAGGTGTTTGCAGATATTACTTTATTCGATGTAACCTCATTCCTTAACTGTTGTTATAATGAAAACCATCTCTTTTATTGTGTAATATACATCGTCTTTTTTAAAATGCAAATAAACATTTATGTTTATTAACAATTCATTCAGGTCTTTGGAAATATGTAACGAGTATTGTTGATGCATTCTCCTTTCTTCACAGCATTTGTTGAAATAATTTCTCGGAAAGTATCACTGACATCCTCACTACTGTCTTCGCCTGATGTTTCATCATAATATCGACTTTCCTTTCCTTAAAAAGACTAGGTGTATCAAAACCAGCATTGGTCTTGCGGTGGATTACATCGAAAATCGTTACCTTCACATGTTATTGTATATTTCATACAATCCGATTCTATGTAATTTCTTGAAAAAATGTTATTTCTCTCTCCTTCTGTAATATTATATAGTGTAAACATTACATTTACTTTCTCAGGCGAAAATATTTTTTTTTTTGCAGATCTTAACATAACGGCTCAAGTTGTGCGTTTATGCGAACTGGCGATAATAGTATTTGCAATTAAAAATCGTACAAGATAAATTCTTCAAACACTTGCTCCTCATGTCTGTGAACATTGTAGGTGAAAGTGTAAATTTGTCCACATTATTTGCAGTATACTTTATTCTGTGATGTTTCAATTTTCATCAATGTAGAATAATTGAGTAAAATTCGGTCTGACGAGAAAATTTATTTCCGAATAGCTGTTCACCTCACAATGTAAGAATGAAAACTAAATTGTTTCTGTATTAATGTGCTGATTTTTTTTATCAGTATCAGGTTTCATTAATGATGATAAAATGTCTTTTATTCTAATATTTGTATCTTAATTGCAGGGGTATGCATTCTAAATCACCATGTGATAAAATCTATGTATGTTAGATGGAATACATCTTTACTTGGTATTCGATTAAAATGAATAAATAATAATTTAATTTCAGGAATGTAGAAGGGAGAGATGGGTTTCGAAGTATTTTGTAGGGAATTTTTAAAGAGTTTGTTTACTAAATTATTGTGTTAGTAGGAGTTTAGTCTGCTAAATAAACCATTTTGAGCTGTGATTGTCTTAATGGTCTTCTGTGTTAAAGGTGCGTATGTAATACGAAATTTGTTTTCCCTACTAACTTTTATCTGATAATTCGTTACGTCAATTCCTAACTTGTATGGAATAGAGTTATTTGTCTTGGATATCTTAACGATGTGAATAATTTGTTGATATTTTGAATGTATTATCATAAAAGATGGGTTATACAATTACAAAATGGCCACCATTTTCCTCTAAACTTTGCTTAAATGTATTGAAATATCAAGGGAATTGGTATATTCCAGCTCTAATAGAAGTTCATTTATAGCTGGATATGTGTTATTTCAGTAATATTAGGTCCAAATTTGTTTTCTAGGGAAATCGATTTCTAAATAAGTTCGAGTATATATGAATTTTATGGTAGATAGTGTATCTAAAAATATAGATTGGGAAGGTTTTGAATTGAAACTTTGTTCATAAGTAAATTTTAGTGTTGTAGACAAGTCTACACATAAAATGTGTTTTTTTTTTCTGTTCTAAACACATATATTTAAAAACAGATTGAACATTTGAATATGTATGCAACTGTCGTGTCTTTCATCATTTTATTTGAAACTTAGGTAAATTGAATGAAACCTGTTTGAAAAACTATGAGGTTTCAATGTATAAAAAAAATTAGCAAGTGTAAAATATCTTGTATGGTTAATATACTTTTATTCCTGGATTTACTTAATTATGTTTACTGGAAACGGGATAAATTTTATTGGATTAAAATTAATTTCTTTGATTAAGATATAAAATATGTTGGAATTATTCTGGGCATTATGATTTTGAGTAATATTTAGCTTCAGGGATTTTAATTCAGTACCTGCGGAATTTTATTTCACTGCAAATAAGACAGGGTAATGCATTCGGAAGAGTCCAAACTTCACTGCACGAGGGGGAGTCAGTTAGGCAGGCAGACAGTCTTCGTCTTGGGAGAAAACACGTGTTCTCGTGAGGTGTGGAGGTGTGTGGTGAGGTGGGGGTGCAGGGATCTCAGGAGCCATCTGCATCCCTGTATCCAGTCGCCACCATCTTGACTCAGTTGCAAAAAATGACAATCGCAGTCAGCCCGGGTGAATGACCCCCAGGACCTCACAGACATGGCTTGGCGGGGAGGGAGGTGTACGGGGTGGCTGGCATCGTGGAGTCGGGCTGGTTCTGAGGGGTTCAGTGTAGGGGTGGGAAGGTAGGGGGTGTCAAGCAGGGTCCTGTCGATGTGATCATTAGTAGGCAGTTGATGCCATCTTGCTTTAGTACTGAAAAAATTGACAATGACAGGCAGCCCGGAGTAGCAGTCAGGCCTAGGGTGGGAGGGTGGTCAGAGAGAGGGAGTGTAAGGAGCTCTGGAGTGAAATGATCTCAGCTATCCAGTCTTCGTCAACTTCATTTGGTGAAAGTATCTTGGAGGAGACAGTTGTGTGCAACTCTCTTTCTTGTCTTCATTGGGTGGGTAGGCAGTTGGTGGACGACGAGGCTAGGACCAGAGCTTACCTCAACTGCAGACCAGCGACCATCTCTAGTGATAGGTGCAATTAACATTTTGTAATGTACATGTTTTAATATAAATGTATTTTATCAGGAACACATAAATTGTTGTGTGTACAGTCCAAATGGCGATAAGATTTACAATTTCTGTGTTCGCTAAACAAAAATACCAGTTGCATTAACAAGTGTGCTCTATTTGTGGAAATTTTTTGTACTTTTGTTTTTTTTTTAATTATTTTCTCTTCGAGGATGTTTGTGCATTTTTTTTCTGTTACATATATAAAGTGATGTGGGATTATATACTCTATGCAAGTTGGTTATTTTGAAAAAAATCATTTGGGGTAAGATTTTATATCGTTTATATATTTTACTTATCAGAATATATGCATGCTATTGTATATGATTTAAATCGTATTCAGAGTTTTTTTTTTGCTGTAAGATATTATTCACCAGTCTGAATTGTGTAATTTATTCATACTGACTAGCTGCATATCGTTTAAAGACAGTTTTTTGTAATAATAGGCTATCGTGTTATTCATTCATACATAGAACTCATTTAGAGATTCTGTCTTGTGTAATTTCATACTGGCTAGCTGGATTTCGTTTAGTGTGTTTACACTTGTCGACATCAGATGTTAGTCATGTAGTTAAAATTCTCTCTTGTGTAAATTATATTTCTAAGTTAAAGACTCACGTAATTGCACTTATTATTCATGTAGTCGCTTGAAATTTGTGATTCGTAGCATGCAATTTATTCATATGTAGAACACTTTGTATTTCTCGTTTAATTGTATGCTGAAAACAGATCGATTAACATATAAAATCATAATTTTCAAAGTCACTTATCTCCCACCACCATCTACGAGCAATATCCTCCAACAAAAAAAAAATAACATTTACTCTTAGGTCACTCTTAGAAATCGTTCAAATACTCTGAAATTCTCTTGTGCATTAAATATATACGCGCACTCTTGCACTAAACTGTACACCTATATGGGACATTGCAACCCACAATTCTGGTCAGTCGCCTCCTAAACACTACGCCTTCAACATCGTGCAGAGCTCCTGCTACCCTCACCCTAAAGACAGAAAGGAAATCAATAAAACAACATTTAATCCGATTAAAAATTTACCCTTTTTTGTTTAACGCTTTTTGATTAACCCTTTCAATTAAATTTAAAGCATTTTTATTAAAAACATTAGATCGGATTAAGGAAAAATCCAATCAATCAAATCGTTAATCCGTCATTTTATCCCAGGTGGCATAGTACTCGCCTACCCCTACTACTTAGAGTTATACTTTAATTATATATTTATACTGTTTTCATAATTAACTTTAGATATTCCTTCATAGTAGAATGAATCTCCCATATTCACAAGCATAAACATAAGAACATAACGACGTATAAAAGATGCCGAAAAAGAGTGCAACTTAAATAGGATAGGGGTGAGACACAGTCCGTTGAAAGGCTTCTGAGTTGGAACTCATTGGTAACTCTCATCAGTAACGTGTTACGTGTAATATAGTTCTAGGATGCAGAATCGACGGCCCACGCTTACGCCCGCTGTTTCTCCTACATGCGAAAGGTAAAAGACGTTCAGGGTAAACTGAGCAAATTTGAAAGCCCTGCTTAGCATCTGCCATGTTGTGTATTATTCTGCCATAAAATTAACCTTGTTATTGGCCTAATCACCTTATTCCTATGCGTCGGTTAAGGGAAACTAGAATTATTAGAAACGTAAAAATTTTAGAACTTTGCTAAATGTGGCAGTTATATTCCTATACAAAAAAACTAAAAGAAATTAATCCAGTATTCACAATTGTTTTCCTAAAACTTTAAATTTGACGTTGAAAGATGCAACTATTTTCCTTCCGTTGTTGCCAACTTTACTTGGCGCAAGCATATCGATGTGTCCGTTATAATATACGCAGGTAGGAGCAGTGTCATTTTTCAAGAATTGATTTCAGTGGTGCTCACTTTACCGTGAACAATATAAATGAAGTACGTATTAACTGAACTTTCCGTAGCAAAATTAAGTAGATTTTAGTTCTTTTGTGATGAAAAAATCGCTTTGGGGAAAATTTTAATTTATTTAATTATTTGTTGTGCAATATTCTATAATAAATTACAAAAAAATGTTGAATAGTGACTACCATAGGAATAGATATTCCAAAACGTTAACTAGATCAAACCTTAACCAGTCAGCAATGAATTACTGAAGATTTTCAACACGAAAAGTACTGTATACAAAACCAAAATTTGATTTACAAACTCGAAAAGAATTTCTACGAGGTTTTTGGCACGCTTAGAAAACGTATCTGCTAAACTTAATGCTATTAGCAAGTAGAAGAATAAGTTTGCAAGGTGCACTTCGTTTTTGCATCAGAAACAGTCATTTAACTTCGCTTGTGAGCTGTAGCGATGAAGATCGTTTCCTAATGTCCCTGGGCTATTAGTAATATGGTGTGTGTTCGTTCTTAAACGTGGAAATCACTTTTGTCTTAATTAACAGACAATATTAACGGTAATTATATATAAGCATATTTCCGTTCAAGGATTTTTAAAAGTGCGCGACACCCAACATGAGAGTGATTAACCTTAAAAAAAAAATTATCGTTTGTTTAATATGATACTAAGAGTGACGGTGTATTCTGTGCTCGTATCTGGTATGTCACTACCGCCCAAGAACCAACGGGGGCAATATTCAGTAATTTTTCAACATCAAATCTCGACCCAAAATATTTATAGCACTTGTGACTAAAAGTCCACTATTATTAACATCCACCGACGCCTTTTTAGCAGTTCTCGCAACCATATTACGAAGTACTTTAGTCAACAATGCAGTATTCTATGTGTGACTGAACACATTTGTAACTTCAACTTAAATTCTTTGTCCTCTCCATTTTGTATCCTTCCTTAACAGATCAAAATTAACTTTGCCGTGATCCTGGCCACTACAGGCTGTTCCTGCCTAAGTGAGAACTTTCTCAAAAGTGCTCACTTTACCGCGAACAGTCTATGCCTTGTTTTCTCCACGCCCGCGTGTATGCTAAGTGCCGTCCCATTATAAATCTTTCTTTGCAAAACGTAACGCTCCCAAGAGGTAATGAAGTTGTACGCAAATCACAAAAGTCAGATAACATTTCTGAAATTAGCACACTGTGTACACGCACTTTGCTTCTCAGTGTGTTCAAATACTTACAACAACAATGAAATTGGAGACATGCACTTCCACATATTGCAGTAAAGCTAATATCAGTGCACTGGTGGCTGTACGCTTGTACCTCGAAGTTTTTGATGTGAATACGTCTTTAAACTTGCAAACATAGTGGGGGGAAATCCTGAAAATCCGATGATAACAAAATAAGGGGAAACAGTTTTGGCACTGCAGCTCCGAATCTATCATCTACATTCAAAATTCAATTACACCACTCGATTACGAAAGGATCAAAGAATATGTTACGTTGGGTGAGGACTGGGAAGCATCGCGCGCAGCAGGAGAAGGGAAAGGGGAGGGGGGCGCAATTTTTGAGTTCGTTTTGCCGAGTCTCATAACTTCCGTGTAGTATAACTTTTCACTAGGAGAAGCTACGACGCTCGTTTATGTTTCAATCAACAACTCTCACCAAGATCAATCGATTGCGTCTTCAAAACATTTGTGTGGCGTGGTTATGGTGAAATGGCATGCGTTTATTGTAATAAATTAAGAAATCTTAACACGATTTCGGGCTTTAGTCGTCAAAAAGCCAAGTCGAAATACATTACTCGTATACAGCTAGAAAGAGCATATCAAAAGCAATCTAGTGATACCCATAAAACTCCATATGATCGAGTGAAGCGGTGCCGGGAAAGTAAAGTAAAATAAGTATCAAGGCATCCGAGCGCGTCAACGTATAGTCCATTCCCCACTGGAAGCAACTTTCTCGGAGCCTGCTAAATATCTACTTGCAGGCCCATTTCGTATCCTTCCGCCAAATGTAAACAAACATTGCCATGTAGCATCTGTCAAAAATTATGTTACATGTCATTGTGCGTGTAAATGTGTTCGTATACTTTCGCTACATCTAAACATAAACATTGGAATGTGAGTTCTACTTTCATACTTGTGAAATGTGTTGTTGCCTGTTTACAGCTTTTCAAAGAATTCTGTCATATTCCATAAACCATTCCGTATGAATATTCACAGTTTGGGCCGCCAACATTATTTAGGTCTGCTTTATGACGTTTTAAAAATGCCTAAATTGCCGACAGTTCTTACGGTTATTTTACATTAACATGTTTGTTTTCTACGACATAGCACAATACATGTAATGCACGTTAGTATTTTGCCGTGACTTTGTTCAACACTGTGACAACTGCGAGGTAAAGGGCTGCACTAATTATTCTATTGTTATTGATATGTGTTGGGTTATTTCTTTAAAAGAATGGCCTCGGTTGGAATAAATATTAAAACGAAGGAACAACCAGTCAAATGAAAAAGGCACATTAAATTCAAGCACGCAACTCGTGTTGCTCATTTTTGTCATACAAACTTAAAAGATAGCGGTGAACATTCACACAAACAAGACTACGGTAACTTTTATTCCGCTGATATTTCTATGTATTCCTACTTACTCTTTATTAGGTTTATTGAAATTTATTGAGCTGGGCTTAGTATTTTTCTTCCTGGATTGTGGCAAATTACGTTACACGACTGTGCTTCAAACCCCTTAGGGAAATGGTAGAACATTTTGTAATAATAAACAGACGTGGATGTAAATAATTAACTTCGTCCTAAAAACAGTTCACAGTTAAAACATATAAATAGTGCTAACCAAATATTTGAAATCACGCAAACATACAGGGCCAGCATATCGACCACGATGCACAAAGGCACGCCATTTCACAGACGTAATGATTAACGAAACACACGTCACAGTATATTTATTACTGCCGTGGAAACACAGATTTATCACAACATCGTAACCTGCCTAGGTAGGTTTAAAAAACACAACGTCTACAAACGTGATGTGGTATTTTGAAGTATTTTTGGAAGTTAGAATAATTTACTCATTTACTCTTCGTTTGGCAAACAGCAACACGCCATGTCATGACTCGCCACGTCTGCCAACTTCACTTGGTAACTGCCCCGCCATCATACCTAAATATATTAAAATATATATTCAAACATTAAAATATCTTTTCAGGTGTAAATTACAAATTCAAAAATCATTATTTTGCTGTAATAAGTATGAAATATGGTACGATTGAAAACATGTATAATTTATCTGCTCACTAGCGAAGTGAAACTTCCTGAGTGTGAAAGAGATATAAAAGAGAGAGAGAGAGATTGACAAGCCTCGCCCAGCAGACAGTTGGTTTCAGTTGCCATCTCGCTCGATAAAACAACACTGTACCATTACGACCTACTCACGATATTTTCCGCTGTAATTTTAAACTTAAAAAATGAGATATGTTGCCATCGGGGCTACCTAAATATTTAAATATTTCAATAGGCACCGTTTAATTTACAAATAGTATACTAAAAAACTAGGTTAAAATAATATCTTAACTGTGAACTATTTCTTACCGGTCATTGCCAACACGTCGCTGCTGTCGCTGTTGTTAATTCATATTTAAAAAGAAATAAATACTACAAGTTATAGAAGATATTAAGGTAAAGTTTCGTTTATTTAATAATACCGTACTCTGAAGTTAACCGCAGTATTATCTATTTGTGGAATACAGGTTATTGAAAAAACATGTTGACATGTTACGCCTAGAGTGTTTTTTCAAAGGTTGATTTTCATAAGTCGCTTCCAATCGGGAATGGACCACAGACGTATTCACGCGAAACAAACGGCCATGTCTCCAACACAGCAAACACCAATTTTCCTTAACGAAGGCACCCAGACAATCGCACATTCGCAAATGATCTGCCAGTGATGAGGACCATCGAACGGCAGAGTGTAATGAGTCAGAGAACTGTGCGGTGAAATCCACATGATCAGTTGCTGTCCTCCTATCTGAGAAATGTTTAAGGTCATAGTTTTACTCGCTCGTTTCACTGGTGATAAAAGGCACTCGGTCGAATTCTTTTGAGCCTTATTTGTTCAATACATTTGCCCGGACATACGTGATTCGTGGTTGTCCACAGTTCATTTTCACGTAACAGAGTATGACTCGGTATTGTTACGATTGCGACATATCAAGCGAGGCGAGGCAAGGCTGGAATGCGGCCAATGGTTGTTTTATATAAACTATAATCGCAGACAACAGGGACAGTGGTGCAACGGCAACAAGTACAGCGTTCTACAGATGATAGCAGAAAATTTGGGTCTGGCTGACACAGTGAGGTTGCAGCAACTCCTTCAGGAATCACGTCAGTAACTCCGCCCAGGCTGCTAGGGAGAGCCAATGAGAATTTAGCATTTCGATGAAGGTTTGTGTGGACGAGAAGTGCGGTGGTCAGGACAGCAGTGGGCCAGCGTGTCAGTCGGCGGCGGTCCACCAAGGTCAGCGGTCACCGAGCGGCGATTGGGGGTGAGTCTCGACCAGCTAGGGTGAGAGAACTAGTCCGAACCCCTAACCTCATCCCTCTTACACATATCCACAACTCTCCTTAAGCCAACCCCCTTCAAATTGTTTATACTGTTACTTTAACTTCAGTAAAGGGTATTTATATTTGTTAATTGGAGAGTATTTCATAGTTCTTTAATTCCACAACCTGATCAACCCTAATTGTGCTTATAAGAGCATATACCACTTAGGAGGTGTATAGCAGTATTTTCAAACCCTCTTGTTCAACCAAAATACATTTATACTGCTATCAGGCGCAACGTTGCCTCAACAAGGAAATTCATCGCAAATGCTCGGTGTATATAGGTGGATCCATCGGTGAATTTCTGAACTCGCTGCATTTTACTGTATGTAGGTCTATAGGTTAAAAACTTCCATTATACCTTAGAATGTTCACTGCATGAAAAACTTTTGAAGTGAATGTTTTCTTTGCATGATCTTCTTGGTCTACTGGATGTAGTTTCTTTTCAGCAACATCGTAGAATGTGGTTCGCACATAATGATGCATTGGCATATATTTTTGTTACGGTAAGAATATGTCTAGCTCGAAGGTATGGTAAGAGATAAATGGATCAAAGTGGAGCTCCACCTTGCATCCGCGGTCAAGTGACTCAAATCCTTCGGATTCCTTTTATCTGTGGTCACCTGAAAAACGAAAATTAATTTTAGTTTTAATTTAGACAATGAAATATACAAGATCTTGTCACAGAACATTATGAAAGACTACTGTCAAGATATGTAAAGATATGTCCCTCCATTTAAATAATACAAGAGTTAAAACAGCTATCTTGATTAAAATCCAAAATTCAAAGGGAATAATTTTTAACATAACATTAGTTTGCTGTTAAATATTAAAATACAGATGTGGGTACATCCATTTTAAACATTTTATTTATTTGCTGCGGTGGCAAATAAAATATTCAATGCTTTCCTAGATACTGTAAGTATAAGAAGTGTAGACTAAACATAAAATTTCACTTTGGAATTGTCAGTACTACCACACTTGGTGTTAAGAATGTAACGTAAAGATTTTATAACGAACTTGCAATTAATTATTACTTTTTAAAGCAATTTGATACAAATACTATTTAATATATTTTCAGACATCTGGCTAATTGTTGTTCATTTGTAAACGCGGACAATTAGTTAGAGTTCCTGTCTTCGTTTTCACCCGTGCATAAACATGAGAAAGTTAAGTACATACTAGCATCGTTAACGAGCAGAGGATTTACTAATTGCGATAAATAGATTTTTATCTTCTACCATTCCCTTAGTACCTAACTTCAATTGTGAACTTTATTTTATGCACTGGCTTTTTATGAGACGTGTTGAACTGTATGTCAACAATTCCATGTTGTACATAAATTTATGCTGTGTGAGTGTTCCTGTGTAGTGTGAAGGGGTGTTGTTTCGTGTTTTAAGACATGTTCGTGACTGGACCACATCATACTTCACAATGAATATCACTATTTCAACAACACTTAAAACAAAATTGTTCTATTTCCTACTTAGAGATTATTTTAAAAAATCACTCAGAAATGATAATACACTAACAACGTAAACTAAAAACAAGCAGAAAACAT
Organism: Dryococelus australis; assembly: GCA_029891345.1. Classification (NCBI taxonomy): domain Eukaryota; kingdom Metazoa; phylum Arthropoda; class Insecta; order Phasmatodea; family Phasmatidae; genus Dryococelus; species Dryococelus australis. The sequence continues at coordinate 96,093,245 of CM056993.1, read as the reverse complement.
TTTATGGGAATTCAACCTAACTTGAATTATGCAGAAAACATAAATAAAAATAATGTCCGTTCATTTGTTAGAATTGCAACTCTGAAAGACTTGCATGCGACATTAGTCGCTGCAGTGTAAAATTATTTTCTAAGATGGAAGTATAAGTACTACATTAAATTTTCTCGTAGCATTTTACTAAATCTGTTAGTAAAGATGAAGACTCAAAATTATTAGAATATTTTTCAGGTATATGCAGGCGAAGTAAATAAAATAGCTTGACTCATTATAGCAAATTTTAGTTCATAACTGAAGTTACTCAAGGAATGATAGAAGACAAAAATCATGTTATCGTAATTAGTAAATTCTCTGCCCGTTAACGATGCTAGTATGTACTTATGTTAAAACAATGAAAAATGTCAAAAGTGATAGCTCTAATAATTATGTAATGCTTTCACAAAACAAAAGAGGTTTGTTGTTGACAAGAAAAACTCCAAAGAGTAAATGACTTACTCTTAAAATATTCATAGCTTTTGTTATTTACATTGCCATAATTTTATCAGGTTATGGGCCCAGTGATGTTTGGTTTTTGAGGAAAGTGGTTTCTATGTAAAATACGTCTTTTATTTTTGACGGAAGGATACCCAGTCGAAATTGTAAAATCAAAATTGAAATACGCAAAAAGAATGAACACAGTGGAAGTTCAGGTAACAAAGTTGAATGGAGAAGTCAAATGGAACATCTGGAGATTTCAAATTTTGGTAGCAGCAGAAGCAAAAGGCTTTTTAGATGTCATGACGGGTGAAGTTAACATGCCTAATGAAGAAGGTAAGTCAAAAGATATTTGGAAGGGAAAAAGGCCAAGGAACTAATTGTCTTTAGAATGGAGGAGGACACTATTGTTCATATTTTAAATTGCAAAACCTGCTGTAATGTGGAATAAGCTCTTGTCCATATACGAATAAAAGTTTGAAACATCAATTAATTTGCTTCATGAAAAATTCTTTAGTTTTCAATATGAAGGAAAAGGGGTTGTTGCTCACATATCTTCTGCTATGGATATTGTGACAAAACTAAAAATCTTTGGGAAAGAAATCTCAGACCGCCAAGTTATAACGAAAATACTAATGTCGCTTCCCAGAGAATTCAGACATATTGTGTCCTAATGGGAATATGTTTATCCTGTCAGACAAATGCTAAATGAGTTGACTTCACGACTTATTATAGAGGTAAGTATGCTGAAAGATACATCTTGTTCACAAAATCTGGCTTTTCCAGCTTTTTAAAGGCATTGCACTATTTGCAATAAAAGTAACAACACAACTGAAAAATGTTTTAAAAATAAAACTTATGCAGCAAATAGTAAAAAGACTCTAACTTGTCACTTTGTAATAATCCAGTTCACTTTAAAAAGGATTGTCGTTTTTATTTGAACAAGACTATGAATAGTGCAGTGACCTCAGGGAAATCTGGAAGTACGAATACAAAGGGTTACAATGTTTTCAAAAATGCTTTTGTTAGCATGGCCAGTGTTACTAATCAAGTAGACCTGATTGAAAATGATAAGTTTTACTTGGACAATGGAGCCAGTCAGCATATGTCTCCTTACAAAGATTATTTTATAAATTTTAGAGATTGCTGAAAATAAATTAAAATAGTAGATGGAAGATTACTGAATGCATTGGGTGTTGGTGATATAAATGTTGTTTGCCATGTAGCTGATAAAGAGATTCAGTGTGTGCTGAAAAATGTTCTTTTGGTCCCGGTTTTTGCAATTGAACCTTTTCTCAGTTTTTCAAGCTTTGGCTAAAGGACATACATTAATAGCAGAGGAAAATAGGTGTAGGTTAATTAAAAATAATTAAGTAATGGCATAAGCAAACTTGGAAGGAAAGATCTTTGTTGTAAATTTGGATGTTCAGAAAATCGAGTCAGCAGCAGTCAGTGTATCTAACTTAAAATCTCTTGAAAAAATGGTACAGGAAACTTGCTCATCAAAATATCAAACAAGTGAGATATATTTTTTTCTAAACTAAACATTGAATGCTCCGTTAAGGACGAACCATTCTCATGTTATTCTTGTATCCAAGGGAAACAGCATCGTTCATCATTTTCACCGAGTAACACAAAAACATTAGATGTATGCGAGATTCTGCACATTGAGAGAAAAAAGTTAGATCCTAAAGGAAAAGAAGGAAGATTTGTAGGTTATGAGATAGATTCCAAATCCTACAGGTTTTTTTTTCCTAACGAGAAGAAAGTAATAACAGCGCGGAATGTAGTTTTTACATCAAAAAAACCTAAAAACAACTGTAGAGTCAGAGGAGGGCTTACTGCAGAAGAGAAAGCATTAGGGATAGAGTCAGAGGAGAATGAGAACAGTTTTGATAGAGAAAGCAAGGCAATTGTGATTGAAGAAGCTCGGATGGGTACAAAAGTATTTGAAGGAACGGCAAATGAAGAAAGAAGACAGGATCAGAGTGGGTATCATATACCAGGAAAAATTCAAGAGAGTTCAGAAAAATTTTGTAACCTCAGTGACTCATCAGATGGCTTCTATGATTTCCATCCAGAAGAAATCTCGTCACAGTATTATGAAAATGAAAATATCCAAGATCGTCCGTAAATAAAATACGATGACTTTGAAACATGTCTCATAGTGTCTCAAGAAGATAATTTAACTTATGAGCAAGTATTTAAAGGACCAAATGGGAAAAATGGATGATTACAATAAAAGAAGAACTGGATGCGATAAAAATATATGGAACATGGGTTGAAGTAAGTCTATCAGAAGGAAAGAAAATAATTGACACAAAGTGGGTTTTCCGAAGGAGCAGAAAGAAAAGAATATCGTATTGAAAGCCCACCTTGTTGCTCGTGGTTTCCAACAAGACGAAGATTTTTATTGTAGTTAAATATTTGCTCCAGTGGCAAAACTTTCAACACTAAGAATATTGCTAGCTATTGCTGTGAACAGGGACATGAATATCCATCAAATGGACGTGAATAATGCCTTTTTGCATGGGGAAATTGAAGAAGAAGTCTGCCTCAAGAAACCAGAAAGAATGGTCCAAGATGGAAAGGTTCTTTTACTCAAGAAATCCTTATATGGAATAAAAAGGTCTCCAGAAAATTGGAACTCAAAATTTGAAAATTTTATACTGAGGTAAGAATTTACGGTATTCAATACAGATTATTGCTTTTATGTCAAGAACCACGGAGGGAAGTTTATTTATATCTTGGTTTATGTTGAGGATATCCTAATCTTTTGCCGAGATTTGCATCTCGTTGAAACCTTAAAAGGAAAATTCAAATCTGCCTTTCATATGAAAGATTATAAAGATAAGATCAATTATTTGGGACTAAATACTGTTCAAGATCTTTCGAAAGGAGAAATTTAAATTGATCAAGTTGACTTCTTGAAATCAATACAAGAAAAATTCGACATGGAAGATTTAAGAACGTCAACCCCAATCGACCCAAATCTTAAAAGTATTGATTGTACTACGTCTGATGAAAGTTTGGGCAACACATGCAGGATTATTATTAGGTCATTAATGTATGCGGTTTTAGGAACCAGATCAGACTTGGTGTTGTCAGAATTTTTCTAGCAGATGCCAAAGTCAGCCAAGTAAATATCTTCTTACTTTTCTCAAAATAATTTGAGGTACGTCAAAAGAACCATCAATTACAAGTTAGTTTTCATCAAGAACTCTGACGCACCTATTGTAGAAGGTTTTGTTGATCCTGACCATGCAGGTGATCCCACAGACAGAAGGTCAACGGCAGATTTCCTGTTTAATGTCCTGGGATGTACCATTTCATGGAACTTATTAAAGCAGAAGTGTGTCAGTTTGTCTTCTACAGAGGCAGAGTACATCGCGTTAAGCAGTGGAGTAAGTGAGGCCTGTTGGATTAAAAATTTACTTGAGGACATCGGTGTGTAGAATAACTGACCTATAATCATCAACGAAGACAACCAGGCTGCTATTTATGTGGCTGGGAATTCAGCCTCTCATCGGCGAATGAAACATATAGACACCAGATTTCATTTTGTATGATAAATAGTTCACAGTGGAGTGATTAATCTAAATATATTAATACTAACGACCAGACTGCTGACAGTTTAACTAAGGCAGTATCCAAAGATTCTCTTGAAAAATTCTGTCGAGTTGTAGGACTGAATGTAGGACTGATATAAAACCATTCTGTTTTTCTATTTCTGGAATTGATATTTTTTCATTGACAAAGGGTGTTAAAATACCAATGAAAAATGTCAAATGTGATAGCTCTAATAATTATGTAATGCTTTGATGAAATAAAAGATGTTTGTTGTTGAAAATAAAAACTTCTAATAGTAAATGGCTTACTCTTAAAACATATTATGTAATTCTTCTAGCTTTTGTTATTTCCATTGCCCTAATTTTATCAACTTAACGGTCTCATGTTTATGCACCATTGAAAATGAAGAATCCTCGTTTTGTAGTTTCATATCTGCGTAGAATTTCGAATCATATTAACCTCGACACTTCCAGCAACTTTAAAAACTTTTTTGCGTAGATGCGCCATTTCTTCTGACCAATTATTTGATCACAACGTAAAACAATGACTTGTCGCGTGCTACGGGTTGCTATGACAACAGGACACAATAGGTGTATTTAAAAATTTAAGTAACTGGCCGCGTTCACAAAAAAAACAACATTAAGCCAGATGTTGGAAAAATACGTACATCACATTAATTAATATTTGAATTGCGTTAAAAAGTAATAATAAATTTAAAGATCGTTATAAACTTACTACGTTACAAGAAAAAATTTAAATCATTGGTTGAGTTCCAGTAAAGGACTGAACTGTAGGTATTTCTACGATATTTCTTAACATCTTTAAAAGGCTTGACAAAAATAAACTGCATACAATTTCTGATGCAAGTTTGAGGTCAAGTGGGAGGGGGATTTCCTCCTTTCCCCTTATTTTATCAGTCCTTGAATTCTGTTTGTATTGCAAGTCCGGTATGCAAAAACAACTTATGTTGGGTGAGGCATAAGTTTACATGCCATCACAAAATACGTGCAAGAGAGAGGGGGAGAGAGACGCAAGAGAACGTGGTAGTTTTGAGTTATTCCATTAATATGCCAGACCTCCTCCTGTGACCTCAGCTAAGCTAAACTTTATCTACGATTTACAGGAATCTTCGGAAAGGCCTATTTCGTTTCTTATTTCTGCTCATTCTGTAGGCCTGGACATTCTTTATAATGTCACAGCTGACGTTGTGGTGGTTCTATGTTCCGTACTCTATACGTCCATTGAGAGTCTCTAGTCTCTCCGAAATTATTGGAAAAGTAAGTATGCTAACTTTAAAGCAATTCGTGACCTGATTTGTATAAAATAAATATATTTTTCAGTGATATCCTATTTAAAAATTACTCTTGATGGGATCGTCGCTCTACCTGGTAGTTGAACTGCGCTGCAGCACATTTTAAATACGGGTTTTTGACGAAAATATTACACGCACCTCCTACCTGTTTACTTATGAAAAGAAAACCTACCCCGGACGAAGACGGAATGGTAATTTCAAGAGGCCACGCATGCTGTAAATATTGTTTGTGCCCTCCATCATCGTTAAATACTGCTTTTCAGAATGCTGTATCTTAAAGAATTCTACCCGGACGAGGGAGAAACTAGATAGGAGCTTGCATTTAATATTACTAACACACTTTTCACGTACGAAATAGTTGTTGGGTGGTCGCTTCAAGTTCCACATGTTCAAACAACAAAAGAACACCACGCTAGTTCAGAACCCTTCGAGTAGCGGCGATGAGGGCACTTGATGTGCATGGTACTATCGCCCTTATCGCTCCCGCGCTTCTGAGCCTCAGGAGCGATAGTACGTAGCGTCCAATAAGCAAACGCGGGACTATTTTCAGCAATTAGCTGTCAACACTGCTGCATAAGTGCTAGTGAGTGATTGCATCAATTTAACTACATTTAAATGTAGGTAGCTATATTTAGCGTACTGTTTATCGTGATGGTATAACCGGCACCTCCTGGGATTCTCTCTCCGTCAGTTACGTGCGCAAGGTCTCGCGTCTCAGCGCGCATGAAGGAGTGTGTGTCCACCCACCCCTAACTGGCCATGATGCAGCTAGAAGGGTTGAGAGATCCCCAGCGTCATAAACCTTACCGCCGCCCCTATAATAGGGTGCATAGCCCAGGCAGAAGAGGGCTGGTCGTACAGGAGTGGTCGAATTCCGCAGGTATACTTCGACCGCGGATCGATTGTCCCCTTTCTGCCCTCGCTCTCTGCTCGTGCGGACCTGAACTCCTGAACGGGCGGCGAGTGCCCGCATTTTCACAGCTTCGGCCACTGCAGCTGCACGGTCAATTTAACACATTCCCTCCGGAAACATTCTTGCCCGTGATTGCCTTTCTTTTGACGTAAACACTGGCTGGAGTCCTTATAGTCAGGTTCACAGCGAGTTAGGAAAAAGTAGTTCTAGGTATGAGTTTCTTACCAAAAATATAATGTCCCACTGTGTGAACACTAAAATAGCTTTCTTTTTTTTTTCATACATACCAGATTCTAATTTCCTTAACACTAACAAATTTATATTTCCAATATTTTAATGGTATCGCATTATCGACGAATAGGTGCTATTACTTGGGTTCATGACAACAACAAATTATATAACTGGCAATATAAAACACAACTCACGGTAAATAGCCTGCACATACATACATATGTATGCACATACTGTCTGTACATATTGGGTTGAAACACGGAACTCGTCCCACAGCAAACAAACGGGCTACTGGGAGTGAGTATCTGTGTTTTAGAATGCAACGTGGGAAATTTACATAACAAACCTGCCTACCCTGGCATTTTCAGTAAATCATAGTTGTCCAGCACAGGCACGAGATTTCTGAGCGAATCGCAGTGGCCATATCAGCAGTCAAACTGTAACATGTTTTATAATCTCGAGGCTTAATAACCATACGGAATGTGTTACGATTTCGTGTGCATCTAAATTGTAATGGAAGATTTTTTTTTTTGCCATACTTCTATTCAGTCAAAAGATTTTTACCATACACGGTTCTTGGTACTACTTGATGTTAATAAGAGAATAAAGGATGAAGTTTAATGAAACATGCCTATTGATCACATTTGATGGTTAATATACTGCGTAGTTCAGATCAAAATGTATTAATTTTACGCGCGGCCGCTTCGCCTCCGTCCCTCCTACTTCTCCACCGGGCGGACCAAGCGGTAGTCTTCCCGTATGGACAAAGGACGTGTACGTCATTACTTATATCTCAGAAATTTTCTAACATAATCTGAATATTAATAAACAGTGTCAGCAATTTACCCCTTCCAAGATTATTGCAGTTACGTCGTTTGTGCTGCTGCTGCAACCCAACAGTAGAATACTTTATGATAGTACAAAATGATGAAGAAAATACTATTTGAAGTCACAAAACTGTCTAATTACGCATTTCTACGAGCAACTAATATTTTGTTGTACATGTTCAGGAAAAATATGATTGGTGTATAGTACTGATTTTTACACATTACAGATGATATTTAAAACGTTTTTTAAAAATAGTTATTCTCTTTGTTAATTTCATTAGGACCAGATGTGTGTCGCGTTGTCGTAAATTACCCTCATGGCAGATCTGAAATAGTTGGCACCATGCGGACCACAACGCTGACGCGACTGACGCCACTCCCGCCTGCTGCAGAAGTCGACGACTCGGGAGCGATTGCGCGAATATTCTCGGCGTCACGTCCAGTGGTGCGACTCGACGTGCGATAAACGTTCTGGGTCAGGCAACCTCGTCTATATAAGAGCCGCGTGCTGGCAGTCTTTGATGGCCATCAGTGCCGAAAGAGTTCGACGTGTGAGATTCGAGAGACGACGGACGGCAAAGCAGAGGCCAGCATGCGCATGTGTGCGACTGCCGGGAGAGCACAGACTGGGACTGACCTCGACCCAACTGTAAAGAAGTGGGAGTTGTGTAGTTGACGGACCTCCGGAATGATGCAAGTATGATAGTTGACATTTTCATCTCGTAATTGTATTTTAATGAGTGAAGATTGACTGTGCGTAGTATAAAGACAGTGATCTGGACTTCTATTGTAGTTGAGATTAGCATAACAAATGGGCTCACAGATAATAACTGACTACGTTTTATACCACTGTGAATAAATAAGTAATTTAAATTAGTTTACTATCTCATTATATTGATCACAAGTTCAGGCAGTAAAGATCTCAGAGCTCAGGTTGTAAAGAAAGATTTGTGCTTGTAACAATTTTATATTTATTTTATAATTTATTTTACTGTAATGAAAATCTACGAGTGGATGTAGGGGCTAAACCCGTACTTCTCCATTACCTCCTTCCCTATTCACCCCGCGCGAGTCGTTTTGGTCCGTTAATTCTCATTAGACACGACTAACAAAGTTTTCCGTAATTATTTTACTTCTTTCTTTTGTTTCGTGATACAGTTGGTAGCCCTGGGTGATTTCTTTCAGTTCTCCGAGTATTCCTACGCCACATGCAAAAATTAACACTGCTATGGTTATGATGTCTAGTATTCACGCATTCACCAAGTGATACTATAAGATTTTAACAAACCATTTTTTTTCAAACTTTTATTTCTTATTGTAATTCATTCGAAGCATAAGGAAACAAATTTAAGTTACCACAATTTTCAAATTAAAGTTTCCGTTGCACATTAAGACGGGCATTCTACTTAAATTACGTTCCAACATTGATGTAAGCAATAAAGAGTACCTCATAGCAACTGTTGTAGCTCGATAACGTCGCAACCTCAGACGGAATACGGCGTAGAGTGCGCATGCGAGTTGCGAAGTAACCTTTCTCAACGTTCTCATATTGGAGCGCTTCTCTGCCAAGACCACCGTCAAAAACAACGTGGATAGGATTTGGCCATGGAGGTAATAGATCATGGAGTGGCAACAGCCTCTCATCTCCACGTTTATTGAGTGAAACCGATGCCTTGTCTGCTTCTTTCAACTGCGCATGCGCAGACCGATTGCTTACGTCAGCCACCATATTATGAGTGGCAAAAGTTACATAGTAAGTAATGTAAAACATGCACCTTTTTGCCATTACTGGCCCTGCCCTTGTCTTTCATTTTCGGCTTCATTTTCGTGTCTCGGCTTCCACTCCATAAACTAATACCTCAATGGATTTGACGTCAGAACACTGTTTATGCGTGTGCTTTGAGACGTTGGTACACTTCCTCTAACATAGTGTTACAAGATGTCAGAGGAGCGCATCCGAGTTCGTGTGGGGTGGAGGTCTTAATACAAATAAAAAATTAAATTGGATTTTTTATTTATTTTTTTCGCCTGTTGTTTACATCATTTAACTGTATATCTCCACTATTATTCTTGTTATTCTCAATGAACGCAATATTTAATATCCATCTCAATTATAATTAAAGTTCTTATCAGTGTCTCTATTATGGTTTGAGTCACTTAATTCATACTCATTATTTATACACATTCAATCTGCCTATTACCATCATTCGAAATGTCTTACACTCATGTATCCACTTCAGTAGCCCGGCTTGTAAGTCTCACACTTCACTTTGAAGATGCTCGGAGTCCGCAGACTTCGCTCCAGCTAGTTACACTCGAAGCCACTCGAAGCCCTGCTGGCTCGTCGCCTCGCTGCCTTCTCACATCTGGCGCTTAATGTCGCGCAATCCTCCAAACTCTCAAAACTGTCAACTCGGAGGCCCGTCGAGGATTAAGCAGTCTCACTGGCACGATCTGGAAGGTTCCCCGAGTACCACGAGTCATGCTGAGAGAGGGTGGGGCGATGATTAGAACATTCTTGTAAAGATAACCGCGCAGAAATTCGATCCGCTGAAGGCCACGAGCACGAGAATTCTGATGACTCTATCTCGCACAAGTGGCAGCTCGCCTTTGTAAATCTCCGTACGCTTCCCGTATCACCACTCTGCACTTGGCAGACTGTTTCGTTCGCGCAAGTAGGATGGACCAAGGGGAGAAGCGACGTGGACCAGCAACACGTAACAATAGTTTTAATGCAGACTTTTCTGAAGCCCTGCTAAAGTCCTACGTCCAGGATATTCCTCTACCTCGTGCGAACAAAGCTTTACTAAGTCTAGAAAATTGCACAGAAGGACAACGCACCGAATTCACGCGCACTCAGTTGCAAAAATATTTTGCATAAGAACTGTTCCTTACTACTCGCTACCAACACACAGAATTTCTCACTACATGTATTCATATTAGTTATAAACTAAATATTAAAATTTATAAACAAACTATAGATAAAACTTCAATTTAACGAAAAATAAGATACTTTCATTTTAACAGAGGTATAAAACGCTTGTGATACATGGCATATTTAGTAAATAACCAAACACGTCATACATGGGGTGATTTTTCAAAGGTCTGATTCAAAAAGTGGGAAGAAACCGCGAATAGATTTCAGTAAGCAGGGCTTAAATCTCGTCGACAGTGAGGTCACCCGAGACGGAGCATGTCTCCCAGACAAAGAAGAACGAGAAAAGTGTCGGTCATGACCAGTATCAAGTACCCATCGAGCATTCGCATGAAACCACGGAAAACCGAAATGAGGATGGTGAAACCGGGAATCGAACCCGGATTCCTCTGATTGCGAGTGAAGTGGTTTACCACTGCACCATCTCGCTCTATGAAGCCGTCTAAATGCATCTAAGATAAGCTGAGTATTTTATTCATACAAAATAATGGCGCTATTAAAAATGTCAACGACTAGAGAGCTACGAAATTCGCTTTATTATTTGGCATAAGGCTAAACTTTACAGTACTGTATATACTTCAACCGGCGTCGTTTCTCCATTGACTGCAGCATATACGTGAAGTCACGCCCTTTCTTGCAAAAGTGCGCTTTATTGAGGCTTACAGTTGTGAAGTTTTCATTTATTGGCGTAGAGTTATTCGGGGCGTGTCAGATAAAGTTTCGTCTAGTGAGAAATACACTGCAAAGGTCCATGTGCTTATCTTTAACTATCCCCCCGAATAATATCGAGAATTTTGCAGGTATCTATTAATTACATTTCTTTTAGCGATGGATGATTCGGTGTTGGGGATATTCGCAAAAGGCGAAAATCAGGCTAGATAAAAAAAAAACCGATGGCACAGCGGCAGCGCAAGCAACTCTTATGAATACTAGTACACTTGGCGAATATCGCATTTTCCATTCGCTGGCTACTATGAGGATATTAATATTATATTTTCAAAAAATCTCTAATTATTACTTCTAAAATAATAATACTTGTACAACTTATTACTAGCAGTAGTTTTCTGCCTTTGGCATTTTTAAAACTTGTCTGCTGATGTACAAATTTGTGCAACGTCAAAAGTCGATACATTTAGTGCAGCAAGGTTTTCAATTTCCCATCGACAATTATTCCAATCATAAAAAAAAAACTATTTAGTTCATTAATTAAAGTAAACTTTACGGGCAAATCTGCAATAAGTTTTAGTAAAAAACTTTATAATATCTTGAAATATGTCAAAAACATGAGATGTTTCACTACGGAGGATAGTGTAGAATATTTCTACAGGCAACACACCGATACTTATTCACTGAGCTAAATTAAATTAACCTATGTAGTGTACAAATATGTGCCGTTGCACATCGTATTGAAACAACGTACGAAAAATTTGTTACTCTGAGCATACACAGCGCGTCCCTGAAAGTATGCTACAAACTATGTGAGTTAATTCCTCGGGGTAAATGAGACAGAAAAATAAATTACAGCTCAAAGCTGGAAGTAATTGATCAGTTGGGTATGCGCCCCTGAATCGAGAGGTTTTGTATTGATTTATCTTATTATATCAAGAACTACGTCAAATTAAACGTGAATTATGTTTAGTTGATAAAATATATTAATCCTCTGAAAATTTAGTTCTGGGAATCACCCTCTTCATAAATTAAATTGAGGTTGAACAATTGTGAGAACAAAGGGGAAACACTCAAACCCATAGAATTTCCCAGGGTTTCATACATTAAGTCAAAATCTACACATTAACCAATTGGATCGCTGAAGTAGTACACGCTGAGGCTAATTGTAACTATCCAAGAAATGAGTGCGCTAAGTTTCATAGGGTGCGGCGTTACGCCTGCATTGGTAGGCAATGCCCGTATCACTCGTGAGAGGCAGTTTGCGGTGAGGAGTGGGGATGGCAATTACATTCCGTAGAATTATTAGCAGCGCTACTTTGTTTGTTGCGGTTGTCTCCAATGATCCAATTAAGTTATTGCTACGTTTCTTTAACAAAATGTGTCTTACCAGTGATCAATTTAAATTGTGTGGACATTATTATTTGTAGTATTTAAGAAACACGGTGATTTGTATACATTAAGTCATCTCATTAACATAGTATTAACTTAAAAATTCGCAGGTGGCGCCTTTTGAACATGCGTACACTCATTTATTGAATATGATTTGCACCAGTGCGTTTCATTAAAGCGACCCTATTTGTTAATTTGTATAGTTAACTTCAAACAAGAAACCCGGAGATGAGTTAGAAATACGCTGTATGCATGGGGGTGGCGTGCGGTATTATTTCCTGTGCTAGATTGTGATACCGAGATCTCCATAAGCAGATGTGGGGCAGTTCGGCATTTAGCCGTTTGAACCAGTGCGCTTACGAATTTTTTTTTAACAACCTCCTTGTCAATTTCGTTGTAGCAGTAGTTTTTTATTACAGGCGTTTTGTACTTTCATTTACTGCCAGCACCAAAAATTCGTTTGTTTACATTAGTTGTTTATATTTTCGTGGGCGAAGATTGGTGAGTAGAGTAACTAAGAACAATAGAAAATTTCTTATATTATGTATCATATTTAAACAGCGTCGCGATAACTCTTTGCATGTGCTTCAACATTTTGTTTACCCATATACAGTTAATAATAAGCAGGTAGTACTTTCTTTGACCAAACCGATATGTGTTTCAAAACAAAGGATGTAATCACATATCTACCGTGACACATGAATGCAGCTCTATAACTCACAACGGAAAATTTATGTGTTGAGAATTACGACTTCACGTACTCATAAAATATACTAACTTAAACCGCTAAAATGACACCCTTACCCTAATTTCCGTGACGTCATATAATTTAGTTAGAAACGTATGCGGCTCAAGATCATTTAACTTCTCTTCAACTGCAAAATGTTAACGATCAAAACAATAGCAATGTATCGCGTACGTAGCAGACAACCACCACTGACTTGCAGTTAAGATTAATTTTAAAGATATATTTTAATAACGTCAGCTATATTTGTCGCCAGACTTGAACAAGACTGACAAGGAATTACTCTCCGCTTTAAATGAATAACACGACAATTTATACAAGTTACATGTGATATAATTATAAGGACATTCATTCTCGTTATGTTCTATAATGAAATTAAAAATGGCCTTGGGAAAATTTGAATCTTTCTCGAGAAATGGCGACGAATTTCGTTTAAAACATTCATTCGTGTTCCACGTACGAACATAAAAACATGACATAAACGTACAGTACAGACGCTCGGCTGAGACACGGTATCTTGAAATAGCAATTCCGAACCAAAAATCCCGAGTAAATAGTGAAAGTATCTCGCTAAAGTAAAACAGCGCGTAGACTGTAGCTGTTTTTCCTTGCACTACAGATGTCGTGTTAAGGACGAGTCAGCGAGCTCACGAACACCGAGTCTACTGTAAAAACATCAAGTGTGTCACAGGCGTAGAGTAGACAAGCTGCAGTGATATATACGGTTTCTGGTTTTTCTGCCTCTGTTTCAGCAGGTAAACGCTTCGCAGGCATGACGTCACGGTCTGTATTCAATCACTCGGTTCTGAATGGTGTTATAAGTACTTAAGGGACTTCCTTTGTATTAATTCGCAATTCCAGACAAAATATACACTTAATATTTATACAAAAATCAACTTGGAATTTTTTTCTCGAAATCGTCAATTTTAAGTCGTAACATCAAAATCCACCGCTGTGACAGCCCAGATCGATTACGGACACACGTGCTAAATATTGTGATCACTGACACATACTGATGGATACTTTCGTGCTCTGAGGGCGTCAATTCCCAGCCATGCGAAAGCCAATAACGACGAGAAGATAAAGCTGAACAATCAATAAGAACGTGTACACGTTTTTCCCGCTAGAGCTTCACTTAAAAATTGACATCATGCCCAAATTTTGGCGCTCGGAGGGGGAGGATTTCGCATGTGTTTCCCAGAAGGCCGACGTTCTACAGGTAAAATTGCAGAAGTTACCGAGCGATTTACATTTCAATTAAAATCATATTTATTTGCGTCTTTGTAGTAAAGTACGAAAAACACGTAAATCATAAGACTAGTAACATGTGTTACATCAGAATCACGCCACTCCGGAAAACTAAACGAGTGTATTTCGGAATATATTAAAGAAGGGCACTTATAATTCCCCTATTGTAAGAAATAGTACCACACTGTATGCAACAAAGTATGCATTAAAAAACAAACTACTGCTCCTGGCTTGTTGTTTAGATACTCTGGTCGTGTGGTGTCGAATTACGTACGTCCACGTGGCTATAAAGAGAGCTTCCAAGGAAGCGGCAAAATGGTAAAGCAGAAGTATAGGCTGTTCACGTTTAACTGAGCGATAGTGGAAACGATCTTCGACAAATATCACTGTCCCTAACTGCATAAATTTTAACGGGGGAACAGTGACCGGTATACGCCCAGTAAAATTGCCAACGATGGGAGAGAATGTAGTTCCATATTTTAACGTTGAATTAAATGTGTTAGATAAACATTTGTATATACTTAAATTATTCCTTTTGCCTTCTTTTTGAATACATATAACTGTGAGAAATAGCAGATTTGTAAAATATGTACTTTTATAATAATTTCACACTTTCAAACGACCGACGCATTAATAGAGTGATCAGGCCCATGGCAATGTAAATAGTATATAAATGGCGGAAGAATACAGAATGTGCATCGTAAGCAGGGCCTTCAATAGTGTTCAGTTTCAACGTGAACAGCGTATAGCATGTATAGCGTCAGCTCGGAGCACGTGTGTGTCAAGTGGCGTGTACAGTATATGTTGTCGGGGAGAGGAAAGTCCCCAGGGGGAGGGGGTTACGAGCAGTTAGACACACACTCACCAGAGTGCAGGCAGCTCAGCGACAGCAGCCACAGCAGGCAGCGGGTCGCGGCCATGTCTCGCTCTCTCTCTCTCTCCCCGCACGACCACGCGCCAACACGCCCGGCGCCGCACTGGCGTCGCGACGCCCGCTGCTCGCTAGCTACTCTGCTCTCTCCGCGCCACCGTCGCCGCCATGGCAACGCGGCGCCGCCGCGCCTTTGTTTACCTGCGCCACACGCATCGTAGAGGGAAGGACGGCGCAGAGAGCGCACCCAAGGTGCGCAGTAGCCAAAACTGGACTGTTTTCTTTTTCTGCTTTTTCTGTAGTGTCTACTATCAAAAATGACGTGGGTAGGATTTTAGGCCAGGCTACCATTTACGTGATCAAGTGCTTTGAAATGTTTGTAAACTTCCTTCAACCTGGTTTTAATACAACTAGAATATATTCACAGTCTGCCGAAATATTTTATTCGTCTAAAACGGCACGTCCGCAAAAAGTTCAAAAGTAAACAAACGATTTCATCACTGTTGGCCATGTGACATATACAGTTGCGTTGGTGATGGGCGAGTCAGTGTGTTGGGGTATATGTGCTGCAGACGAAAATCGCCCTAACTACGCTCTCTACCACTCACGCCCACCGGTCACTCGCGCGGTCCAAGTCACTAAAAGCGATAAAGGGGGTTCCACTATAACGAACGTTCGTCGGTGTGGATTTTTGTCTAATTAAAATTATAATCCATTCACGGTTATTTCACACTTGCCCGGAGCCCTGCAAATATACAATTTCCAGGATATTCCTCAGCCTCAAGCAAACTAAGCTTAACTAAGTCTGTAAAATGACACCAGAGGACAACGCACCGCATTCCTGCGCACTCAGTTCGAATATGATTTTGCATGAGAACTACTTACTAGGCGCTACCAACACTCATGTTTTCCCACAGTTTTTATTCGTGCTTATTATAAAATAAATATGATAATCTATAAATAAAATATGGGTAAAATTTTAATTTAACGAAAAATAAGATACGCATGGGTTTACAGCGGTATAACACGCTTGATACATGACACATTTAGGAAATAACTAAACACGTAAAACATAGGGAGATTTTTTTAAAGGTCTGTGATAAAACTTCCGAAGAAACTATGAATGGACTATAGAAGAAAAGAATGACTTCTAATGGAGTACTGCACCTGACTGTACAACATGCAGAAACCATTAGCAAATACTATGCGTTGTTCACGGTTATGGGAGCACTTCAGAAATTAACCACTGAAAAACTTCACCACTCCTACCGGCACACATATATTTAACATAAGTAGTAGAGAAATGCATGTTCACGAATAAGGGCGTGGGGCGTCGGAGCCGAAGCCGCCCGGCCGCCATCTTATTACATCACCCACCCGCCATATTGTATGTCATTGACCTTGACCTTGACATTTGATCAGTGACCTTGACCCAGGTGACCTCTAATCCCAAAACCAAAAAAAATAGAAATTTAAAACAAATTATAACAAAACATTAATTAAAAAATCGTATTAAATATTAAAAAATCGTTAAAAGTATTTAAAAATCTTAACAAAATGTTATTAAAAATGTTATTAAAAAATCGTTTAGAAATGAAAAAAGAAAGAATTGTTTAAATACTTAAATTTAAAAAATTGTATTTGTTTTAAAAATTTCTTAATCAAAAAGTCTTTAACCCCGGCACCCATTTTTCTGTTTTTTGTCATTAAATTGTTCATTTTTCCCTAAAAAAAATTCCCCCAAATATTTTATTTAAAAATTTGTTTAAAAATTATTTTTAATTGAAAAGTCGTTAACACCGGCAGCCATTTTCCCCTTTTTCCCTCGAAATTTCCCCCCTTTTCTTTAAAAATTTCTCTTAAAAATTTTTATTTCAAAAATTGTTTAAAATTTTTGTTTATTTGGTCTTCAACCCTGACGGCCATTTTTCCGGTCTTCCCCTCGAAATTTCCCTTTTTCCTTATAAATTATCTTTAAAAAATTGTATTAAAAACAGTTTACTTAAAAAACTTATATTTTCGGAGGTCCTCCCCCCCCCCCCCCCCCCCCCCGCCCCTTTTCACCCATCAATTACTCCTCTCTGTTCGAATCCAGCAGACGACTGACTCCCTCGTCTCCACTCTCCTCACATATTCTCATTCAACCATCTTGGTTTTTCAATCATCATTTTTTTTACATGCTACTGCAGATTGACTGTCGCCTTAGCTCGACTGACATCTTTGTTTACATGCTACTGGAGGCAGCCATCTTTGTTTATATATTACTGTAGGCCACCACATTTGTGTATATGTTACTGGAGGCGGCCATGTTTGTTTTTCGTACATAATTTGTTTATGTGTGTTACTGGAAGTGGCCATATTTGTTTTTTTCGTACATCATTTGTTTATATATGTTACTCGAGGCTGCCATGTTGGGAGACAGCCATCTTGCCAGGTGCAGTCCTCCATGTTTTTACTGTCATTTGTTTTATAGTTTGTGCCTCACCTTCGTGCGATAGCCAAATTATATATCATATGTTTACATCACCTATGTACCACCAGGTGACAACCATATTAGTTTATGTGTTTAAAGTATGCGTTCCACTGTCGACACCCGCCAATGTTTTTCATTGCCTAATTAGTGTTTAGTCGACAAGCCTCCGCCACCTTCGTTCAATCAATTACTCACTTTAGTTCAACTCCCTCCATGTTAGATTATGTTTTTCAACACACATATGTAGTATCGATTATGTCACCTGACATAGGCCTGTACCGAATGGTGCCATTGATCATTCCTGCAAAGTACTTCAATTAATTTTTTTTTTATTATTTATAAAGCGGGGATGATTTTTGTTTGAAATAAAACACAGCATGTCTTTTTTATATAAAACTTACTGTACACATAATAAAATATACAGGTTTATTAATCTTCTTCGACATTCACTGCGATGTCAATCTTGGTGACCCAAGAATTGTAGCAAGCAGGGAAACCCCAACACCTGAAGCTGGCGATGTTCCAGGACGAGCAAACAGTTACGGTGTGCGAACAGTCAGCTGCGCTCATGACAGTATTATGATGGTTCTGTCTCGGCTATTGTATGATACAAGCCGGTAGTGAAGTATCAGGCAAAATGCATAAGTTTTGGCACGAATATTTCCATGTGTAGTGAATTCAATTCTGCAGTCGATCACATTGGAGGTAATATGCTCGTCCTGTTTACTCAAATCGACTACCATGAGCGGGGTCAAACTCTTGAACGCCACATCGATGTTTTTACCACCTTCCACATTCTGCACCATGTGTAGCAATTCTGCAGTGCTCAACTGCACATGAGGTAGCATGAATTTGATAGACTGTAGGTTCAGGTCCACTGCCTCCAGGTTTTCTCTCGTACCCACTATGGTATCCAAATGCGTATTGGTGAGCATTATCACCAGCTCCTGCTTCGAACTGAAGATGATTCCTTTGTGGTCTTCGGCAAATGCCAATAGCATGCAGAGCGGAACAATACTTCGAACCTTCCTTCGGCATAAATGTGAACACTGTAGCCATCTTCGATTCTCCAGCCTGCCATGTTGGTTGCAGGCAACTCATTCGGCACAAGCGAAAGGTAATTTTTGATCGATGAGGTTATGCCCACATTTCGCGACTGCTCCACATCGGCACCGTTGAGGAAGTAGGCGATGTGATCGATCAGGTGAAGAATTCCATTTCTTATTATATTCGTCGATGCTAGATTGGTCCCATCTTCTTTCGTCAGAGTCCCCCTGATTCGCAGGAAATAGAGGCAAGGAAGAGTGCAGATATCTTGGTGTTGGACTGCTATTCGAACTTCCAATGGTAGTGTGTACGACCCGATCACTAACAGCTGGTACACTTGAGGTTCCACCTCCCTTTATGCTGTCTTCGAAAATGGTTGGCTCATCGTAATTTAGGAAATCTTCCATTGCAATCGGCCTATTAGCCGAGACTGCAGAGGATAATCTCACTAGCACGTGTTAACTCCTTGGATACCTGTGAAGTACTGATGGTAGGTTTTGTACGACACATTCTTTTATAGCTTCTGGTCGGCGTAAATCTTATACCCATCTTCTCAAATGCAGGCATAGGGTGACTTCTTTGTTTCGAAAGTTCGCCATTTCTCTGCACTTGTCGACGACTGTCATGACCACCTCGTGTGCTCTCTTCACGACGACTGGAACATAAATGATGCTTTGTGGTGCCACGATCAGTTTATAAACTGGGAGGACCATAGGCAAAAATGTGTGCAGTGTACTGCTCGGCCTGCTGTTGAAGTATGTGCTGCTCGCCAAATTGCAGGTTATACGTATCACATTGACTGGCAAAATATTTACAGGCTGCAACGACACGTGTGTTTTACCAGCTGCGTAGATGCGCGACTCGAACCCCAGCATTGGTCCGATGGTATCCGGTTTCGTAAAGACAATATCTTTGTTGCATCTGATAACTCTCTTCAGAATATTGGGATTCTCACGTAGTTCGAATTCAGTGTCGGAGAGTAGCGAATCTTCAAAGTACCTTGCAATATCATCTATGTCATAAGAGCCAATGGGCAGCGAAACTTCATGGGAAATATTGCCACTTTTTACGAGGTACAGCTTGCAGTTTATTTCATCAATGTTCGGTATCGCATTGTAAGTTAGAAAATCGTCAAGGCCTATGCTCCATTCCCCCTCCAGGTCGAGTGGCAGAAAATGTACCGCACGCAGCTCGGAGATATGACCTGTCGACGTAAGCATTATGGATGTGACTGATGTTTTCCTTGCGGTGTATAGCCTTTTCATACAATTACTTGTACGAGCGAACCAGGAAGTGAAGGCACAAATGTCCACAGTTCCATGTGTTAGGTAACTGCTCCGTTTTATAATTGTAAGTCAGTTTACAATTTTTCAGATATTTGCGTAATTCAGAGGGAGTACACAAATTCCCAAAGCTATTATAATAGTCAGTGTGTTTACCCTTTTTTACAAAGGCTACCAAGTGCATGCTGGGCCCTGTTGTGGTATCCAAATAAATTATGGCGCATTCTACTCTCTTGGGTTTAGCAGGCAAAGCATACCTCATAAACACTCTGCGAAAATGAGATATTTTCAATTTGCATGTAAACAGTTCCAAATCCACATTCATGAGTGTTCATTTTGGTAGAGATTGCATGATTGTTTCTTCCTGCTGCGTCGCGTTTGCTCACTTTCGCCTCCTACTGGATATGGTCTTAGGTAGAGACCTTGTCCGTTATTTACCCATGGTGACAGATTCTATATTTTGCATTGTGTCTTTGTGCCTCGCTCAACTGCTCCCATTCGTTCGATACTGTGTTTACGGCTCTGGCGATACCACTCGTGGCTCCGATTAGACATGCCGAGGTCCGCGAGTGCGGGCGAAAGCAATGGAAAAATCCGCCAGTAGATATTATTTTTGACTTAGTGACTTTTCTTTTTTTTGTAACTGCTTTTCTTTTCACTTGTGCCTTTCTTTTGCTCTTATCACCCATGCCTATCTTCACTTTGGCATTCATCAAGTTGGAAACACCACGCTGCTACTTTTTCTCCGAGCCTGGTATCTGATGATTTTCTCATTTTGTCTGTCTTTTGTGCAAGTATCTTGTCTGCCCGGTATCTGGCTTGCAGATCCTTGTGCTGTAAATAGGCAATGTCGTGCTGCTTGCACGCCTCATCCACGGCGTTTATGCTTGCCTCGTTGCATGACAGTCTTGAATTCACTACACATGGAAATATTCCTGCAACAACTTACGCATTTTCCCTGATACTTCACGACCGGCTTGTACCATACAATAGCCGAGACAGAACCATCAAAATACTGTCATGAGCACAGCTGACTGTTCGCACACCGTAACTGTTTACTCGTCTTGAAGCATCGCCATCTTCAGGTGTTGGGGTTTCCCTGCTTGCTACAATTCTTGGGTCACCAAGATTGACATCGCAGTGAATGTCGAAGAAGATTAATAAACCTGTATATTTTATTATGTGTGCAGTAAGTTTTATATAAAAAAGATATGCTGTGTTTTATTTCAAACAAAAACCTCCCAGCTTTATAAATAATAATAATAAATAAATTTAAGTACTTTACAGGAATGATCAATGTCACCATTCGTTACAGGCCTATATCAGGTGACATAATCAATACTACATATGTGCGTTGAAAAATGTATTTTGACATGGAGGGAGTCAACTAAAGTGAGTAATTGATGGAACGAAGGTGGTGAAGGCTTGTCGACTAAACACTAATTAGCCACTGAAAAGCATTGGTGGGTGTCGACAGTGCAACCCATACTTTAAACACATAAACTAATATGGTTGTTACCTGGTGGTACATAGGTGATGTAAACATATGATATATAATTCGGTTGTCGCATGAAGGTGAGGCACAAACTATAAAACAAATGAGAGTAAAAAAACATGGAAGACTGCACCTAGCAAGATGGCTGCCTTTCAGCATGGCAGCCTCCAGTAACATATATAAACAAATGATGTACGAAAAAAAAACAAATATGGCCGCCTCCAATAACACACATAAACAAATGATGTACGAAAAAAAAAAACAAATATGGCCACCTCCAATAACATATATAAACAAATGATGTACAAAAAAAATTAATATGGCTGCTTCCAGTAACATATACACAAAGATGGCGGCCTACAGTAACATAAACAAAGATGGCAGCCGAGCGAAGGCGAGAGTTAATCTACAGTAGCATGTAAACAAATGAATGAAAAAATCAGGATGGCTGAATGAGTATATGGGAGGAGGGTGAAGGCAAGGGAGTCAGCTATCTGCTGGATTCGAACAGAGGTGAGTATTTGGCAGTGTGGGGGGAGACCTCCGGAAATATAAGATTTTTAATTAAACAAATTTATAATAAAAAAATTTTAAGGAATTTTTTTTGGGGAAATAGGGACATTTCAAGGGGGGGGGGGGGGGGAAAGAGAAAATGGTAGCCGGTGTTAAAGATTTTTTTATTGAGATATTTTTAAAATAAATTTTAAATAAAAATTTTTTGAGTGAAATTTTTAAGGAAAAAAGGGAAATTTTAAGGGGAAAAAAGTGAAAATGGTCGCAGGGGTTAAAGCCTTCTTAATTAAGAACTTTTAAAATAAAATATAAAATTATATTTTAAAACGATTTTTTAATTTTTTAAACTAAGTTTTAATAACATTTTCAATAGTAGTATTATTATAATAAATTTCTAGAAATTTTTGAACGATTTTTAAATTAAAAAAAAAAAAAATTATTTGTTAAATTTTTCGTTATAAATTTCTTATAAATTTTTTCGCAATTGTTTTGGTTTTTGGGGTCAGAGGGCATCGGGGTCAAGGTTAATGACATACAAAATGGCGGATGAGTGACGTAACAATATGGCGGCCGGGCGACTCCGGCTCCGACGCCCCACGCCCTTATTCGTGAACATACATTTCCCTACTACTAACGTGCACACTAACTTGCAAGCAACCAGTAAAGTTGGTAACGAAGGAGGAAAAATAGTTCCATTTTCTTACCGTTGAAGTATAAGTGTTACGTCAGCTCTTATAAATACCGAAATTATTTGTTTTGCTCTCTGAATATTTTAATGGATTAAGTGTTAAAAACTATCAATTAAAATATTATTTAGTTTTCTAATGATTTCACAGTTTCACTTGACTGGCGCATGAGCAAAATGATGATGCCCATGGTATTGTTTATTCTGCATACGGTGGAAAAAATACACGGCGTGCATACAAGTACATCTTAAGCAGGGCTTTCGAATGTTCTCAGTTTATCGAGTACAGCCTATACATAAATTACCAGTGGTGAAACGTCTCCAACGTAGGAATATGTACGCCTTTAGGTCATCATAACCTAAATTACTTGCTGCTTAAAAGCTAGAGAAAGTTCGTAACCCAGAAGGAAAGGTGTGTGTGCATACTGAAAGTATCAGAAATAGCTTACACTATAACAATTCATTACAAATTGCATAGGCCTGCAATACATCAACGCATCTCGATAAACAGAACAAGTTTGATTGCCCATTTATTCTCATTCTGGCAGTGTAAGCCAAACCCCCTCCTCTACACCCCAGTTTTTCCGCCATTGCACACTACCAATATTATCGGAAAAGAACAATTTATAATGAAAATAGAATACATAAACTTTATAACACTGTACAAATAAATCATAAGATCCTGAATATTTGTAGTGTTGGTACTACTCGGGTGCAGTGCTCCATTGAAAAACCGCTCTACTACTATCTTAGGTGAAAGGGTTCGAAATTGTTAAGGATGGCTGGCACAGACGCGCAGACATCTAGGGCCTATATGACTGCATTGGCCACTTTCCA
Source organism: Dryococelus australis (assembly GCA_029891345.1). Classification (NCBI taxonomy): domain Eukaryota; kingdom Metazoa; phylum Arthropoda; class Insecta; order Phasmatodea; family Phasmatidae; genus Dryococelus; species Dryococelus australis. The sequence continues at coordinate 96,069,731 of CM056993.1, read as the reverse complement.
GATGTTATCAGATGTGACTTAGCTTAACCAATTATGGCCAAACGTGATTAATTGTTATAAAATAACCGAATGTGACCGAACTTAATCATACATACACTTGAAAAAAATTATCACCGTGGACGAATTGCGCGAGTACAGCATAGGTTATCAAACATTATTGTCATAGCCCGTCATGCGTCCCATTTGCGTTTAATGCGGTTTGCCTGCACGTATGTACCACTTAGGTGCATTTGTGTCCGACATCATTTATAGCTGCAATACACCGAATAAGGCATAAGTATGAACCACAGGGCCAAGTTGAGTGAACACGCAGACTGCTCTGAAGGCGTATTCGACAAGCCTTTGTCCAGCTCTATGAGTTCTAGAGAGGCTGCATTGTCGGCTATATCATCGGCCTCCGAGAGGCAGGTTTGACATTTCGGCGCATTGCTCGCAACTTGAACCGTTCTGCCTGCTCTACGAGTCGACGTGGGACGCAGTGGGAACAGGAGGGCACACACACACACACCCGTCCGTCGAGAACACTCAGTTCGATCCCGGTGGACCACCAGCATAGAGGACATTTCCACCGTGTGACAGGCTGCAAGCACTCTACAAGCGTCGCTATACACCGTCCAGGGACATGTCACGGCAGACCGGGGATACGCCTGTGTCCACCAGTACCATATCCGAGCGGCTATCAGAGCAGTATCTATCGTTATGACGTCGCTTACGTCTAAAATTGCGATCTAAGCATCGCGCAGTGCGTGTAATCTTCTGTTGGGACCAAACACCATATAAGCTTGCGGATTAGCGACTAGTGGTGTTCAGCGACATCGCGGTTCTGCTTGGATACAGACTGCGGCGTATTTATCACCACAAGATTAATTGTACACGCAAAACTGATATCTAAACTTTATTTTATTTCAAGGAACTCTGAAGAAGAACAATATTTAAGAAAACATTTATAAATTAAAATAATACATATTAAAATAAACTTCCATGCATCCCGTAGAACCATTAAAGACGGAATAAAAAAAAATTTAAAACATTTAACTTTACTACACTTTCTACAATCTTTGGCTTGCTTGACATACCGATAAAATTAAACCAGCCTATTTATTAAATTGATTACAAATCTTCATAAATACAATTAGGCTGAGAAAATGGAGAAGTTGATTAAAATATGAAATAAAGGTATTACTTTTAACAGATTAATAACACCTGCATGGGTCGAGGCATCCCAACGGACCTATCCAAAGCCCGACCCTGCTAAAATTAAGAATATCACACGAATTAAAAATTATTCTAAAAACCTGAGTTAATACTGGTTATTTGGAAACAGCACCAAAACACAACTATCTTAAACGGCCAAAATATAAGGTGGGTTACAAAGCAAAAACTCTACAAATTAATGCGAACATATGCGGGCACTTCCAACTAGCCATCAACTTTTCGGGCTGCCGCGTTCACAGCACAGTAATGTGACTTCAATCATATTGAATAATCTACGAACGTAATAGGGCTCCACAGGAAAAAAACTATACCAAACTGAATTTAGTTTAAAAAAAAAAATTCACCAGCTACCAAAACAAGAATTTAGAATGTTACTTAAAGCGCCTACACGATCTGACTTTAAAACGTTCCAACTTCGACTATTTCGCCAAAGTTGACCCACCTTAAGCCAGCGGTGCAAAACAATTCCACTGTCAGCTAACATGCTGACTTCCTCTACAGAGTCCCATGGGGACCACAAGCAGTACCACATATGAAGGGCGTTTTCACGCAGAAGAGCAGAGTAGAAGTGGGCGAACCCAGCGCTAATGCAGAGGCCGTCCATTCCAAATTACATCATAATCAATAAGAAAGTAACACTATCGCGCATGCATGGAAGGTGGGGATTAGAAAGACAATGGAAGGAAAAAGGAGGGGAAAGATAACCAAAGCAGTCAAGGCGGGAGAGTTACTATTCACACATTAATTTTAGAGGTGCCCTCTACACTCTAAATTCGAATTAGTGGAAACCACTGATTCGCAGTGAAATTCAAATACCCTAATCAGTGAAAATCACTCCACTTAGAATCAGTGGAAAACCACTGATTGTTTCAGTGAAAAAATTTCACTCAATGAATTAGTGACGTGAAATAATTTCACTGATTAAATAAGTGACGGCCGACTGCAGTGGTAAATTAAATATTGCTTTTATTGAATATAGGCAAATAATTAAGTGAAATAAACATATTAACGATAGTTTACTATTTATGTTGTGCAATTCACGGTAATTTAAAAATGTAGAAATAGTTTATCAGGTGATTGAACTTTGGCACCCTTCAACTCTAAGTCGTTGCCTTGTCACTTTTTTTTTTTTCCTTCATTTGACGGTGTTGTGATATTTGACGTTGGCGAAGCTCTAGTGAGACTGAATTGCTGATAAATTCCCAGTGTGACAAGCGAACTGAAAATTCGCCGCGTTGGATGCACCGGGCTGCGTACCCACGACCCTCCGACTACAGGTCTGCCACCCTACCCCTGAGCTATGAGGGAAGGACTGCCATCTGAGCTACCACGCCAAGTTGAAATTGCTGGAGGAAAATAAATGTGTCGTAGTTCGCTGTGAAATAGTGCAGTTTGAATTTATATGCTCATACTTTCCGTTTTTGTTTGATTGGTACCGTTAGGGCTGCTAAATGAATAGTTTATATGAGTGCACTCTGTTCACCACATTATATGCAGTTTAAACCTTCAAACAGAGCGCTGTGATGATTACATGGAATCGAAATGAAAGATGTAAAAATGGAAATGAAAGGCTGTGTGTTCATATTACCTCGTAAAATGGCGTTTTCAAAAACGAAACACATTTAAGAAAGTATTATGTATTAGTGTTATTCGTTTATTCGTTGTTAATTCACTTGATATACGTTGTTTAACGACCATTTTTAAATAATGTTCGACGACCATTTTTTACACGCAGTTTCACTGATATATCAGTCAAAAATAATTAGAGATGGAGCAAGTTGTTCAGATGTGTCACTGGTCCATCAGTCAAACAATAAACCACTGAGAAAACAGTGGAAAAATGACTGACGGATCAGTGGGAAATGTCACTGAATCAATCAATGAAGGAGATATGGCATTTTTTCACCGGCTCATAAGCTAAATTCACTGAAGTGACTCTTGTACCAGTCAGATACGTGTGACTGACTGAAACAGTGAAATTCTCACTGATTCAGGTTTAGTGTTTATAAAACTTTGCCTACTCGCAGACACAATCTGCGGAAGGAAACCGCCGAATTCGAGTCTGGAGACGTCCTGGCCAGCGCTGTGATCCACGCTTCATTGTAGAGCGTCACATCGCCCCTACACAAAGTGTTATAGTAGGGGGTGCCATTTCCTACGAATCCCGCACCCCACTAGTGATGATTTAAGGAACTCTGTCGGTTCGGGGGCCGCGGAGGCTGAGCGGTTAGCCTGCTCGCTTCCCACAAAGGTAATGCCCGCTGGTCGGCGGGTTTTCTCGGGGATCTCCCGTTTTAATCGTTCTTTAATTTCGGTGCTGCTCCATACTCACCTTGCTTCGCCCTTATTGGCTCTAAAGACCTCGCTGTTAAGAGCCGCCGAAATCTCTTCACTCGCTCACTGACCGTGCGGTGATACGTCCAGGAAATTCTTCCACCATGTGCGCTCCCCTTCCTGTTACAGTTTGACAACCACATTTTCCAGCAGGATAATTCTCGACTTCACACAGCACGGGTATCTCTGCCCTGCCTCCGTGATGTCAACATGTTTCCTTGGTTAGCAATGTCCCCAGACATCTCGCCCATCGAAAACGTTTGGGATCAGGTTGGACTGAAATTTCGGTAAGCTGCAACTACGGAGGATTTGGAGGGTGAATTGCGCTAGCTGTAGCACGATCTTCCTCTGGAGAACATCCGACGTCTGTATGACCCCATGCCCGACAGTATCGCAACCTGTCTCCATTCTACGGGTGGTCCAGCACCATATTAAGTGCACCCTGCAAGTGTTGGTCCCCTGTAATAATGCCTGGTGTGGTACAATATTTTGATTTTTTCAGTATATACTACAATGTCCTGTGCCTATACGCAGTTAAGTGCCCTTGCAATGACACCTTCACGGTGCTTAATTTTTTGCAAGTAAGTATATTAAACAAAATGTCACCAGACATGACCAAAGAAGCGCAACTGGGACGAAACTTGAATAACTTATCTCCACGAGTTGCATAATGTGACAAGACATACCAAGATTTAATTGCTGTATTCATAATCCAGTAGACCTGGATAACATGGAAAGTTTTACTGAAATGAAATGTTTAATGGGTGTGATAATTTACGTTACGTTTTCTTTATCGTCTGTGTCAACTTAATGTGTCAAATAGAAAAAAACTTCCAATGTCAATGTTATTGGTCTCCGACACACGTTCTGCGTACTTAGTATTCACCTTCCAGTTTCAATAGTTTGATGCGGTAAATATGCTCTTAAATACAAAAGCTTAATTTATGAAGTTCGAAACTCTATGATACATCCGTGGAGAGCCACTGAGCCCAAGACAACCGCGAAAAGTCAAAGCGACAAACATACCAGCAATTGTATGCGAAATTATCAAAATTCATTACTGTAACCATAATATTTTATCACATAGCACAGCTACAGTATAAATCGCTTAAAAGTTTGCAGTGCTTTTACAGTATCTCGCACCGGCCAGGAATTTTTTTTTTGTAGTGGCAAAGCCTTTCGTTTGCAATTCCACTGGTAAAAATATCCAACTAGACTGTACTATAGCCGTGCTCTCGTCTAGCGGCAGCAAATTGAACATGAACCCGACTCACGTCCTTCCGATGAATTTTAAATATCGCCCGCCTCTTCGCCAGTGGTCATAAAAATACACGACGATATAAAAATGAATTTTTTTTTAGTGGTGGGCACCTAACATTGCCTATTTATCTTTTAACAGATTATTCATAAGGGAAATCATTTGATTTTAAAGCTATATGCATACTAGAATATTTTTATAATATAAATTTATTATATATGTATTTTAATATTCCAAATTTGGCTTTGTAAGTGACGATATTTGAGACTGCGTTTCTTTGAAACTAGGCCAATGTAAAGTTAAGAGTTTGTCTGTCTTCTGTACATTTTTAGATAGGCTTACGCGTGTCAAACTTCTAACGCAGATTTACACAGTGCTCCTTCGATGAAGAAACTTATTAAGGAAAATTGGGAATGAAATTTGAGTTCTAGTATATTTTTACAAAAAATTAATAATAATGTCTACGCTTCTAAATCTTTACTTCATCATGACAGCCCACGGTGTCGTAGTGGTCAGACCGTTCGCTTATTACTGTGGCGAACAAGGTTAGGTTACCAGCGGGAACATCGGATTATCGTAATTGGGAAACGTAGCAGACTTGCTTATGGCCGATAGGTTTTCTCGGAGGACTCCTATTTCCCTACCATTGTTTCCGTTGATGCTCTATCTTCACCCTGCCTCATTACATCGGTGATGAAGTCTTCATTCGCTAAGTGCCACACAAATTTCTCTCTAGCTAATTCTCTCCTTCGTCAGTAATCTACAAAATTTCACTTCAAAATAAAATATTGCCTTTTTTTTTTTTACCTTGATTCATGGGAAAGCAATATACGTGTTGTTCGAAAACTTGCCCAAAATATTTCTGGAAGTGATTGCTTGTGAAACATGAGGTAGAGATATGTAATGCAACTTATAGCTTAGCTCAATTCGAAAGGAAGATATCTGCCTTCGAATATCGAGTTTATAGATAGTATTTACGCAGATAACGGAAAGAGTGTGGAACTAAACTACGATTCTCTGGTTTATTTTAGTGTTTCGAGATCTTCAACTTATGAAAAAACCGGTGTTAAGGCCTTACGCTTTCATAACGATAATTGGGAGGCCAGCCTCTAATTGCATGTAGACTTTTCACGGTAATCTGAGAACTTTTGAATGCCCTACTTAAGATCTACTTTTATGCACATTTTGTCCTCCTCTGTATGTAATATTTACATCGCCATCAGTCTGATCTATTCATTCATGCGTCGGTTAACAGTAACTGTGAAATTATTATGAAAGTAAATATTTCACGTGTTCTATTATTCTTACTGTGATATGCATTTAAAAAAAGAAAGCAAAATAAATAAATACAGTATTTACAAATGTTCAGCTACTAGGCCTACTTATGATTCAGGGTGAAGACATGGAACTGTTTTCGCTCCTTCGTTACCAACTTTACTGGGTGCATGACAGTCGGTGTGGCTGTTAGGGCTGTTCACGATAAAGTGAGCACTTTAGAAATAAACCTTATAAAAAGGCAATGCCCCCGCATGCATATATTTTTAAGGGCGCACTGAGTGACATTCGCCCAGTAAAGTTGGTAACGATGGATGGGAAGTAGTTCCATATATTAACGTCGAATAAAAAATGTTAGGTAACCATTTGTAATAAGATAAATTATTTCTTTTACTTTGTATTTTTTAATGCAACGAAGTGTAAAAATGAGCAGATTTGTAAAGTATTTGCTTTCCTAATAAGTTCACAGTTTCATTTGATTTACGCATGAATAAAGTGATGAGGCCCATCCATAGCAATGTTAATTTTACATAAGGCAGAGGAATGCACAACGTGTACTAAAGTAGATCATAAGCAGGGCTTTCAAAAGTTCTCAATCGACCGCGAACAGCCTATACAATGATTTTGCCTTGAAATTTAATGGAATTTTGGTGCCGCATTATTAAGCAGTACATCCTACTTAAATGAAAAGCTGCAAGTTGCAGATGCCTAGGAACCACTGTTTCCTTTCAAAACGCGCACAAAGTATTCAGCTGTGTCGTTACAAAAATGGCACGTAGGCAATACTTGTTCGCACGGAGGTAATCAAGCAACAGATTTTGGGCTGACACCAAATGCATGTCGGCTATTTCCTTCCACGTAAACATCGACAAGATGTCAACACTGCAGTCCTACACACATGCAAACCCAGCACACACCATCTGTCTCGTTTCACTTGTGATTTTGGAACTATTCGGCCCTATCTCGGTTACTTAAGACACATAGGCTGTTCAAGGTAAAGTGAGCACTTTTGAGGGCCTAGTTACTTTTTACTTTCAGCTATATTTCAGCCTTTAAACCTATTTGAATACACATTGCCATGTAAGTAAGAATCACACAGTGTGTGCATTCCACCACACTCGTAAAGTTAACGTCTAAGGCTAAAATAAAATTTATTTATTTACTATTATTTCAAATGAGCGCTTTCAAAAGTACTCACTTTACCGTGAACCACCTATAATGACCTCTACGTGTATGAGACATGGCCTATGTGCCAAACGTTGTATCATGCAGTTGAATAATTGGTGTGCGTTTTAAAAGAAACTGTGGGTCCTAGGCACTTGCAAAAAGAGGACTGTTTTTGTTAATAAGGACGCAGTCCTCAACAACGCAGTCTATAAAACTTTAGGCAAAATAATTGCATGCAATTAGAGGGTGACCATCTCTATCATTTTTACGAAGTCAGGATGTCCTAACACCCGTTATTTTATAAGTTGAAGGTCTCGATAACACTAAACATTTTCCAAGAAATCATTTTTAATTTCACGCCGTTTCCGGTGATTTGAAAAAAAAATACAACTTCTCAGCTTGATTTTTAAGGGCGTATATCCCCCACAGCAATTGAGCTAGGATGTACGTTGTATTCCATATACTATCTCATTTTCCACAGGGAATCGCCTCCCGAAATATTTCGTTTCTGAACAGCATAGAGGATACATTTTTGGGAACCGCGGAAATATGAAACAATAAAAATGTTAAAGTTGTTAAAATCACCTGAAGTTACCGAAGTCAAAAAGAAAAGTTATAAAATGGATACTGAGAATCACTTTGGAAAGTCGGTTATCCAGAAAAAAGTGTTTCTGAATCATGATGTTAACTTTATTAAAGAAGCCACACCTCCGTTAGTAAATTTACTTCATCAAAATGTCACACATTTTGGATACGCCTGCAAGGGAATTTAGAAATTTTTGTTTCGTGACATATTCCAGTAGAATTTTTTGTGCGAATGAGTAAAATAAGTTTTGCGCACACTTTGATCGCAGAACAGAAAATTCGCTTACCGCGGTGGTTGTGTGGGCGCGATAATTTCAGCTGTTCAAGCACACCGACGAGCACTGTTAAACTATCAGCAAAAAATATGTTGTGAAAAAACAGGCTAGGCTGCAAGCACGTGCGAAAACAGCCTAATTGCCCTTACACAATTGAAAACTTTAACATTTGACTTTACGATTTGACATTACGTTTGCTTTCCGACATGTTTCTTATGGAGCTTGCCACAACGGAACTGTCAAAAGTAAAGTAAAGCACTCTTGACATTACGATCTAAAAATATTAAATTTAAAGTCAAAGTCAAGAAGCCACTTTGACAAGAATCTAACAGAGGTTATGTGAAATGCGTGTTATTTTCTTGTAGGGCGATTTTCATCTCGGTATATAAAAAACCAAGCTCTTATAAATTAAATAAATTTCAAATTAATATAATTTGAAGAGGAAATATATGAATTTATATTTTTGAATAAAGTAAAAAAAAATGAGTTCTTTGTTTTGAAATGATATTTTAATGTAATTTTAAAGCATATTTTTTAAAAAAGATACTTGAAATGCATTATTGGATAATATAATAATAATAACAATAATTTACATAACAAAATATACATTTTTTACGAAACTCGCAGAACTGATTTTCAATTGTCTGAACTTTGACTTTGCAACGGTATTGTGTATTTATGGTTTCGTCAAAGGAAAGGAAATGTAAAGTCAAATGCTAAAGTTTTCTATTGTGTAAGAGCCTGTATGCTGATTGAAGGAGAGTTCACACATAACAAGGGTGTACTTCATATTAAGTCTGGAAAGCAAATGGCTAACAAGATCCATTCAAAACTGTAGTAGATATAGTTTTTGTGTCAGCAACTAACTATTGCTGGCTTACGGATTATTAAAGACTTTTGTAAGCATGCGTAATTTCAGTAGTAGGGGCGTGGGCGTTCCACTTAACTTTTGATTAATCGGATTAACCACTTAATATCAAATTGATTGAAAGGGTTGATCAAATTGGTTGAAATGGTTAATCCTTAACCGATTTAATCAGATCAAAATTTTTAATCTCTTCGGATTAATTCTTAATATGATTTATTAAATTGTTTAGATTTTTTTAAATTTAGTTTTGTGGGAATTGATAACTACAGTTTTGTGCAAAGGTGTGCTAAGGTAAAATGTATTATTTTCTTTCCTTTTGGGTGGGGAGCTCACCCTTGGAGTCCTGGTGCCTGGATGAGGAGTGGTGTGTTGGGGACAGTGTGGCGAGTTTTGTGCAATAGTGGCCTAAGTGTACATTTTTTGGGTTGGTAGTGATATTGCTCGTAGACGGTGTTAAGAGATGGGCGATTTTTTGCTAATAGTAATTGAACAGAAAGAGAAAACGATATATAGTTAACACACGAGATAAATTTCTGAGTTTTTAAACGAAATATATTTCAAACGAGTTTTACCTATGAATAAATAATACCAAGGAGAATTCTAACTACGTGAATAACCTGGTGTCGACAAGTGCTAAAAGATCGCAACTACCTGAGTCTCCAATATGAAATGAATTAATTAATATATCAAAATTGTCCCTATAAATATATAAATTAAATGACTAACACAAGTACATGACTATAACTAAATTTATTATGGAACCCAGCTATCCTGTTTTTAAATAAATGAAATCGTACAAATAATTCTCCCAAAACACATCCGTCCACCTGTCAGACTGGCCAGGGACTTCTGAAACAGAATCCACATGTTAAAATTAATTGATATATTAATACGCATAACAAAGAAAACATTTACAGTCAGTGATTTTAATATATGCCCATTCGCTCAGGAGGTCACTGCAGCACTGATTTGGATATACCACTTGTGTCAACTTATTAGCTGAACGAAGTGTTAAGAGCAAACATAACCTGTGTCAGCCTACATTTGATTATAGAAGAGGTGAAAAACCCAGAAATGAAAGAAAATATACAACGAACATTTCGAAATAAATTAAATGGCTAATGAACACAAGTGCATGACAGTTACTAAAGAATTAATAAACCCAGCTATCCTGGTTTTTAAATAAATTAAATCGCACCAGGAGCTCTCCCAAAACACATCCATCCACCTGGGAGGTTTGTGAATGAATGAGTTGAGCTTACACCGAGAGCCTGACTATATAAGTGGAGCATGGCCGATAGGCAATTGAGTTGAAATTTATGACAAACACTTTGAATACACTATGTCCTACAACACACAACGAAACAATAATTTAAAAAAAAAAATCATACCCAGATTTTGAACGCAAGTTTCACAATTGTAAGAAGAATAGTTCACTTTTGACACAAATTTCCGTCGATATGTATGGAGATTCGGATGCTGTAATCCCACAACACTTTATAGAAATGTACTATATATTATTTTTAATTCTCAAACTTGGCCGAAGAAAAATTATTAAAAATAATGGACATACTACAAATTTTTCCATTAAGTCTGTGAAATTCACAGCACTAATTAACGAAACTATAGTTGAAAATCCTACAAAATTTCGACGACCGACGAAACAGGGTTTACAAAATAAATGTACTAAATAGGCTTATGACATGAAAATTATTATTACCTGATAAATTTAAAAAATCTTATAAATTTTTTTTATAACTAATTGTGAATACAATATCGCTTAACGAGAGTTGAAGCCTGCTGACCGGCAGCATCTGGTGATTAGATATTTCAGAGGAGAGAGCGATGTATATGTGTATTCTGGATAAGTGTTGGCATCAAACTAAGATGGTGCCAGACAGCTAGAAGTGTGCACATCGCCCTGCCTGCAGCTGCCCTCCCCACCCCCCATGGCCCCCTCAAGGTCAAAATGTGATTTCAGAGGACAGCCCTATCTACAGCTATGCGCCCCCTCCCACCTCCCACTACACAAGCCCAGAGTGCGTTTTCGTCCAAAAAGAGAGTTCTCAAAGGCCACACACTCCCAATACCGATCCAATTACATGCTTCGCAAAACCTACCCTCGGCCCCCTCAAGATTAGAATGCATTTTCGGAGGACTGCCCTGTCCACGGCTACACACCCCCATCCCCTCCAACTACACTATACCAGAGTGTGTTTTTTGCTGGCTGGAGAACTGCCTGGTCTAAGCTACCCCGCCCTCGCTGTCGATCCAACACCACGAACACTTACCCTTCTCCATTCTCCACCAACCCAGATCACGTCTTTTCTCCAACAACTTTGGGGATGCTCCACCTGCGAGACACCCCTCAAGACACCAAGTTGGGCTCTTACAAAGTGTTTACTTGTTTGCAAAACCACGCTATACCCATGAATTATGAACTCTCCCGAAAATCTGCCCTATCTGGTTCTGTGAGAGGATTACTTATTATCCCTGCCCTCCCCTTCCCCTGACTCGCCATACCTGAAGCTAGTCAACAACCTTCAAACCTTTATGCGAGGGATGTTTGAATAATTCTCGCATTTCGAGGTTCAGGTGTTTGAAAATTTATTTCCATGGGAGAATTTACTAATAAATTTTGCTGAAAAATGATTCCCGTAACATTAATAACTATATTGAAAATAATATAAGTATATATGTAACTCTGTTTACAGAAATGCAATTTAGTGTTTTCGAATAACATTCGCTATCATAATATATCATTTTTACACCTCTTCCACCAAATACCACATAGTGAAGTAAAAACTTTTATATATCTATAATGAAATTTTCCGAAATGTAATATGATTTCTTTTATTTTTGTTATTAGCGAAATTAATGCTATGAAGGAATTTAAATTATAACATTATTTCTAATCCCGAAACCCAAGCTTGCATGTTGTCTAAACCCATTCCAGATGTTTTAGAGAAACTACATGAAAGTGATGGTAGGAACACACAATGAACCTAGGTATATATTTAGTCATATGTCACTCATTCTTCTATCCTCTCTTTACATCATTGTATTATATAGTTAATGTGGGATTAATATTCCCTTTCCTTTGTAATAGGCACCAGTTATGGAATACTTTACACTATCCTTGAATAGAATTCTTTTTTAGGAAAAAGATCTTAGTTAAGAAATAAATATGTTGGGAATATTATTAATGATTTTTAAATAAATGTATAATTAAATGGATTTAAGCATACTGGATTACTGCTCAATTTTTAATAAAATGAAACGATAATCCAATCAACAAGGGGATTGATTGAACAATAAAATACACATGCAAATTACTCTGGAGGTTTCTGAAATAAAATAAGACATTAAATATGATTTAAAATATTTTATTTACTCTCATATTTTTTTACAAACAGTCAATTACAATATTTTAACATCTTAAATTTAACCCGCGAATTGTGTGCTTTTGCGAAACTCCTCCATCGAACCAAGTACATGTATATTTTTCATTTTAATTATTTATCAATCAAATATGTATTTGGGAAAGTAAATTTTTTCAATTCGTGTTCGTAAAAACCACCTTTAATAGGGTGTACATCACAGGTTTCTATGCAAGACACATTTGGATGTGTTTGGCTAATTGTAATAATTTTTAATATTTCATAAGACCCATTAACCATAAATTTTTTCTTAAAGATTTCCTTTTGCTTCGAGATACGTATATATTAGCCAACTATGAATTTTTTTCTCTTGTTGATGATTTTAACATTTTTATAAATGGTTTTCATTAAGATATTATCTGTAACTTCTTTGGGCGCCATCTTGATTGTTCTATGTTATCTGGAACTATAAAATTTAACTATTTCAGGTACAACATCAACCCATTTATCACATTGCAACAGTTACATACAATCAACCCTTTCGACGTAAAATGTTTATATATTAATTGCTTAATCCATTAATTTTATTGTTTCACAACACTGGCTTTAAATTTTGAATATATTGCATAGTGATTAATATCACAGTCTGTCATTAGTTTTTGGAATGGTACAGAAAAATTTCTGATCCTCTATTGGTTTGAAGAAAATTTGGCTTTCTCTCTCTCTCTCTCTCTCCAAATGATCTTCATTGCATATCTGATATATCTTTTAGTTGCAGGGGCATAAAGCTCTTCAGAAATATTTCTTAACTTCATTGGTAATATAACCATTTTATTTCATCTCTTCAATAGTAGAAAAAATTTCCATAATTTGTGAATTATTGACAGATTCTCTCGAAGCTATGCAAAGTTTTAATTCATCAACCAATTCATTGAGATTGTTCCAATATACAGGTGAAAACTGGTTGTCAATTTCATCTTTAAATAATTTACATCCGATTATATCTCCTATTAAATGTAGTTTTGGGTGGTTCTCATCTCCTAAATGGTTATTCGCATTCATACGACGAACAAAATCTTTATATTTCTGCAAATTGGTGTCACAATATCCATTTGGAATGATTTTAAACAATAATTCAAACAATCCTTGACTCACATCAGTTATGTAATCGCCGATTTTAATTTTATTATCAGGAAAAATCGTTAATACTGACTCTCCAAGGAACCAGATGTTTTCATGTCGATAAACACCAAATGTTGTATCATGAAGAGGTGAAGTATGTTTTAAAGCTAAATAGAGATGTGTTAAAGGAGATTTAATTAAAGGAGATTCCTATTTAATTTCCAAATCTGTTTCTTTAGGTTTATTTAAAACAGAATGTGATGTATCCATTCTGCTCATAACAAGTTTAAATATTTCTTCATTTAAAACATCCCGTTCCATTCGGGCTCACTTAACATGTAACATATTGTAATGACTATGTTTTACACCACTATGTCCAAACTTTGAAATACTCATAGTTCTTCTCCTGGAAGTAAAAACTGTCAAAACCAGACCTATATCTACCATTATACAGGGAAAGCATTGGTAAAATCACCTAAATACTGTTGTCTTTCCAACAGTAAAAACCTATCTCATTAAACTTTGTAAATGTCACATTGCCTATAATATGCTCATTATAAGTATGTTGCAGATTCATATTATCCATTAAAAACACAATTACCATATTTGCATTATTGTGTAAATTATGTTTTAGTATACTTGTGTAGCTTTGTGATAGATAAAAGCAATCAACATTTGAATGTCGACAAAGACTAAAAGATGGTTGCATTTCACCCTGCATTTCGAACCAAACATCTTCAGAAATAAATACAGAATTAGGCAATGCTTCATTCGGAGGCACTATATCTTCTTTATTTGTAAAAGGGAAACATCGCATTCCTTCAATTAATGACAAAATATTCGCTGATCATTGATATTTATCTTTTTTTGTTTTAGAAAAGATATATATGTTTTCAAATTTAAGTCCATTTGGATGTTCGTAAAGCGACAAAATAACATAAGTTTTCCCACATTAAGCAGAACCACTTATTATACATAGTATATTTGATGGTAAAAGAATTGCCATGTTTCTGTTCAATTATGTTTTCCTTCATATTTACAATTACTGGCATATAAACATTTGGTTTTATAACCTCCGTTTCTACACAACTAGACAGCATTACGTAATGTACTAACATAAAAACTATAAATGCATGTCCATAAATAGGTTCATGTTCAGTTGAAAATAATGACTCTTACTTAACATATCAAAAAAGGAAGCAGTGTATTGGATACATTGATTAATAAATTACCATTTCAATTGCATTTATCAAATTACAATTATTGTGGATCAGGTACTAAACTTGCGAAAGTCTGGTGTGGAACAATCAAGGAATAAACGCTCTGGATAATGCATATAAAGAAAATGTAATAATTTAGACGGATTAAAAGATTTGAAAGAAACACATATCACAGATACAATCCTAGCCGATAAGCAGCAATCAAAGGAAGAATCCTTTGTTGTGCCTTGGTTGTTGATAAAGTCATGAGTGCAAAGGTGAAAAAAAGGCAGGGGTTTAAAATGTAAAACTAAAAGAAAAACAAATAAAGGAGGAATCATTTCACTTCTATTTCCAGCATTAACAGCACTTGGATCAATCCTCAGAGGAGATGCGGCAATTATAAGTGCAGTTAAATCAAAAGGTAAAGGAATTTATTTGAAACCCTATAAAGTTGCACAAGGACCAAAAAACTCGAAATTTGGAAAAAACATTCAGAAAATCCTAAATAGTCTTCAAAAACGTGCATTAACAAAGATATTAATCTTTTTGTAAATAAAGTGGATATTCCCTATTTCTTAGGTGTGTATATGAGAGACGATTTACCAAAGAAACCATATCTTTGCGAATGTATGATTGTTAATTTAAATTCGAAACAAAATGAAGAAACACATTGGGTAGCATTAATTAAAAACGTAAATCAATCATTGTATTGTGACAGTTTTGGTGATTTATGTCCTCCAATTGAAATATGTAATTATTTAAAAAAATGCAATTAAGATATTGGAACAATTGAAATTTTAACAATTGAAATGGGAACAATTACAAAATACAATCATTTGTGGGTATTTATGTTTACTTTTTGTCTATAAATGGGATATATACGTAAGTGTGATATTAAGAAAAGTAGTAATATGTCAATAACATTGATATTAAGTGTAAATTGTCACAACTGTGTGCAGTATATTTCCCTGCATTGGAGTTAGATGGAGAATGACAAATAAGTCTAATCGAATTCGTAATTTACACGAACATACCAAACATTGATATGAATAACCAATCATTTATGGTTTACATTGGTGATCTAACCTACAAGATTGTGATACCAATCGGATCTTATGAGTTGGATGACTTAGAAACATTCATAAAAGCGGCATTACCTGAAAAATGTACATTTCTGATAACACGGATTCAAATATGTTAACTAGTGCAATGTATATTAACGTTGATATTGTTTTCTCGGAAGACAATTCATTTTCAAATATGTTGAGTTACGAACGGATGGTATATCCAGCTAATTAATTATGTGAATCATCAAAAAAGGATAATATATTGTCAGTAAATGTATATCATATAAGCTTTAATATTGTTGGCTGTTCATATTTTAATGGGAAACCGACAAATACACTACATGAATTCATGGGTGCGGTGTCTCCAGGATACAAAATAATTGAAAAAACAGAATACATTGATATATCTGCAGTTACAGTTAATTGTGTTGATGAAATAGGTGTTACAATTGTCGAACAAGTTGGTAAACTTATTCATTTTGAAATGAAGAAATTACTGTCAATTTGCAATTAAAAAAAGCTTTATAAACAGTTGCATTCTGTGTGCATTACAATAAATAATGGGTATTGTGTATAACACCTAATACAGTAGGAGATTCTTTTAAGAAGTATTTCACTAAGGAACATATTTCGAAGAAAGGAAGTATAAAAGGACGTAAACACAAGCATAAAATGCTCACTTCAAATAATTTACCTGTGAAGTTAACACAAGGCAACAAATTGTTTTTAAAGGAATTAGGATATATGGTTAATAGAAATGGAAGACATACTGATGTTGAATAACCGATCAGTTATGAAGATGCAATCACCAGTATGGAAATACATGTGTATGAACCATCTGAGCAGGTCCATATACATTTCCATCAGAAATAAGGATTGCTATACAAAATCACAATATTTACACATTACTGTCGAAATCAAGTTTAAGATTTAGGGGAACAATTAAAAAGACAGCCGATCAAGAACTCCAGTAACTACATGAATAGTAAGAAACAGAATACTTAATTTAATCGATAAAATTAAATATCTGATCAATGGTGTTGAAATAGACCAAACACAAGATGTTGTAATTACTTCTACAATAAAGATTTATCTCTCGGGAAATGTAAATGATCTTTATACAGGTCTTATGGCTGGTAGGAGCAATTCTAATATTTTATACTACAAATAAACCCAGGTGTAAAATATAAAGCTGTTATAACAGGAAGTATGGTACCTGGGCTTCACTGAGGACTATAAAAATGCCATATTAAATGCTAAAGAATAATTAGTTATACTATTTGGTGATATGCATTTGAACACCATTGATGATACAGCTAATAACGAGGAAAGGGTAAAATTTGAATTACACACTGTTGAATGGCTAATGCAACATTTTGAAATTAACACTTTTGAACATGTAAAGTTTTTAAAATATATAGAAAAATGGAAGAATCTAAATATTATATCTAGATAATGGGCTTTGGAGACATTTCCAATACTACCATCATCACAAAAAGTCATTTGGAATGTGAAATCAAGTTTTTCACCTGGGAAATCACGATTTGTCATTATTTGTTTCCAAACAAACTGACAAAACAATCTAAAAGCAGATAGATCAGTATTCGATAACTGTAATATGAAAAATATTAAACTGTATCTAAACAGTCAAGCTTACCCCTATATGGATTTAAATTTAATCTTTGAAAATGGGGAATTCCTTATTTGCTATGATATATACTCAAAGTTTCAGGAACTGTACTATAACAAAATCAGCTAACCGATCCTAGAACCCAAATCATTAAATGCCAGAGGAGCATTATTTGTATCTGATGCAAGCAAACAAGGCAATGCAATTACCAGTGGCATAATTGATTCACTAATTGAAATTATTGCAAATACATATATTCTGGTAAATACACTAGTTTACACTCTTATAATTCATGATAGATTAGCAAGTTGCAATGTAAGAGATAAGCTGGTGAAGATAATAAATTGAGTCAGTAGGCAACGAACCATGATTCCGATGAAATGTTTTCCAATGTGCAAGGATTTCAATCTGCAGAAAAATATATCATTAAAGAATTAGCTATTACTTATATGGAATAAAATACAACAGTATTCAGCTTTAAAGCACAGTTTGACTAGAACTATCTAACTCCCAAATTCAATAAAACTAATATATGGGCTACTAGCCATCACCACAGTTTAAATGGGAGAGTGATGTATGGAGTATGAGGATATTGAGATATTTGGAAACATTACCTAAATAATTGTGAAATATACATAGGTGGACTCGAGCAAAAACATATTTTAGAAAGTGTGTATAATGGGAAAGTAACAGACATTCAAAAAGAATACAATTGCCCATCATCCATACAATTATGTAAAACACAATATATATAATTCAACATTCTTCTCTGCAGAGGAAAGTTCTAAATTAA
Organism: Dryococelus australis; assembly: GCA_029891345.1. Classification (NCBI taxonomy): domain Eukaryota; kingdom Metazoa; phylum Arthropoda; class Insecta; order Phasmatodea; family Phasmatidae; genus Dryococelus; species Dryococelus australis. The sequence continues at coordinate 96,051,560 of CM056993.1, read as the reverse complement.
TGCTAACTTGGGCAATGATTTCTGACTAGGGTGAAACAGATTATGATGATTCTCCTTCTGAATCACCTGTGGATATTATTCGAGTGATTTGGCATTATTTGGGATGAAAGAAATAATAAGTGAAGCTTAGTATAAAAAGTATTTGGTTGTATGTAATCCAATATTTCATTAAAATGGATCAAAAAGAAAACAAAATCACTTGCTCTTGCATACAGAAATCGAAGTGTTAATTGAATATTAGCAAGTTATTAGCAGGTTGGAGTAAACCATTTCGAGTTTGTTTTGGAAAGAAATAGTTTTAGCTTTTTTTTTTAACAGCCTGTGTTTGTACATGTTTTTGAAATAATATTTTTTCCCTTTTTTGTATCTTCCTGTATTTGCTAGTGTTATACATAAATTTCTGGACCAACTTGTATTTCATTGTTTAATGCTATGTGTATATATTTTTTGAAATAATTATATAATTTGTGTGACATCTTGTAGCTCCTTGTGTATATTTTTCTAATTTTTTGAAAGAGCTTGTGTTTGTATATATCTTGTGAATAAAATGTGTCATAAAATGAATTCCTTTTGTATGTTTATTTAACCTGTTCCTTTTTAACAAAAAAAGTGTACTTCTTTCGCTACAAAATGAAAAAAAATATTGAGAAAATTCTCTCAATAGAGAGATTTTTAAAATATTTTTGATTTCTCTTAAATAATGTTCATTAAATCGTATGAGTGTGTAATGAAAAAGCCAGAGTAAAAGTTCTGGAAGCGAGCATTCTAACTGCTTTTCCATAACAAAGTATATAATATACCATACTGGGTAAGGTATGATTAATATAAGTTAGTTTCTGTGTTCGAGTCCTCGATAAGGCATGTAAAGCATTACTCGTATAAACATAAAAGGAATTATGAACAAATCATTTAATTAATAAAAATATATAAAATGAATGTTATTAATTTGTTCGTGTACATGAAAAAGCGAGATATGCTCAGTTTTATAGATGTTTAAACTTAAATGAAATGCATGTATTATTCCCAATCAAACATTATTTGCTAACAAATTTATAATTGCTACCAAAAATCTTAGACTTTTATGTTTGCCAAAATCTCAAGACATGAAAAAACTTTTATGTTTAGAGTTGCCCAATCATATCAGTCCTACCACTCCCCTATCCAGAGTCATTAACCGTCAAGGTTAAATTTCAAGGTTTTTACAATAGTACAACTGCAAAACCGAGATCTGACTGACTCCAACAAACCCCTGCAGAATGCATTTCAGTTTTATAATACCCTGGGGAAAGTACCTCTTTTCACAAATCAAGTTGCAAAGGTCCTTGGTCCGTCCTGCTAGGGAGGCCAGTACAGGTCAACGATCTTAACCGTCAAGGATACCAGGGCCAAAAGTCTTCTTAGCTGAATTTAAACTTTTGAGAAAAAAATATTGTTTTCTCTACATTATAAAATTAATATTCACTTTCCAAGTTCCATTATGCAGGAAAATATACAGAAATTAAACAATACACAAAACTTATATAAACAAATTGAACAAATATTTATGAAACAAGTTTTATTTGTCCATACACACCAACCTTTACAAAGAGTTAAAAAATAATAACATAAAATATATTTCTAACCACATTTTAAAAAAGTTTGTATACAATAACGGATAATATATGTACATGTTAAGTGTAAATATGATTAACAATATACTGATTAAGAAAATGGGAACATATTTACTTAAATTATATTGTAAAGCATAACATATTTCTTGGCTTCGATAAGATTTATTGAAATTTAAAAATATGTTATGTTAAGTTTAAGGTTTACACAAATATAAGGTGATGCCTTATATAACAAAATGCAATACTTTGTTTAAGTAAACAGTATTTACATTTAAAGTTTTGAAAAAATGTAAATATTATTAAATTTTAAATGTAGATTTAATCTTAGAGAAGCTTAATGAGGGATTTTAGGAAGCGTGAATGATTTTTATGGATTATAATAATTTATTTTTTCTATAAATTACATATCGCTTAATTGGGTGTTTTGATCTCTAAAACATTGGTATTCGATTATTTGATTAAAAAGTATTTATTTTGATTAAACAGAAGTTATTTTAGTGACAAATTTAATGTTATTAATTTCTTTGAGGATGAAACTTAGCAGAGAAGTTTGTCTCAGAAGTAGGGGGTGAGGGTTGAAGATATTTGAAAGTAAGGGGTGCAGGAGGGGAGGGGACTGGGTGTTTGGCCTTCTGACTTCTGGTTGAAGAGAAGAAATCATGCTTCTCGAGCATTTACCTGGGAATTTGGAATTTTCATAAATAGGGCTTTAGCCTCTACACACCCTTCCTCTATTTCCAGTTGTTTGTCAGTTTGGTTTGCCTTACCATGCCGTGCTTGTATAAAGATAATTTTCTTGACTTATCTACCCAAGACTTTAACAGAGAACTTGCATATTTTAACCGGGATAATTTTTATAAACTATTGAATGGACCCAATGCTTTGGCAAAAAAAATTTGATTTATTGGATGATGACAATGATGAAAGTGGTTCTACTCTACGGCCGTTGCTCTTGCCAATGCCTTCCTTAGAGCTGTCACAGTCACTTCCATCATTGGGATTAAATACACCATCACCTACAACATCGAGAGCAAGTATATTGATGTCTGTGCTAACAAGGCATACAACATCGAGAGCAGGTATATGGAAGTCTGCAGTAACGAGACCTACAGAAAATGCCTTCGATATCCAGAGCTATAGTGACGCCTTCGATGTCCAGAGCTATAGCGACACTCCCGACATCCAGAGCTGCAGCGAAACCTTCGACGTCCAGAGCTACAGTGATGCCTTTGATGTCCAGAGCTACAGCAACATTTAGAGCATCCAGAGCTACAGCAACACCTTTGACATCCAGAGCTACAGCAACGCCTCTGGCGTCCAGAGATACAGTGACCCCTCCAGGGTACAGAGATACAGTGATGCCTCTGGCATCCAGAGCTACAGCGATTTCTCGGGCATTGAGCTTGGAAGATCTAGATTTGACAACAGATATCAAATCAGGTTAGCAACATGTAGAAAACCCAGCAATGTATTTGTGTTGTACTCCATTAGATTTAACGCTTATAACCTCAAATAATGTGCGGGAAGATATATCTAATAAATTCTTATTTCAAGAATTGGAAGAGTTTTTACAGTTAAGTTTTGTGTCTTCACCTGCTCCAAGTCTATCATCTCCTGAATTATTATCACCTGAATCAATGCAATGTAAATTAATTTTCCCCACTGCCTTTATTCATATCTTCACCACAGGATCCAATGTCCTTAACTCCTTCACCTGCTTCACCACCACTGCCTGTTGTTTCTGTAAAGAAATGCAAATTCAGCTTATCTGTTAACTCTAAATGTAAATTTCAATGAAAATTCAAATGTACAGTGATGAATGATTTCAAGACATAATATGAAGTGATATTTTAATGATTTCTGATGCAGCATAATTTGATCCTTTTCCAGTTTTAAAATTATAACGATCTTCAGATGTGATATGGTGATACGATTTTCTGGCATAACATGTTGTGATGATTTTTTTATAAATAACATGATTTTCACTTGTAATAGGGTGAGAAGTTTAATGATTGAAATGATAATGTTGTCTCATATTTTAAAAGTTTTTAACATAACATGATCAAAAGTTTTACACTTTAATGATTGATAGTATAAAGTTAATGATTTGAAAAAAAAATTAATTCAGTGTGTTGAAAGTTTTAACAATTTTAATAAAATTTCATTCAATTTGTTAAAAATTTTAAAGATTATAAGAAAGTTAATGATTTATAACCTAACTGATACAAGGTTTTTATAAACTTTATGATTTCAATCACTAAACTGTGAACAATTTTCTCACTGGTAACATACTTTGTTATGATGTTTAATGATTTTCAGCCATAATGGACTTTGCTGTGATTATTTTAAAATTTTAAGGCATAAGATGGAGTTTTTTTGTTAGTAAGATTTTGAGCTTTCACATGCAAATGTTAAAAACCTTTAATGATTTTCATTTATTTCATACTTTGTTGTGATTATTTTAGTTTTAAGGCATAAGGAGTTATTTGTTAATGAGCTTGTAAACTTTCACACTCAAATGTTAAAAATGTTTAATGATTTTCGGTCATTGCATACTTTGTTGTGATTATTTTACAGTTTTAAGGCACACGATGGAGTTTTTTGTTAATAAGCTTGTAAGCTTTCACATGTAAATGTAAAAAATGCTAGTTGTCAAATGTATTTTAGTGCATAAAAGTTTGTTGTAGAGAAATTGTAAATAGTTTAGCTCTTAAGAATGATTATTTGAAAAGAAATATTTCCAATAAAATTTTTCATGTTAAAAAAAATTGTGACTTGTTATTTATTGATTTGAAAATTCCTAATATCATTATATCGCTTGTGAATGATGAGTGTTTATTTATTATTTCTAAACAAAAAATTTATTTTTGGTAAACATGAAACGAATGGGTGATGGTAAGATTTTGAGGTCAGCAGCTTGAAAAGTTTTTAAAGCCAGGTAGGAGGTAATTTGTTTGTTTGCTCAGTTTCAAGGAAAAAATATTCAAGTTTCTTGCTTTTGATGAGGGAGAAAAAATTAAAGTATGACATTTCAATTAAAGAAATATAATAAAAAACACACTTTGAAGGTGAAAATTACAAAAATGTTGGAGAGAATCAAACATGTCTGAATGAATGAATTTGAAATGAAAGTAATAGACTAGTATCTCAAGAAAATCTTGCTGCCCTGCTGGTCAAGTTGAAGAACCCTGAGGACATAACGAAACCGATAGTGAAGTGACATAAATACCTCATAGGAGCCAGGTAGAAAGATCCCTTAACGACACACCACAGCTCAAAGAACATTTTCCCACTGTCCTACAACTCTAATGCAAGAAGTTTCAGAATCCAGCGAACTTTGAAATAAACATATTTTCTCACAACAAGCAGATTCAAAATGATGTCTGGTGGTAAAACATAATCATACTTTAAACAAACTCAGAAAACAAAATTTAAAGTTTTAAAATTAAATTCAAATTATGTAAAAAATAGCTACCATATATATTTTTTAATTTGCTTAAACTTGTCCTTTTAGGAAAATCAGTTGAAAGATCGTGAAATTTAACATATTTTAACTTCGATAGCAGTCATTCCAAGCTGGATACATTCAATTTCCCTAATATCACAAAGAAATTTTGTATTTTTTAAATAAAATAAGTTCAAATATACACATTTTACAGTATGAATTCTGGGCTAGGAGAACTTACTGAGAAATCTAACATAAAAATAAGCACAAATATTTAAAAACAGATGGAATATGTATGTTTTCTCTGCTATATGAATAAATATTTAAAATCAGATTGAAAGTAAAACTTTTACTTGTGTGTTGCTTAAATCAAATGATGTGTGTTTGGAAAATATCAGTGTTCTAAGTTTAACTTGTGTATTCCTTAAATAAAAAAATGTGTGGTATAAAATTAATCATGAATCAGTTTAAAATTAATAAGTTTTCTGGAAAATGGGATAATATTTACAAGATTAAAATATAGAGTTTTCGTTGGAATGTTAAATATGGGTATATTTAGCTTCAGGGATATAAATTTCATCAGCGGGACTTGTGAAATTTTATTTTGCTGGGAATACACCAGGCTCTGGCTTTGGGAGAAACATTTTTTCTCATTGGTTCAGTGTTCAAGCGAATGTAGCAGAAATTGGTTTGTTAGAGGGCAGAGGGGGGATAGCTTAGGTCAGTTCAAAATCCACTGTCCCGAGGGATGGAGCCTTCCGACGTGATGCATAAAATACTCACTTTGGCATGGATAGAACCCCATCCAGACCACACGCTTGGTTTCTGAGGACGAGGATCTTAGAACCTCTGTGGTAGAGGGGGCGAGGATGTACGGACGTGCCAGGCTTGGGCTTTGGGTCTGGCTACCAGTCGCATTAATCTCGGCCTTCTTGCGTTGAGAGGACGTGATTCCTCTTCCCCGCCTATTAGGGGTCGAAGCACAGTAAGGCCGTAAGATTAAGAGCACTGCTTAAAAATGCAAAATACATGACCGAGAGGTCCACCGTAAATGTCCGGCGCCATCTTAGTTTGACCGCAACACTTGTCCAGGATACTCCTATACATAGCTCTCTCCTCTGAAGCATCTATTCATCGGACGTGGCGGTCAGCAGTCTTCAACTCTAGTTAAGTGATATTATATTCGCATTTTAATATTTAAAAATTGTTATACCATTTTTTAATTTATCAGGAAATAATAGTTTTCATGTGATAAGCCAATATAGTGCTTTTATAATGTAAACCCAATTTCTGAGCTCGGTCTACGAAATTTTGTAGGATTTTCAACTATCGTTTTGTTAACTAGTGCCGTGAATTTCACAGACTTAATTGAAACATTTGTAGTATGTCCATTACTTTAAATAATTTTTCTTCGACCAAGTTTGAGAATTAAAAATAATATTTAGTATGTTTCTATAAAGTGTTGTGGAATTACCCCATCTCAATCTCCATATGCTTCAACGGAAATAAGTATTAACAGTGAATTATTCTGCTTACAATAGTGAAACTTGCGTTCAAAATCTGGGTAAGTATTTTTATATATATATATATATATATATATATATATATATATATATATATATATATATATATATATATATATACTTTCATTGTCTGTTATAGGCCATAGTGTATTCAGAGTTTTTGTAGTAAATTTCAACTTAGTTACCTATTGGCTGTGCTCCACATATATAGTCAGGCTCTCGATGTAAGCCCAACTCATTCATTCACCATCCTACCAGGCGGACGGACGTGTTTAGGGAGAGCTCCTGGTGCGAATTCATTTACTTAAAAATATAATAGCTGGGTTCTGTGAATCATTTAGTGATTGTCATGTACTTGTATTTGTTAGCTGTTTAATTTATTTGGAAACATTTGTTTTGTATTTTCTTTCATTTCCGAGTTTTCCAAACGGAAGGTGATGCACATTATGTTTGCTCTCAATGCCTCATTCAGCTTATAAGTTGATCTAAGTGGTACATCGAAGTCAGTGCTGCAGCGACCTCCTGAGCCAATGAGTGTATATTAAAATCACTGACGATTAAACATTTCATTTTTTACATGTATTAATAAATTTATTTATTTTAACATGTGGATTCTGTTTCAGAAGTCCCTCGCCAGTCTCACAGGCGGATGGACATGCTTTGGGCGAGGTGTTTGTTCGATTTCATTCATTTAAAATCAGGATAGCTGGGTTCCTTAATTCGTTTAGTGATAGTCACATACTTGTGTTTGTTAGCCGTTTAATTTATATATCGATAGGGACATTTTTGGTTCGTTAATTAATTCATTTCATACTGGAAACTCACGTAGTTGCGATCGTTTTGCACTTGTCGACACCAGGTTATTCACACAGTTAAAATTCTCTCTTATATTATTTACTCATAGGTAGAACTCATTTGAAATATATTTAGTTTAAAAACTCAGAAATTTATCTCGTGTGTTAACTATATGTCGTTTGCTCTTTCTGTTTAATTACTATTACCAAAAAATCGCCTATCACCCAACACCGTCTATGTACAATATCACTTCTAACCCAAAAAATGTAAACTTAGGCCACTCTTGCACAAAACTCACCACACATACAGGTTGAGGCATTTAAAACACGCCACCTTAATAAATCGTCCACTTGTAAAGATAGAAGAACATGGTTCAGAGAAACATTGTTTTGGGTGAAAGGGGCCATAATATGATGCTAACAGTTAGTTGTTACATCGAGGGGTGAAGGAGATGTGGGGGTAAACTTCGGTTTTGTAAATGGAATGACATACTTTATTACACAGCTCTAAACAGCTCTCCCCAAGATGAATGCAAACATATATGAAATGTATTAGAATTGTGAACATTAAACCATATCATCCCATTTAACATACCGAGGTTGAACCCCTTACTTCTGTCACCCCTCGATGTACAACACACCTATTAACTAATGTAACACTATGGCCCCTTTCACCCTAAACAATGTTTATCTGAAATATTTTCTTCTATTGTTACAATTGGCCGATATATTAGTGTGGCCTATTTTAAATGCCTCACCCAGTATACCCTGTCCCCAACACCACACCTTAGTCGAGTGCCAGAAAGAAAGAAAATAACAAATTTGTACTTAGCACACCGTTGCACAAAACTATACACTTATCAATTCACACAAAATTAAATTTAAAAAAATTAAAACAATTAAAAATGGTCGGTTTAAGATCGGATTAAGAGTTAATCCCATTGGATACATTTTTGATCTGATTGAAATCAGGTTAAGTATTAACCCTTTCAATCAATTTGATATCCGATTAATCAAAAGTGAAGTGAAACACCCACGCCCCTACTACTAATTTCGTATTTTACCCACAGCGTATAACTCCACAACATTAAAAATAGTTTGTCACAGAATTTATATGTAGTGTCAATTTCTATATTACCCAAACAAGATCGCTATTACTATAGTAGGCAATGAGGATATTTGTTCGTGTTTATTTTTACTAAGAATAGGTATCATTCAATTACAATGGAATTGATCAACACTGTGTTGCCTTGTAAACTATCTACAAAGAGATATGAACTACATTATTGAACTATTTAGGAGTTATGTTGTTAGAAAGGGTAAAATTTTTGCGCTCTCACTCTCTGGCATAGAAGTCACAAACTCGTAGTCCATGGAAGCTGAACTCACTAATAACATTACTTGAGAAATAGCAGTAACACACGATTATTGGTAAGATAGTCACTATATGTGTTTATTATTAATGATTCTTGGTTATGTTTTAGCTACTCTTTTTCTTACGCACAAACTGACACCACAATTTCTCCGATCGGATGAGCCGTTCGGTCGCTACAGCGATCTTGAGCATAATCGACGGCTCGAAATCCGAAATTCGCAGCGCGGCTCCCACCTTGGCCTGATGACGTCAGAACGTTAAGTTTGTGTTGAAGTATGAAGCCAAAGGACCGACCACCTATACCATCGTACATCTGCATTCAAAGTACTGCTCATTATCAACGAGTAATTGCCACGGACCCGAGAGCAAAATTTCCTGACGCTCTGAACATAATAGGCTGAGTTGTAAGACGTCACTTCAAAAAGATACGCTGCATAGAAGTCGATTGTGAATTTGGTCCTGAAGGGTGCCGCCTACTTTGAGGTTTTTAGAGCGTTTGAGGCTTAGGAACATTCGAGCGATAAGGGTGACATTAACACGCTTTCCTAGTGCCCCATCACTCCTACGCACAAGGCGCTGAACCGGCGTGCAGTGTTTCCGTTGTGCTGCGTGTACCTATATGGGACTTTGAGCTGTGGCCCTATCATTTGATTGGTAGAAAGTCTGCAGCAATGTTCACTGCAGGTCCCTAGAATAGTTTCGCATGTTTCAGACCAGTATATTATTACAGTAGTGGAGACCTTCATAATTCGCGTTGTTATTTCAGGACACGTTAAAATTTAAATAATTTGTATCTTTGAAATACGTTTGTCATTCGACCATACGTTATCTGACACGTCCTGGGTAACTATGCGCCAATAATTGAACACTTTACTATTGTGTGGCCCAATCACACGCAGTTCAGTCAGAACGGGCGTGGCTTCACATCTCTACAGCAGCCAATGGAAGAAACGACTCAGACTCTGGTGTATGCAGTACTTTGAAGTCCTACCTGAAGCCAAATAATAACGCGAACATTGCATGTCTCTAATTATGAGTTAAGAGTAGCATGAAAAGGCAATTTTTAGCTATGTTGGAGGGCTCGGAAGAAGCATTTATAAGGTGAAGGATGTATTGAGGGTATTATTCATACTTCGTCTGGAGTGTGTTTTACTTTCGTAGATCAGTATAGTGGGGACAAGTTCAGTGGTTTTGCAAAAAAAAAAAAAATCACGGATTTCAAACACACTGCAACGCGATTCAAGAAACAGGTAGGCGGCGCCCTCGACGTGTTGTTTTAATAAGTCGCGCAATCTGGAAAAGCAGTGATATGTGTCGTGGTCCCGAGACTTGGAATCAACTTAATGGAATTGTGGTTATAATCCATTCACTGTTACTTCACACTTTTCTGGAGCCCTGCTAAAATTCTACTTCCAGGATATTCCTCCGCCTCGTGCAAGCTAAGCGTAACTGAGTCTACAAAACCACACCACAGGACAACGCACCGAATTCGTGCGCACTCAGTTGTAATAATATTTTGCATGAGAACTATTTCTTACTAGGTGCTACCAACATACATGCATTATCACTGTTTTATGCATATTTATTATAAATGAAATATTATAATTTATGAAACTTCTATTTAACCAAGAATAATGCACTTTCAAGTCAACAAAGGTATATAACGCTTGTGATACATTGCATGCATAGGAAAGTAACTAAACACGTCATACATGGGGTGATTTTTCAAACACTTGATTCAGAGAGCGTGAAGAACCTGTGAAAGACTATATCCAAGGATTGTAAAGTGTGTTGTGCGGAAGCAGTGCTTGCTAGCGGGTCTCCGCACTACTTTGTCAAACACCGCCACCCCATCATTCAGGGGAGTAAGAATCGCCTGAGTAAAAATCGCCTGCTATACCGCAGTCGAGTCCTCTAACCGACTGCATCCTTCCTTCTGCTTCCGGGTTCTCACCACACACATCGTCGCCGCCAACTTGGTTCTTTCGCATCTCTTTCCCTTTGATCTGCCGGCAGGTCATGGACGGAGATCTGTGTAGCTCTTAACATCGAGGCCTTGAAAACCGATGGGGGTGAAGTGAAGTGAGTAGGGAGCAGCGCCGGGACGCAAGAGCGGGGGAAACGGGAGATCCCCGAAAAAAAAAAAAAAAAAACGCCGACCAGAGGCATCGTCCGGCACGATTCCTACATGCGAAGGCCTAGGAGCGACCCCGCCGGGGATCGAACCCAGTTTGCCTAGGTGGGAGGCGAGCGTTCTGACCACTACATAACGGCGGCCCCTCTTGGGTGCAGCGTAGGTGTACCGAGAAGTGTCGACGTTTAGCGGAAGCACCGCAATGCCAGCCAGGCGCAATTGTTTTCTGAACATTGGCGGATTCCTGTTTTAGTTGCTGCTGTGAAGTGTCCTCCGCTGTTCGTCCACTTTGTGTGGGCAATAGTCGCTGGCCTCATTCTCGCTTTTATTTGCCGTACCTCATGTCGAGGCGAGACTAGATAACACCATGCATCAGTCATTGCGATTCTAAATGTTAAGTCCAGAAAACATAATTCTTCTACAACGCCAATTCTTGGGGAAGTGTCCACGGAATTAAGTAATTTCCGTTAACTCCAGTGTTTAATATTACATTTTTAAAGGGAATTAAAATTTAGGTAATGGCTGTTCACGATAAAGTAAGCACTTTCGAAATCAACCTAGGAAAAAAGTCACTGCTACTAACGTCATATGTTTTAACGGGCGCACTGAGTAACATGCGCCGAGTTAAGTTGGTAACGATTGATGGGAAATAGTTCTATATCTTAACGTCGAATAAAAAGTGTTAGGTAGGGGCCTAACCCATTTGTGATAACTTGAAATATTTCCTTCGCTTTCTGTTTTATTTTAAAGCATCGAAGTGCAAAAATGACCAGATTTGTAAAATATTTTATTTTTCTATAATTTCACAATTTAACGTGACCAACGCATGGATAAAGTGACGAGGTTTATGGCAATGCTAATTTTACATAAGGAGGAAGAATACACTACGGGCGTACAAGTAAATCTTAAGCAGGGCTTTCAAAAGTGCTCATTTTACCGTGAACAGCCTATAGCACTGTGCAATTTTGCTGCCGACGATTCTCTTACGGCCAGTATAATTTTTTTAAAGATTTGTTTAAAAATTGCTTTGTTAAACACGAATTAGCCGTAGCAAATAAATCACTGAAGAATAAGTTTAATGTAATTACGTTTATTAAGTTGTAACTTACCTAAAGTAGGAAGATAACAAACAAATGTATCTTTACAAACATGGTACCCTAAACAATTAAATCTACGTTTCTTTCAAACTTACATGCTCGACCGGATGATAAGTTGAGCTACATTAAATATTTACTAAAGGGCAATGCATACAGACTGCGATTTCCAAATTTAAATAGGAAATCCCATTTAAAAGAAATTTCGCCGCAGTGCGTAAGTTTAAAAGATAGGCGTTTAACATAAAATGTATTGTTTACGAATTTTTTAGTAGAAATTCCCTACAGCGGAGATGTTTTGTCGCCGTTATTAAAATTTATGTTTAAAAATATGTATATACTGCCTTTCTATATCGAAAATATACGCTCGTAGGAATCTTCTCCTAAACAATTCGTGAGGAATAAATTTCGTTTGAAATCTCGGTCGTTAAAATTAAAGCACTGGGGTGGAGTTACCGTAACATCGCAGCTGCCAGCCGGTGTCTGTGAGTGAGAGAAACAGGGAAAAAGAGATATAGAAATAACGAGAGAGAAAGAGGGGGAAAGAGAGTAGAGAGAGGTGAGAGAAGCGTAATAAATTGTGGTGAGTGGATATACACAAACAAATCACGTATGTAGCCTGGCGTTTGTTGACACGAACAGCTGTGTCGTGGCAAGTATTTCGAAACGACACGACCACAACCAGCGGTTGCGCGCTCGTCGGGGAATGTCAGGCAGGGATTACCCTAAATACGTGCTCCAGGTGTGCCAACTGCATCCACCACAGAAAAGTCCCACACAATCGACAAAGCGGCTGAGAAGTTTTACATCGACCTAATTAGGTTGTTTTTAAGCTGATGGCTGCGTGGCCTTATTTCACTTCAATAATTACGGCGTAGTTCGTGATTCGGTTCTCGATATGTTGTCCCCAAATAAAATTGCAAAGTTAATGCGTAGTTTTAATGTAATAACTGTGTTTAGCGATTCTGCTATTAGATGCATTACATTTAAAAATAAAAATTTAATCATATCATTTTGTAATAACTGTATCACTCCGGCAATTACAATTACTCAAAATGGTAATTCAAAGACACCAGCATCGACACTGTAGTCATGTCGGACATGGTAAATCGATATCACTCGTAAGTCCATATCACACACGCTTACCGTTCTTTCTTAGGATGTTCTATATCCGTGACCGACAGATTGATAAAGTCTTACTTGGTTAAGCATTCATTTTCCATCCACAAGAAGTGTTTGGGCCAGCTGTTCTTCTTATTTTCCTTTATTTGATATTGCAGACAGAATTAAGTTCATTTTCCTGAATGTGAGTTTTTTATTTCAACTCCTTTAGTATTTCTGCTACACGTCACATACAGCAGATTCAAATTTCTTCAGGATGATCTATACACTTAAAGGCCAGTTAGTGAGATTCCAGAGATGATTATCTACATAATTATGTTATATTTAAGTTATCGTGATTCATTTAGCATTAAAATAGAAGCTTGCTATATTTTTATTTTCGACCGCTTCATGATGATATTCCACCCCACGTAAGCAAAAATGTTAATGTTAACGTTTCATTGCTGCCAAAATTGTGTATATGATGTTCACAGTAAAGTGGACAATTTTTAAGGCCATGCAAAGTTTTTCCTTTCAGCCTATTTTTATATTTCCGCCACTTTTAGATACTAACATTGACATGTGACTAATAAAGAGAGTGTATACATTTAATTAGACTCAAAATTCTGCGTCTTAAGCTGCAATAAAAATATTTATTAGTGGTTAGTGCCTGTTGGGTGGGCCTTAAAAATAGCTCACTTTACTGTGAATAGCTTATGCTGCTTTATTCAATGAAGATGAAGTGCCGCAAGCTATAACTACTGTGATGGACAGTTACTTGGATGCAAATTAATTGTACTGCAGTACAGTATTGATTTGTGAGTATTATGTACTAATGACTCAATTCCATGTTATAGTACAATAGTGCCAATGTTATAATACAATAGTGCCAATGTTATAATGTTATAGTACAATAGTGCCAATGTTAAAGTACAATAGTGCCTATGTTATAGTACAATAGTGCCAATGCTCTTTTGCAACTGATACTGGTAAAACCGAAAACAAAATTTGCATTACATTTACAAATAGGATCAAAGTAAATATTTTGTACGTTTATCATTCTGTATTAAATTTTTGTTAGAATATTTAATGAAGTTTAATTTGCTAAGGTATTCGTATCAAACATTAAAAAAAATTAACGTGTCAAAATGCATACTAAAATCCTTCGTTCCGTGACACAAAAATAGCCTGAAATTATTCTCCAAACAATGACGGATTTTTCTAGAAACACGATAAGTCATCACTACAGCTTATTTACTGATTACCAATACAACAATATAAACTCAAGGTTTTTTCAGAAACTTTGTAAATGTTGACAACATTTTTTTCAGTGTTTATAGTAGCACGCAATACAAAGTTTTCAAAACTCCGTTTGTGAATATATTTACAGCATCTAATGTCACAATAATCTTGCGGCCTACAATCTGTTCGATTCTTCCTCGGCTGCTCCATTGCCTGCTAAAAAGTCTGCGTGAATAACACGACTGAAGAAGTTTAGCAATGGGTAGCTTGATGAGGGCTTGTGAGATATAACATGTTGACTTGAGCCTACATGACTCATAGCTTCACACGCACCTGACGGGGCGGCGGAGTAACTCCTTCGAGAAAGGTCGGCGGGCGATTGTCTCCTGTTTTGAGAAACGTCTCGATTATTTATGAATGTAACATCTGGGTCAGCATAAGCTCATAATATTATCAATACAGAACTAACACTCTTTTAACATAGCCATTTATTTAACCCTGGGGACGTTACAGCGTCTTAAATAATTGTATACATTCATCACACATTGCATACTACCTCGGTGTGATACGAAACAATAGTATTAGAAAAGGATTGAAATCATGACTAAGTTTAACCTGGGAAGAGGGGGAGGAGTTCAAGCGTGCCTCACTCATCCACGTATTATACAGTAAATTCGTCCCCCCCCCCCCCCCCAAATAGGCTGACAGCTTCCTCAGTTAAAGTTAACGCTGTAACTACAAACCAAATAAAGATTATTTTAATTTTAAAATTACTATAGTGGCTCAGTATTACAATGCATCTGGCAATCTGGCAAGTTCATCCACAAATAGATAATGTATCGGCCAGCAAGCCGAGAAAAAGGGTTTGGGGGGAGAGGGGCTTGAAAGTGCTTTACTGGTTGACTAGAATATTGCAATAATGTCCCGGGACACAGAATCGTCGCGAAAACGTGCCCGCAATAATGGCACATAAAATGCATCGTCATCGCCGTGCCTGTCTGGCCGCTGCTGGGGAACAAGTCCTTGAAGAACTAAGTAATCAGCCCCCGCAGTTCCTACCACGACGCGACGTGCCCAGCTGAGGTAGGACGGCGTCGGCTTCCACTCGAGCAGTGTCTCCGCCAGGCAGCACGGAACGAAAAACGCAGAAGGCCGCCATTTCGTTTACGTGGTGGCGCTACGTTAGTGTGTATCCCCCGCAAAATAAATTTCGTCGGGCCGAAATCGATATGAACCGTGGCACCAACTGCGCAACTCATAAACAAGGGTGACAGGCGCCGAACACGTAAAACTAGTTGTCCGTCGCTGTCACGCGCAACGGTCGTCGTACAGCGGCGCAGGGGAGAAACGACCCGGCGTTAACTGCCGTGCGACGCGATAAGCTGGTCGTACGGAGGCAGCTCGAAACAGACTCTCCGGCCCAGCCAGGGTTGCCAGAATGTTCTTGTTGAAGTAGCCTGAATGGCAAATCTTTTGTCGCCCAAATGTCGCCCAATTCGATTACACTTTATATTAAATGCATTATTTTAATATATTGTAAATTTTTCATATAATTTTTTTTATGTATGAAACAGGAGTTGTTTTAAAATTTAAAATGGTATAAGCCTACACAAAATTAAAACATATGTCAAACGCATAAACAATTGCGTGGTATTCAATTCTCCTATTCATTGTCCGCAACGAGTAACAACAGTCTGAATATGAAACCCTCTTCATTTTCATCCACAGTGATTGATATTTAAAAAACTGTTCTTGCTTATGAGAATTAATTACCTTGTTCAAAATTTAAAAAATTACCAATACTATGTCAATAATTCCAAGTAGCCCAAATATCACAAATTCATTACAAAAATCGCCCAAATTACAATAGTCGCAAATTTTGCCTTGAAATAGCCCAAACGGTAACAAATCGTCCAATCTGGCAACCCTGGGGCCGCGCGCTCAACGACGTCAAACACCGGGCCAAGTGGGCGATAGGCCCCCTACCTAGCAGCACACAATTAAAACACAATGTTATTAAAACTACGCTTGTAAAATACTCAAAATACAAATATATAGAACATAAATGAATAATGATTTATATAGCAATTAAAAATGATGATGCTCCAACAGGTTGGAAAACTAATAGCATAAACATTATACAACTAATTCAAAATCTAAAAGTTCGTGCATCGCAGCACCTGGTCGGAAAAACAGGAGTGCCAATATTTACATTTCATCGCTAAATATCACTAGCGAAATATTCGAGACGATAATATCGTCTCAGAATGACAATTTAAATAAGTGGCTTTTCAAACATAAATAAAACGAGCTGACGGGCATGGTATTCCATTCTTGGATAGGTTGGATGGAGAACCTGGTCGACGTCACCTCATATCTAGACTAACCGTGTGATGACCCTTAGTAAGCCTCCCCTAGTGTTGTATGTGCCTTTGGCTACGTGGCGTTACTTAGACGGTCACCCCTCCAAATGTTGACCACGCCCTGCCATATTGAACCATGACGACCAGGCGTCTGCCAGGTTACCAGGGCGGTATGGCAGACGGCACATGAAACCCAGCTCTAGGGATTTAAGTTTATATATAACTTTTGCCAATCTCAAAATTTTTACATAATTAAATTTTAGGATAAGTACAATGAGGTTCGTTCGAAATTTCAATTTTTAACATTTGAAGATAGCCAGAAGCTAAAACCTTACCGCAGGTGAACCAAGTGTCGAATTTCAACGAAATTGCAACCTGTATCTCCTATCACTTCAATAAAATCTTTAGTCGAAGCAAAATTTGTGTGTTCGCGTAACTTCTTGAAAATTGTAGGAATCAAGATTTTTAAGTACATATAATGAAAATAATACTGAAAAAAATTGGGTGCAGTTATGTTGGGGACACGGCTGTTTATGTTGCCTGAATACTCCTACGTTGACGCGCTCGGAAGCCTTGATTTTATTTACGTTACCGGCATCGCTTAACTCGATCATGTGGGGTTTTATGGGTATCACTTGATTGCTTTTCAGATGCTCTCTCCAACCGTATACCAGTATAACTTTTGACTAGGAGATGCTACGACGTTCGTTTGGATTTCAATCGACAGCTCTCGTGTCAAGATCAATCGGTTGCGTGTGTGAAAGAGTGGCGTGGTTATGATGAAATTGTATGAGTTTAATGAAAACAATTAAGTAAATTTAACACAATGCCGGCCTATACTCGTCAAAAAGTGCGCAATTTATCGCAAATCAGATATTATGTTACGACCATGAGTTTTAAATTTAGCCCGTAATTTATAATGGTTTTCAGTCAAGACAAACCGATGAGGCCACCAGTTCTCAGAGGCGATACTCTGAACATTTATTAACGTCTATTGTAAGGGTAATTTCAGAATTCCAATTACCACGTTGGCTCGTATATCAGGCCGTACATAAGCTCGTACAAAAGAAAGTACGGCATCAGGTAATGCGTAGTACCAGTTTTGGCGGTCTCAGTCTCCCAAAAAACCTTCGGACTGCGAACGAAGAACTTCGCATACATAGTCGACAACTTTTTTCCTCTCTGAAATATTTGAGAATGCTCGTTTCCCATCGTGTTTGCGCTGCTCTTTACCTTTTACGTCACTCTAACGGCCTGCAATGCCAGATCGGCCTTTGTATTATTAAGGACTCCTACAGTAGGGCGAGCGGGCCAAAGGATCGATAAAGGGCGTAGGCCCGTTGCTGACAGGCGTATCTACTGCAGTATGGCCTATAGTCTGCTTGCGATTACTTCACACTTTTTGGATCAAAACTTTAAATAATCACCCCCAGGCATAACGTAATTGGTTATCTCCTAAATAGATATGTCATGAGTAGAATATATGTATATGGGAAGTCTCAGTCAAGGGAATAGGGATTCAGAGCCCCAAAAAAAAAATATTTTTTTTAACAAAAATTAGAACATTAATTAAAGGATTGTTTTTTCATCAATGTTTCGATCAATCCCAATCATCCTCGCCCCTTCTCTACAATCCTCAACAATTCTCCGGAATCCTCACCAATCCGCACACCAATCCACCACAATCAGCACTACAATCAGCACTGAAATCAACAATAAACACCAATCCACACCAAGCCACACACCAACACACACACTAATTCACACACTAATCTTAATACCAATCCACACCAATCCACTCCAATTCACACATGAATCACATACTAATCCACACCAACCCCCACCAATCCACACCAATCCACACACCAATATGCACCAACACATACACCAATCCATACCATTCCGTCGTAGTTATCCTTTGCAGTCCATAGCAATCCTTCTCCACAATCCACAGCAAACCATGCCAAGCCAATTCTTCAATCAATCCCAATCCTTCGACCAATCCCAATCCTTCGATAAATCCCAGTCATTCACAATCCTCCTCCACAATCCGCAGTAACCCATGCCAATCCTTCGATCAATCCCAATCCTTGGATCAATCCAAATCCTTGGATCAATCACAATTCTTCAATCAATCCTAATCTTTATAAATCCCCAATCCATGTCAATCCTTCAATAAATCCCAATCCTTCGATCAATCCTAATCCTTCGATCAATCACAATCCTTCGATCAAACCCAATCCTTCGATAAATCCCAATCCTTAGCAATCATCTTCCGCAACCCACAGCAATCCATGTCAATCATTCGATAAATCCCAATCCTTCTATCAATCTTAATTCTTTGCTCAATCCTAATTTTTGGATCAATCCCAATCCTCTGATAACTCCCAATCCTTTTATCAATCCCAATCTTTCGATTCATCCTTCGGTTTGTCCCCACCCTTATGTATAGAAATTGCATTCCTTGCCAACTATCTCCACGTTTGTATGCGTCGACAGAATTAAATTTTTGTATGCAGTCAACTGTCCATGCCTTTTTATAATATTATCATTCTAATTGCACATCTTTCCGTCAATAGTCGAGTGCTCGTATCACAACTTTAACAGATGTGGGGGAGAAAAGGATACGACTAACAAAAATAAAGAATAGCCAATTATTTTATAAAAATGCTGTATTAATATTTTGTAATTACAATTTAAGAAAAAAGCAGTTCATCACACCATGCGATAAATCTCCGATTATACAGTTTACTAATTATTGAAAATATCTCGTCAATGTGCGTGATATCCCCACATTTGTAAAGGTCAATCAAATATCTGACTCTATCAAAAAGCTCATAAGGGTCTTCCGTAAATAGGCAGCCAGTATTCTCGACGTCTTGTGCCTTCTTCATGTTGCTTGTTGCAGAAAATGTGTTGGAAGGGTGTCAGTGCATCGAGAAAATCGCCAACATCGTCTTCAGTACTATCACTGTCTTCTGTTCATTTTCTTCGATACCCTCTTCATGGTCATCTTCATCTCCTGTTTTGTATTCTATTTAAAATTTTGATTTTCTTTGTAGCAGAGGGCCGCGGTGGCTGAGCGGTACGCCTGCTCGCCTCCCACCAAGGTGATCCGGGCTCAACCCCCGGCCAAGTCACTCAAGATTTTCGCATGTGGGAATCATGCTGGACGATGCCATGGGTCGGCGGGTTTTCTAGGGATCTCCCGTTTCCCTAGCTCTTTCGTTCTAGCGCTGCTCCATACTCACCTCAATCACCCTCATTAGCTCTCAAGACCGGGCTGTTAAGAGCCGTTGAAACCTCTTCACTCTTCTTTGTAGAAGGGGTTGTATGCCAATCATTATTTAGAGACGATGAACGTTTATTTTTAAGTTCGTTGACCTCACGCGAAAGTCTTTCAAGTGTACGTTCCACACTAACCGACTCTACTGCACTCATTCCATCTTAAGCATTAACTGTCTCATCATAATCGTCTGTCGAGTCGGTGTCCATCGATGCAGCAAGAGGTATTGCCGGTAACACTTGCTGACTCCCAGTAGACGAATCCTTGCAGATCTCGGCATGTTCTTTCAATGTAGGCCTATCGTCTTGCACAAACTTCATGGGACCAATGTCATAACGCTTCATCGCGCGAAAAGGGCTCTTCGTAAAGGCTGTTCTCTCATGGAGACGAGCATTTTGACTAGGTGAAAACTGGATCACATAATTGGCACAGGCGACAACCAGTTAGCAATGATGAAGGTCGCGGCTCCATGATCTTTGAGGTCAAGGCAGGCCTTCGTATTCACAATTCATCTTCGTGGTATTACGACAGAGCGCCTCAAAATCGATGTTCATGGTGTAAGAACGTAAACTGTAATTTTTTTTCTATATAGAACTGGTTATATTTACAGTAAATAGCCTAGCTTGTGCCCACAAAAGGCTTTCCACCATAAAATTTATATTTAAAAAATATGGGAGCGCTCTGAGAAAACACACATAATTGTTCGCCTCAGAAGAAAACATGTAGGTAATTACATAACAATATGTTATTTTTTAATGCTTGGAATCATATGTATATAAAATATAGAAATAAAAAATACATATATTCCCATATTTATCCTACATAATTCTGCATAGTGTCAATTAAAATCAATTGTTACTTATATATATACCTATAAATAACATCGTATAAAATAATTTTATAATTCTATATTTATGTATAAACAATTATCTACATGTTTTCTTCTAGGGCAAACGAGTACACTGGTTTTTCTCATAGTGGTCCCATGTTTTATACATATAAATTTTGTGGTGGAAGGCCGTTTGTGGACACAAGCTAGGCTCTTTTCAGTAAAAAGAACTTAATTTATATAGAAAAAGTGACAGTTGACTTTCTGACACCATGAGGTTAACATCGATTTGGAAATGCTCTCTCATCATACCATGAAGATGAATTGCTAATACGAAGGCCTGCCTTGACCTCAAAGATCATGGAGACGCGACCTTCATTATCGCTAACTGGTTGTCGCCTGTGCCGATTATGTGATCCAGTTTTCACCTAGTCAAAATGCTCGTCTCCATGAGAGAACAGCCTTTACGAAGAGCCCTTTTCGCGCGATGAAGCGTTATGACATTGGTCCCATGAAGTTTGTGCAAGACGATAGGCCTACATTGAAAGAACATGCCGAGATCTGCAAGGATTCGTCTACTGGGAGTCAGCAAGTGTTACCAGCAATACCTCTTGCTGCATCGATGGACACCGATTCGACAGACGATTATGATGAGACAGTTAATCCTTAAGATGGAATGAGTGCAGTAGAGTCGGTTAGTGTGGAACGTACACTTGAAAGACTTTCGCGTGAGGTCAACGAACTTAAAAATAAACGTTCATCGTCTCTAAATAATGATTGGCATACTACAAAGAAGAGTGAAGAGATTTGAACTGCTCTTAACAGCGCGGTCTTGAGAGCTAATGAGGGTGATTGAGGTGAGTATGGAGCAGCGCTAGAACGAAAGAGCTAAGGAAACGGGAGATCCCCGAGAAAACTCGCCGACGCATGGCATCGTCCAGCATGATTCCCACATGCGAAAATCTTGAGTGACTCGGCCGGGGGTTGAACCCGGATCACCTTGGTGGGAGGCGAGCAGGCGCACCGCTCAGCCACCGCAGTTCTCTGCTACAAAGAAAATCAAAATTTTAAATAGAATACAAAACAGGAGATGAAGATGACCATGAAGAGGGTATCGATGAAAATGAACAGAAGACAGTGATAGTGTTGAATACTATGATGGCGAATTCCTTGATGCACTGACACGCCCCTCTAATACACTATCTACCATAAAGTAATTGGGCACCTGTCCACAATGTTTGTACAGTGGTTGTCACCCCGTTATAATCTCGTAGGGCCGCCTCTTGCGGCTATAACAGCAGTCACCCTGTCTGGCAGGCTCTATACGAGTGTTTGTAGGACGTCCACAGGTATTCGTCACCTTTCCTCTTGCAACCATCCCATGAGTTGAGCAATGGATTTTGGCCGCACCTGACGAGTCCTCACCCGGCGATCCAATTCGTCCCAAAAGAAGTTCTATAGGGTTGAGGTCGGGGCTCTGGGTGGGCCAGTCCAATCGGCGAACTTTGTTGTCAGCGTACCATGCATAGTAGCCTTTTGAAACATGGCACCTGGCATTGTCATCCTGGAAGTAACACGGGTCTATTCCGTAAAATGCCACACTTTTGGGAGCATTTCATTATCCAGAATGTTACAATAGGTCTCTGTGTTCTTTCTATCACTGACAAACACCAGCGGTCCTACGCCGAAGGCCGTGAAACACAAGTCAATTGACGTACTGAATTAACTATCTTCACGGGTGCCCAATTACTTGTTGGTAGATAGTGTACATTTGTTGCAACAAGAGACATGAAGGAGTCAGAAGACGTCGAGAATTCTGGCTACCTATTTCCCTAAGACTCGGATGAACTTGTTCTTAGATTCAGCTATTTGATTGACCTTCAAAAACGCGGGTATCTCACGCAAAGTTGACTGCATACAAAACCTTAATTCTGTTGACATGTGGAAATTTGGAGATATTTGG
The DNA here is from genome assembly GCA_029891345.1 of Dryococelus australis. Classification (NCBI taxonomy): domain Eukaryota; kingdom Metazoa; phylum Arthropoda; class Insecta; order Phasmatodea; family Phasmatidae; genus Dryococelus; species Dryococelus australis. Next base: position 96,028,801 of record CM056993.1, on the reverse strand, counting down.
CGAACGAAAGTAATTTATATACATATGAGTGGTGGGTTAACCGAAGGATTGATAGAAGGGATTGATTCAAGGATCGGAATTGATCCAAGAATTAGCATAGGTTGCTGTGGATTGTGGAGAAAGATTGCGACGGATTGGTGGGTATTGGTATGGATTGGTGTGAGGATTGGTGTGGATGTGTGTGTGTGGAATGGTGTGTGGATTGGTGTGTGGATTGGTGAGGAATCCGGATGAGGATTCTGAGGACTGTAGAGAAGAATTGAGGAGGATTGATGAGGATTGCGGAGAAGGACTGCTGAGTATTGGTAAGGAGGATTGGAATTGATCTAAATATTGATGAAAAACGATAATTTAATTTTTTATTTTATTTTTAAAAACATTTTTTTCTATTTTTGGGACTTTATTAGAATTTTCAGAATTTCGTTTGGGTTCAACATTATTCCAGGTCATGGGCACGGTACAAGGTCACATATGTGGGGTTAAGCTGAATGTCAGCTAAACAAAACATGTTGGTCGGTGTCATAAGTGCCACCTAGGTGCTAAAAATGTAAACAAATGATAAACGAAAAACAATATGGCAATTGGAGTGAATTATACAGAATGAGCGAAGGTGATGGCGGAGAGGGGAATGTTAATACAATGTGATTGATTTCAGGGGGTTCAGACGTCTTCTGGACGTGGTGCTATGGGGAGCCTCCGGAAATGTAAGTTATTAAATATATTTTTAATAGTATTTTTTAAATACTTTTAAATTAATTTTTAAAATAATGTTTTGTAATTTTATGTAGTTTTTTAAATTCTTTATTTTTTGGAGTATTTTGTGATTTTTTGGGTTCAAGGTCGTACAAAGTTATGGTGTCAGGGTCAAAGGTCAAGTTCGAGGTAACTTGGATTCAATATGGTGGTTGGGTGACGTCATAATATGGTAGCCGAAAGACCGGAATAATAGAGCTTGTTGCTGGCTTTGGCTCTAGACCCTGTTATGTCCAAATATGCGAAATTGTAATATTTAAAATTTTTTAATTTCTGATTAAGATTCGAGAACTGAGAGTCAAGAATCGAGGGTAGAGGGTCTTGTGTCAAGAGCCTTGAGTCAAGGGCCTTAAGTTTTGTGTTATGAGTCTTGAGTCTTGAGTTCTGAGTCGTGAGTGGTGAGTTGTGAGTAGTGAGTTGTGAGTCGTCAGTCGTGAATGGTGACTCATGAGTCTTGAATCTTTAGTCGTGAGTCTTGAATAAAGGGTCTTGAGTCTTCAGTCAAGGGTATTGAGTTAAGGGCCTTGTGCCTTGAGTCTTGAGTCAAAGACCTTGGGTCATGAATTTTGAGTTAAGGGCCTTGGGTCATGAGTCTTGAGTGAAGGACCTTGGGTCTAGGATCTTGAGCCAATTGTCAAGGGTTTTTTGGGAATTCGTTGGAATTTTTTAGACATTTTTTTGGGAATTTTGGAATATTTTTAAGAATTTTTAATTTTTTTTTCATTGTTTCAAAATGGTTCCCCAATATTTTTTAATTTTTTAAAATATTTTTTTAAGTATTTGTATACTATTTTTAAATAATATTTTTATGATTTTTAAAACTAAGAATTTTTTATGGGATTTTTGGTTTTTTGGAGGTTCAAGGTCATCCAAGGTCATGGACACGGAGTCAAGGTCTATGACAAAGGTCAATGTTACCTACACCCAAAATGGCCGCCGGCTGACCGGAATGACAGAACATGAACAGCTCCGATTCTCCAAATCCCCATTCCCTTGCCTCAGACTTCCCATATATATTCTACTGTCATATATCCTAGCGTTTCATACATATGTTAACATAAAAAACCTCATTTTTGTTTAAACTGAACTTTTATATATAATTTATCTATAAATTATTATGTTTAATTTGTAATCAATATGAATAAAAGAGTGAGAAAATAGGTGTGTTTGTAATGCATATTGAGAAATAGTTGTCATTCAAAATCTTATTAGACTGTGTACGCAAGAGTGTGGTGCGTTGTTGTCACTTTGGTGTAATTTTCTAGCGTTGGTTAAGATTTGTTTGCACGAGGCGGAGCAGGGCTTCAGGAAAGTCGGTAGTAACCGCGAATGGACTATAAACGCCCAGAGCTCTGACCAGGCGTACACTGTTTTCGTAGCGCGGTGTGCAACTGTGTGTCCTAAAGATGTGGCTGTGCCTTTTAACTGGTGGAAAGTTCCCAGCAAAATTCAATGCAGTTTTTCATCCTAATTTCGTACAGCTTATGTTAGTATATTTCCAGCACGTGGCATTTTTACAAGGCTGCTTAAAAATTTGTTGGAGGAAAATAAATAACTTTCTGGCATGTTGAAAATCCTGAAAATATCGTTTCTTAGACGCCTGAAATGTGTTTTCTTTACGTGTCCAAATTAATCAATCGAGAAGAAGTTTAGTACTTTCCTTGAAATAAATGCAGATTTCAAACACTTTTCGACGAAGATTGTGTGTCAAGTAGCGGACACATTAAATGTCCCAAACCAGACCTAACCAACAATTTAGAGTAGAAGCTACGGTACGTATGATTTTAATGGTAATCGCTGGTTCTCGGTGTAAAGAGAGTATCCGCATGGCAGTTCACTGAACTCCAGTGAAATCTCAGAATTCATGGACGATTCACCGTGAGTTTTTTCCTAATTATGTAGTGGCTCTTACTTTCCCTCGGTAAGCTTTGGGTTCAGTCCTGGCCGGTTACACTCGGAGACTTTTCAAAACTTTTTATTTTTACAAATACACTCAAGCATAACTCCAGTGTAGTTGCTTAATATGAACCTCCCCAACTTTCCGCTGTCGTGATTATCCTCATTACTTAAAAGCAAACAAAATTATTAATCATAATTTTTTTTTTCTGTTGTTGATGAATACCCACGGTCCAGGGCTGTGCTTCGTAGAGAAGTGAAAACAAATACTTCCGACGAGTAAAATACAACTGCTAAATTAGTGCTCATCAGCTTAATTGAGAAAGAGGAGAAAGCGAACGAATGTCTCGAACAGGAAAAACGAGCATCTGGGGACTGCGACCTTGAAACGCATCGAGAGAAGGGGAATTTTCTAGAGTTCGATGGCGTTTATATATATAGGCTGTTCAGGGTTAAATGAACACATTTGAAAACCTTGCTAAAGTTCTACTTGAATACACTTTGTGTATTCGTCCGCCATATGTAAAATTCGCATTGCCATGGGCCTCATCATTTTATTCATCCGTCGATCAAGTGAAACTGTGAAATTATTAGGGAAGTAAGTATCTTATAAATATGCTAATTTCTACAGTTCGATGTATTTATAAAACAGAAAGCTAAATAAATAATTTTAAGTTGTCACAAATGGTTACCTAACACTTTTTATTCGACGTTAGGATATGGAACTACTTTCCGTCCATCGTTACGAACTTTACTGGGCGAATATCACTCGGTGCGCCCATTAAAATATATGCAGGCAGGGGAAGTGATTTTTTCTAAGGTTAATTTTAAAAGTGCTCACTTTATCGTAGACAGTCTTTAAGTAATATTTTTTTGTAGTAGGTTTGCTATAGACTACAAAACTTTAGAAAATATTGAAGCCATTTTTTGTTTTGAAATATAGCTACTCAAACAGTAATATAATCATACACAGTGGTTGCATTTTTGGGGCCGCGGTGGTGTAGTTGTTAGAATACTCGCCTCCAACCCAGGCGAACCGCATGTGGGAATTGTGTCGGGCGATGCCGCTGGTCGGCGGGATTTCTCGAGGATCTCTCGTTTTCCCCCGTCCTTTCATTCCAGCGCCACTCCATCCTAGGGTCTCATTTCATATCATGTTCAGGAATGCAGGGGCACCTACGGGTCCCGGCTGAAAAGCCCGTCACTCGGAGGGTGTTGCCTCGCCCTGGGTCCACCCCCCACACGAATTTATTACTCTTATGATTTAATTATTGTAAACCAAGCTTTAACTGTTTAATTACTGCAATTAATTTAGTGCTGGACCGTTGTAAGCTTCTGGACTGTCGACAAACATTTAAATTATGTGAAGATATCACACTAGTATCGAAAGTCAGTCACACAATTGGATATTTTTTCTATTCGCATTTCTTGTTGTAACATCGTTAGACTTATTTCGAGATAGCGAAATTTTTTTTCGTTTAACTCAATTAAAAAAATATTGACAATGGGTTTACTATGCAGACTAATGGTGCCAAGGAATGCGGGCACATGCATGAAAATTGGTCTAGTGCCTACTCGGCTGTTCTAGGGCAAAAGTTGCTTCAACGTTGTCGGCAGGGGTACCCAAAAGGATAAGATAAAATTGGGGGGGGGGGGGCATTACGCAAACAGTGTCACTGAAATTTCAAAGGGGAGGCTGTATCCATTTTTTTTTTTCGTTTTAGTGTAAGAGCGAGAGGGAAATAAATAGAATTAAAGGAACAAAAAAGAAATTATTATCATTGTAAATGGGGGAAAGGTAAGCGGAGCAGAATAACCATGTGTTTGCTCTTAAAAATGTATTACTTTATACGATAACTCTAGTCACTTATTTCTCTTAGACGGATTATTTTCGGCTTGTTAGCTAATTTAGTTTTAGATGAGTCACGCACTTCAACAATTCGTTTATACACAACAATGAAAATACTTTTTTTGATAATCAAGTTCGAGAGACGTTCGTTTTGAAGGATTGACAAACGATATGATTAATAAATAATCATTACTGTTTTAATTATAGTCAATTGTCTTATTGAAATGAAACTATTGTCGTATTTATAACATTAAGTCTGATTACAGTAATTAATGTTAGGAAAAGTAGTTGTGAGTAAGAATTGTATGCCGATTAGCAGGTCTTCTCGGCACCTAGCGGTAATTACGATCATTCGTAAGTAATAGCATTATAGTCTATTCGCGGTTTCTTTGCACTTTTTTAATCATATCTTTGAATAATCGACTCATGTATGGTGTGTTTAGTAATTTCCTAAATATGCCATGTAACTTATCACAAGCGTTTTATACTTGTGTTCATAAACATAACATTTCATTGAAATGTTTATATTCTCTCTGTAAATTACAATATGTAATCTGTATTTAATATGAATTCAAAACAGTGAGAAAATATGTGTGTTGGTAACGCCTAGTAACAAATAATTCTCATGCAAAATACACTATCTACCAAAAAGTAATTGGGCACCCGTGGAGGTAGGTAATTCAGTACGTCAGTTGACTTGTGTTTCACGGCCTTCGGCGTAGGACCGCTGGTGTTTGTCCATGGTAGCATGAACACAGAGGCCTATTGTAACATTCTTGATAATGAAATGCTCCCAACATTTTGGCGTTTTTACGGAATGGACCCGTGTTACTTCTAGGATGACAATGCCAGGTGCCATGTTTCAGTGGCTACTATGCAGTGGTACGCCGGCTAGAATGTTCGTCCAGAGCCCCGACCCTATAGAACATCTTTGGGACGAATTGGATCGCACGGTAAGGGCTCGTCAGGCGCGGCCAAAATCCATTGCTCAGCTCATGGAATGGTCGCAAGAGGAATTGCGACGAATCCCCGTGGATGCCCAGCAAACACTCGTATAGAGCATGCCAGACAGGGTGACTGCTGTTATAGCCGCAAGAGGTGGCCCTATGAGATTCTAACGGGGTGACAACCACCGAGCAAACATTGTGGATAGCTGCCCAATTACTTTTTGGTAGATAGTGTATTACTACAACTGAGTGCGCAGGAATGCGGTGCGTTGTCCTCTGGTGTAATTTTTCAGACTTAGTTAAGCTTAATTTTCATGAGGTGGAGGAATATGCTGGACTTAGAACTTTAGCAGGGCTTCAGAAAAGTGTGAAGTAACGGTGAATGGATTATAAATTCTGTTCGCCACACATTATGTGGTTTAGATATTCGCTATAATGTGACGCACTCGCTGCTTCGTCCCGCTTGAGTGAGTAGAAGTGAAGGACGGAGCAGTTACGTCGCAAGGGGTGTTTTGAATAACAGGCGAGCGTTAAATCGAAAACCACGTATCTGTTATAAAAAGCGAGCCGCCCCTCACGATAGTCCGTTTTGCTGCGCGCGCTGCTGACCTTGGTTGTATTGAGTTTCTGCGTTTATCTGAAGAATTTTCTAGTGGTTTACTGACATAGTTTCTGTCAGCGTGACTCGGGGTGCGTTGAACTTTCCAGGTTAAGGCCAGAAGAATATAAAAAGTGTGACGGGCTTCCAGGCCGTGAGTTGATGAGTTGACGAGTGACTGGAGTTTTGGCAATAGACGATGGACGAGTGAAACGAGCTGTGAGGAACGTGACCAGCGGTAGGGAAATCAGTGACAGCGAGGATCGGCGCAGTGAAGGGTAGTTATTGTGACCTCTGTAGTAGCTCGTACAACATAATAAATTATTTTACCTTGGCTGTTACAAATTATAAAATATAAAATGCAGAGAAGCTATAACAACTCGCAAATATTAAGGAAGGTGCTATTTATGCTTTGTCGAGCCATAAGTAATGCAGCTCCTAAAAGCGAATTTGTGGCGGAAAATATGCAAAAAAATATTGGGTTTGGCTGTGTTGGGGACACATCCGTTTGTTTTGCTTTAATACGTCTACGTTGACGCGCTCGGACGCCTTAATTTTTTTTTTTTTTTTTTGCGTTCCCGGCACCTCTTCTCTCGATCATATGGAGTTTTATGGGTATCACTGGATTGCTTTTGAGAAGCTCTTTCCAACCGTATACTATTTCTGTATTTCGACTTGGCTTTTTCACGAGTACAGGCCGACATTGTGTTAAGTTTCCTTAATTTTTTACATTCAACTCACACAATTTCACCATAACCATGCCACAAATATTTTTATAAGCGCAATCGATTGATCTTGACGAGAGTTGTCGATTGAAACTTAAAGAAGGTCGTAGCTTCTCCTAGTCAAAAGTTTTACTACACGTAAGTTATGAGAAGCGGCGAAACGAACTCAAAATTGCAGCGTCCCCTTCCCCCCAGGACCCCCCCCCCCCCCCCCCCCGCCAGTCACCGGACCAACCCTCTGTCATGCGCGATGCTTCGCAGTCCTCACTCAATGTAACATATTCATTGATCCTTTGTCAATCGAGTGGTGTAATTGAATTTTGAATGTAGACGATAGGTTCGGAGCTGCGATGCCAAACTGTATCCCCCGATTTTGTTATCATCGGATCTCCTGGACTACGATTTGCCAAAAGAATTTTACTGCCATGGTGTTTAGTGGATATTTTATGGCTTGCTTTAATGCTCATAGTTAAGTGTAGTGAGGATTATTGCTCCTTCCCAATGGTATTCTTGAAATTAGTATTCCATGTTCTACTATTTAGTTAATTATCTGGCGTACTTTACTTTTAAAGTTGTAATGGATCTTTCTTTACTCAGAGTCATTTTACCCTTTTTTATTGGTATTTCACAAGTGTTTAATCAGGTTGGGTGGTTTTTCAGGATATATTAATATTGTTGTTTTTCTGTTTGTTCCAGTGCATGTGTGTTCTCCCCTTCCCCTAGTTCGCCGATTGGTAGCACGCAACAGAAATTTGCAGATGGAATTTATATTTTTCAAATCAAGTTGCAAAGTTGTTGCTCTTGGTGATAACGTATAGATGGGCTTCAATATGTTTGTATTGATTTTGAAATTTTTGTGTCCATGTTTTCTCGATTTTTTTTTTTTTAATGGTGTGCGTCCTTTTCCTTGCCTTCCTTTAGCCCTGCTACGCCCTAAAGAGGTGTAACAAGGCGGAAGAATAAACAACGTGCATACAAGTAGATCTTCAGCAGGGCTTTCAAAAGTGCTCAGTTTTCTGTGAACCGCCTATATTCAAAATACATTGTGCCAGACTTGCCAAATATACTACTGCTGCTCATATTCACTTTAATTAAAAAAAAAATGGCAATGACAGCTACGTCCGAAAAATTTCCCAATAAACTTTAAAAATGAAACATGCCCAGGTCTGTAAAGGTTTTCGTTAATATAGCCTACGATTAAAACGGGTATCCGTAAGGTCATATCGGGGTTTCCGATGCCTGTACAGTGCCCATACAGAACAATGTAAAGCGTGATACACACACCGCATTGAGGAGCATCGCAAAGAGTGTAGGGTGCGTGGATTAGTCTCGTGATGCGCGCGAAGGTATAGCCTGTTTACGGTAAAGTGAGCACTTTTGAGGCGCTTGTTACCTTTTCCTTTCAGCCATATTTTACACTTTAACCACTTATATTTTTAAAAAAAATATTGCCTTGTAAATAATAAACACAGTGTGTATACTCCACTTCACCCGGAAGTTAACGGCTAGGGATAAGATAAAATATATTTATTTAATATTATTCAAAATGAGAGGAATTTCAAAAGTGCTCACTTTACCGCGAAAAGCTTATAGTCAAGTGACGATGACTGCCACGCTATGCTACGCCACGCCATTCGAGCAGGCAAGATGTGGACGGTGCAGAGGATGGTTGCAGTATGTCACTTGGGCTTGCGAAATTTTTAATCTGTGATGCTTGTTCGTTGTGAGAATCACCGCGTTATAAGTGAAGAGCTGCCACGTGAAAACAACTACGTTCGCCGGTGGGATAGTCGCAGTTTAAGAAAACTGACTGCTTGTTAAGGCCTCCACTTACCCGGCGCCTGAACTGCGTTACAGAGAATATAGGCGGTTCACGGTAAAATTAACACTTTTGAAATCCCTGCTTAAGATCTGCTTGTATACACATTGTGTATTCTTCCGGTTTATGCAAAATTAGCATTGCCATGGGCCTCATCACTTTATTCATGCGTCGATCAAGTAAAACTGTGACATTATTGAGAAAGTAAACACTTTACAAATCTGCTCATTTCTTCACCTCGATACATTAACAAAACAGAAAGCGAAAGAAATAATTTTAAGCTACCACAAATGGTTACCTAACACTTTCTACTCGACGTTAAGATATGGAACTCCTTTCAATCCATTGTTACCAACTTTATTGGGTTATTGTCACTCAGTGCGCCCATTAAAACATATGTATGCAGGGTCAGTGACTTTTTTTCCAAGTTTCATTTCTAAAGTTCTCACTTTATCGTGAACAGCCTTTAGAAATTCACGAGTCTCTGCGAAACTGTTAAACGCGAGTTCAACGTGCTGATTTACCGGAAGGGGGGGGGGGGGGGGACGTATTTCAGACGAGGGCTATCGAGTGCTTTCAAAATGTCACGCACATCAGAAACACAATTTTTAAGTATTCCAAAATAGCTTTTTAAAAGCGTTTTCATCTCGAAATATACACATCAGATACACAAAAAAAAAGAAACTAATCGAGGGCCCTGCATTGAACTTTACTATGTACAGACTTTACACCAATGAAATAATAGTTTCACCGCTGAAAGTCCCATATGTACACGTAGTGCGACGAGAACACTGCACGCCAGTTCAGAGCCTTGCGCTTAGTGGCGATGGGGCACTTGATGCGCATGGCCGTGCACCCACCCCCCCCCCTCCTCTTCCTCCTACACCACGAAGCTCCGTGCACTTACAGCATACGGCCGATATATGCTTTGTTACAGCCTATGGCTACGGAGATTGGCCGCTGCGAGGTACCACAGCATTATTCGTGATACATATGTCCCGGAGGTCATTTGCAACTATAGGCTATATTTAGGATATTATTATGGGTAAATTAGGCTAGCTTAATATGCCATTTCAACCATAGGTCCTTACCATCTTTTAATGTTCTAGTAAAAAACCAGTAAGAGCCAGCCCTGCTGACACTTACTGGCAGCTCACTTTCTCTCCTTTAATTTTCAGGTTCTAAGAAGAGATCGGGGGGGGGGGGGGGGAGAGGCCCAATAGCGCCACTTCTCCCACCAGAGAGGCGCCCAAACACCTCTCTGGTTACTGCCGGCATCAAGTTAAAAATAAACAAAGCTCCCGCACCCTCTTTTCTAGTCTTTCCAACTCTATTAACTAAGAGCATGTTTTCCTAACACTCTATCTCCTGTAGCATTCTATTTTATTTTATTTTATGCATGCAATAATTTTTGAGATTTTTACTTCTCTATCGCAAGGGTTTTTACGTCTCTCTTGAAGGTTTTTCCCTTGCTCTTCATTGTCAAGACTAGCTCTAAGTACACTTAGGGAGATAGTCATGGCCCCAAAGTGCAGACCATGGCTGCCCAATCCCTCTTTGCCGCGATGCATGTCTCCTTGCATGATTTTCCTTCCTAGTAGGCGTAAGGGGTTAGCCCTAAGACGCAGTAAAATCCCGCCCTACCTTCGGGTCGTAACTTCACATAGCACTTAGAATAAGGTAGTTAAAAAAAAAACGTCTTCAAACGCGGATAAAAGCTAGCAGGCTGCCGGCGCTGATCGTCGCCGACAAGTTTCTGGAAGTCTGTGTGTTATCAAGTGCAGCTGCACACAATGGAAGTAGTTGCGTACCAGTCTGCAGCAGTCGTCCGCGCCGACCTGCCTACCGGAATAATTTAGTAGTTGTTGGTCGCTGGTTACCGGCGCCGGTTGTGTAGTTCATTGGATATTGATTCATTAATTAGTGCGGTTTTCAAAAGAATTCCTTTGTGGGACAAGCCGGATAAGTTACATACAGACAAAACTGTGTTTCAGAAGTGCTGGAAAGAGATCAGTACGGAAATGAATGTGGATGGTAAGCAAAATAAATGTACAAAGGGTATTGTGCAAAATATGCTGTAAATATATATCTGATTGATTTACCAATCGTGGTGAGCCTTCCCGTAGCATGCCTCTTTATCCAAAATTGTATTATGCAAAATACACATACACTTCATAATATTATCTGCAAGTGTAACATCAGATTCAATGCATTTTGAAAGTAATCGCCATTTGGAATCAAGAATACTGAAAGTGCATTCGATAGATTTCCTGTTTCTACTTAAACGTTTATTAATACATTCCTCCCCAAATGTTAAGTTGTTAGCACCATATGGTTTTAGAAGGAAAGGAAGAAGAGGGTATACTAAATTTCCAATTAATACAAATGGATCCGTAACATTTGTTTCGGGTAAATTCACAGGCTCCGGAATCTGCAATTGTTCATTGATCGGCAGTAATTTGAATATGTCAGAGGCTTGAAATGTACCTCTGTCACTCTATTTGCCACATCCACCTACATCTGCTGTTATAAATTTGTAATTTGTGTCCGCCACACCTTGCAAAACCACAGAATAATATTTTTTGTTGTTATAAATCATTGAGCCTGAGTTTGCTGAGCCTACTACACGAACATGTTTGCCATCAATGGCGCCAATAACATTAGGGAAGTTCCAGAGTTTATTAAAGTCCTCAGCAACACTAGCCAAACCATCCTTCGTTGGTATATGCATATGTTCTAATTGCAGAACATCCCAAAAGAAATATGCTGAAGTATTTGCTATATCAATTCGCTGTAGAACTCGAAAGAACATCACCTTCTCGCTCAGGGGATACGGTATGCAAGTGGCCATATTTGCATTTGCTGCTTTTTCTTAAAGGCATTGTTAAACGAAGAGCTTCCTCTGGTAATTTATGCAAGATGGCACAGGCAAATACCAAATGTATTAGTACTACATCTCGGTCACTAGGAACACAAGAAAATGAACCTCCTGTTCCTGTCTCTACAGATGATGGTGAGCAGGATATAGTAATGAATGAAGACATTGTTGAAGATGTAAGTGATGCTTCGCAGACCACACCTACCCTTGGGCCTTCATGTACTTTAACAAAACTGAAGAAGCGTAGATCGACACCAGGTTATAATGAGATGTTATTAAATCTCGAGAGACAGAATTTACAATATCTGCAATAAAAATAATTCAAGCTACATGATGGTGAATATCTGTTATTTTTCAAAAGTTTACTTCCTCGTGCTCGTAAGATACTAGACTCGTCCAAACTGACGTTCAGAAATAAGGTTCTGGAACTAGTTGAAACGTTCTCATATCACCAGGAACTTTCGTCATCTGAAACCTCCCAACATTCGTTGCAGTATTCAGCCCCTGATGGTCACACAACCACTATTCAATCACTGCATTCCTCACTTGCTGAAGCGGTTGCGAATCAACTCACGATGTGGTTTATACCTCTTTCTCAGCAGTAAACAATAAAGATCTTGATATGTTTTTAACTGATGTTTTATAGTGAAGTCTCTATACATATTGTAATGTTACTTGACTGCTAAACTAAGCATATCATTTGTGAAGGCTATATTTGCTGATAACAATAAACATATTATCATCAAAGACACACTGTGGTTAACAATGCATACAATTCTAATTGTGTCAAACTTGGTTAACCTTCTAGAAATTTTACGTTAACTTTTTCTTCGCAAAATAAATACACGTTACAATTTTTGCATACTTTGATATCAAATCCAGAAGTTTCCTATTTATTTACTTACGGAAACAAATACTAAGTCAAGTGCAGAAATGGAACATAAAATTACAGTAAAAAGTAATTTCTAGATGTGTACGGAAATTAGTTGTTTTGTACGGTGTATGGATACAGCTCCATATGTGTACGTGCGTTTCACTTCGTACATTTCCTGTCCCAAGACGAATGATACAATAAAATTAATATATGACATAATCGAATGGCTTTAGCTACAGCTGTGCAAAAAGGATTGAATTGTTTTGAAAGGAAATTCTATTTGAAATATTAACTTTGTTTCTTGTAATTCTGAACGGTTATTATTTTTTTAAATATTGCTTTCAGTAGCTTATTTAATTTTAACACTGTTGTCGCAAAAAGTTATGCCTTACATTTCTTTCATTGCGAAATATATTATAACTGTGTGTACGGAAATCGATCCGAAATATATAAATTGCATGCAGCTTGTAAGGAAACTCATTTATTACAATCTGGCAGCTCTGTGTATACATAATAACCTATAGTGCATTATGCAATGACATTCAATACAGTAATCAGACATACAAATTGTGAACACACACATACTACAATAGTTACGTTAGAAATTTCTGCCTATTTGTATTATCACCGTTATGTATAAGGAGTACACATGTGGACATAATTTACCGCAGCGTTATAAACAATATTTCTTCTGGCAAGGATGGCTGCGTGTGCCAATTACACCATGTTTTTTTTTTTCATGCGAAATTGTACTTTCTTGAGAATATAGTCAAATGTATCATACGTCATTCTTGTATATTGGAAGAATCTTTACTCTTCTGGTTTTAGTTCATAAAATAAATGATGATATTCGCCATGCCATTTCCTGTTTCTGTTTATCTTATGTGCACCTGTTTTTCTCCTTTTCAATTTTGGAGTAATGCCTTCAAGGAGGAATAACTGTTGCTCGGATGACCAACTTGATTACATGCCGCTTGTTGCAGATCCGCTAAGTAACTGGAGGGTTCACCTGCTTTAGACTGCCTCTTCTGGGTGTTGCTTCCACGCTGACTTTCTGCGCGGGTCGGCGCCGGCCGCCTGCTAGCGGGAAACCTGTTTCCTTTGTGTGTGTAACCTTTAAAGAAAGTTCATACGCCAGCTTTAAAAATACGATATTTTACCATTTTCGCGATCTTTTTCTCCAAAAATACACTTAATACGAGAAAAGTAAAAAAATAGGGGCATAAGTAATTTTTTTTTTTTTTTTTTTATAATTTCTCACAAAAAGTCTTATTTGGAGAACGTTTATGTGCCGAGATACACGTATTCGCGCAAACAACTATTTCACGAAAACCGCGGGGATCCATCCCACTCGTAAGAGCAAAACGTTCCGGCAGAGTTAGTGACGAATCTTTTGTAGCTGTACGGGAGCTCTACCATCGGAGTTGCAAACCATCGGTGCGTGCCTGTGCTTGAAGACTAGGCTGGACCTCGAGCCACTGGACTTTCTTTGGGGCTACATCAAACAACGTGTTTACAGAGCTCGAGTTGACGACGCTGCGCGCATGAAAGAACCAGGGAAGCGGTTCAGTCTGTTGCACCCGACTTTCTTCGTCCTGTATGAAAAGAACTCGAGTGTCAGCTAGATGTGTGCACGGCGACAAATGGAAGCCACATCGAACTGGCGTAAACGAGTAATAAACCTACGAAAATTAAAAGGATGGTCTCTTATCTGTAACGTCGTTGGTTAAGAGGGTTGATTTGGGGGGGGGGGGGGGGGGGGGATGGGTCTCTTCGGTTCGATTCGGAACTGCTTGACAGTCTTCGGCTCGACTCAGGACGGTGCTTGGCAGTCTTCGGCTCGCATCGAATGTGCTGGAAGCCTTCGACTCAGGATTGTCGAACGTACACGAATGTACTGAGCAATTACGATCACTGAATCTTCAATCATATATGTCTATTTCTGACAGACAGTAGCCATATTTGTTTTATAGGCATATGTTATGTCAAATTGAAAATCATTATTTTTTATCCACTTTAAAATTTCTTCATTGAATTTTAAAAATTTGATTTAAAAAATTCATTTTTATTAATTTGTACCGAAATATTACAAAATGCATTGCGGAACCCTACGTAAGTCTCTCATCCGATACTACATCTCTGGTCTCCTCTCTTCAAGTCCATTTCTTGTACGAGGTCAGAATCTGTAAATTATTGTCTCGACTGTTATATAGGCAAAAGAATGCTATTCGGATTTTTTTCAAAATTATGGTATGTATGTGTTATCAAACTAAGCCTATCACACGAGTAGCGGCCGCCTGCAGATGTATAATTTAATCATGGTATGGATCAGCTTCCACGAACACTTATATAGGTGTAATAGTGCTATGTCCTAGAGGTGTTGAATGTACGAGGGCTGCTCGGGAAATAGCCACTCTTATCTTTCGTGTTCTTCTTGACCACCAATCTCGCAATCCTACAACCTTTCGATCATTCACGCAATATTTCCATCGTTTCCCAATCTTTCATTAAATCTTTCGATCACTCTCGCAATCATTACATCAATCTTCAAATAATTCGGAAAGTCTGTCTATCAATCTCGCAATCTTCCAATCTTTCCATTTATCTTTAGATCACTAACGCAATATTTCTATCACGCTCCCAGTATTTACAACGATATTTCGACCTATCTTGCAACCTTCCATCAATCTTTTCTCTAACCTTTGCAATCATTTTTGCAAACATTCCATAAATATTTCGATCAGTCTCACAACATTTTCATAATTCTCGTAATATTTCCATCAATCTGTAATTCTTTCGTCCAGTCGTTCGATCAATCTCACTAACTTTCGATCAATCTCGCAACCTTTCCATCAATATTTCAATATTTCGTTGAATCTTTCGACAATTTTCGCAATCCTTCCATCAATCTTCCAATATTTCGATCGATCTTGTAATATTTTCATCAGTCTTCTTATCTTTCCAGTAGTAGGGAATAGCAGATTGAGGCATAACGGGATCTGAGATCGGAGCCGGCCGGCCGCCATGTTGTTACGTCTAACATTTTGGACCCATATGACCTTGACTTGACATTTGACCATTGACCTTGACATTTGACCATTGACCTTGACCTTTGACATTGAACTTGACCACGGAGAACTGTGACCCCAAAACCCCAATAAATTGCAAAAAAATCTTTAAAAATTATAAAAAATGTATTACGAACTATGTATGAAAAAGTTGTTTAAAAAAGTATAAAAAGGTATTATTTAAAAAGTATTTAAAAACTATCAAATATCATTAAAAACAATTTTAGAATTATATTCCCCTCAGCAGCCATTTTCCCGAACGATTTCCCTTTTTCACTTAAAATTTCCATTTCTCCCTTAAAATTTAAATTTAAAAAAAATTCTGAGAAATTGCAAGAAGTATATAAAATTTTATTTTAAGAAAAAATTACGTTTCCGGACGTCCTCCCAGCACCACATCCAGCAGACGACTGACTCCCTCTCCCCCACTCCTCCACCTATACCCATTCTATCGTATCCCGCCATATTTGTTTTTTCGTGCATCATTTATTTATATATTACTGGAGGTGGCCATATTTATTTTCTCATACATCATTTGTTTAGATGATACATGCAGGTGGCCATATTTCTTTTCTCGTTCGTCATTCATTTTTTTTATTCTTCAATGTGAGTATTTTATTTTAAATATTTTTTATTAAAAATATTTCTTATATATAAAGCAGAGAGTTTTTTTTTTAAATGAAACACAGCACATCATTTTACATAAAATTTATTGTACATGTAATAAAATACACAGCTTTATTAATCTTCTTCGACGTTCACTGGTCAATGTCTGCCTACCCGACCCAGGACTTAAAGCAGTTAGGTAAACCCCACCACCTGAAGTATGCCCTTCCATTATGTCATTTCGGCACCTTCTCGATCCTTGAAGCTAGCACTGGCCAATCGACTCATCGTACATAGCCCGCCTCCTTAAGTTCTTTGATGACTGGAACTATATCGTTCGTGTGGGAGTAATTCCCAACACTTTACAAAGTAAACAGTAGCTGTAGCCTATCCATCTGCTCGTTCGAGTCGTCCCAGAATATGTAGTCGATGTTCTTGCCACCGTCTATCTTCTTCAGACCGTCGCCACTTTTCACTGACGAGGTCTGCGTGAATTTAGATTTTTTCGTGATATTCGTCCTTATGAACACCAGTAGGGGGATTGTTATTTTGGTAAAGCGCATGCATGAGTTCAAGCAAAGTCTTGTATTCCAGCAGGTCGGATTTTGTAAACTCCCTGGACTCCTTGCGAAATAGAAGTTCGTATAGCCCGGGGATTCCATGTACCATGTAACTGCCATCTCTGATGCTGCCACCTGGTAGAAACTGTATTTCATCAGTACCGATGAACCATTTATCATTATGCCTGTATGCACCGTATGTCGTATCATTATTACGAGATGTGCACTATGGTAGGTACCGTAGAGCCAAAGCAATAGATTTCAGGACTCTTTTCCGTACTTTCTTCTTGTGTGGCAAATCCACATCCGGTCCATCGTCCTGATCCGACTGTACTACCATCATGTTTTCGCTTTTTCAAAGGCTTAGCGGTATTGTCGATTTTCGACTCCACAGCTATGGGTGCTCCATAGCTCTCCCGGAGTACATCGAGACGACGAGTAATGAGCTTAAGAATTTCTTCATTTATATGGTCGCGTGAGATTTTGGCTCTCTTGGCGAGCAAATGCTTTGAGCGGACAGACTGAATCGCCCACTGCAGTTCGCTGGCAATGTCCACCGTCATACTGAATAAAAATTCTCACTGTCGCTCTATTTTATAGATTTAGTCGTGACTCTCCGCCAAAACATTTTCAATCTTGCTCAGACGTTTGCTGCAAACATCCAATAGGTCCCCGCTGTAATTTTGAATATCGGTTTTCGTGGTGAGGTGGGAAATATAGGTATCATATGTATGTGTCATACATCCTTCCAGGTTTTCCTGATTCTTTTAATTTTGCACAAATGCTAAATTCAATCTGTCGATAATTTTCCTTTGAACACTCTTCACCTGCTCGTCCATGGCCACCATATCGCTGACGATCTCTGTTTTCATATCCTCCATCTTTGCCCCGAGCTCGGACAGGTAGTTTCGAATAATGTGTTTTGTTCAGCCAACATACTGCGCAGTTCCGAGATGATATAATTACCAGTTTCTAGGACGAAATTTTTACCCAAGTAGCAAAATATAATTGGCCTACATGTGCAGATCTGATTGTGAACAAACAGCCCACATTCGACATCCACAGGCATTCAAGAAGTGGAAAGCACCCGCAGATGCATGTGGCACACATGATGAATGATGACTGTGATATGATGTGTTTACGCGTGGGCCATATACGGACATTTAACTGTGAGCAGATGTCTGGCAAAATCAGAGTTCCCCGTAATTTAACCACAAGAGGGCCACTTCTGGATGTACTGTCGGCTGATGTTTGGCAAACCAAGAGTTGCCCATAAGTCAAACACAAGCAGGTCACTTATTCTTGATGAACTGTCGGCTGATGCCTGGGAAAACAAGAGTTGCCCATAAGTTAACCACAAGCGGGCCACTTCCGGCTTTCGGCTTCTGGCCTGCCATAAGTGAACCACATGTCATTAGCCAACTGTTGGTAAGCCACTTGTGGCTCAGCTATTCGCCACTTGTGCCCCATGTAGACGCATCTTGCCATGTATTTTCAAAACCAAAAAACAATTGTGTCTAGCCCAAATAAAATTTATGTGTGCCAATATCCATAAGTTTTATCATCAGCTTTATTTCAAAATTAGTGAATTCCTTTGGATAAACCTGGAATCGAACTCATAAACCTTTACGCTACAGTCAAGTATGCTATCAACTACTCTACTATGTACATTCTTTCAAGTAAATCTGGATACTTATTTCGCATATATAATGCATTATTAGCTTTGTTATATAGACAATGTTAGTATCCCGAGCTAATATTGGGATTTGTGTGTTTTGTTTAAAAGACTAATATTTTTGTTTCGGACTACTTTCAGGTAGAATTTAAAATGTAAAATAATGATTTTTGTGTGTAATGCTTTGCAGGTTTCTGGTCTAATTTTTTTTTACTATTACTAGCAATGCCACGTGATAATTTTACTTCATGTATATGAATTTAAAAAATAAATAGAATATGCATATGCTATTTGCTACTGCACATCATATAGTCGGTATTCCATAAATGAAACACAAGTTTGCTGATCATGTTTCCACAGTAATAAGGAACAGTCGGCATATCACAAAAGGCAGTATGTAATCTTCGGCAAACATCACCCACACTATCTCTACATACTCTAAGATGACTGTGGGTGTTTCACAGACATTTGCTTGTGCGCCATATATGAAATTCCGTTAGTCATTTTGTGTTAAATGGCCCACAATTTCCCACATGATGATGACAAACTATAAGAAATGGACCGTTCTATCATGCGAGGGCTTTATACGCAATCATGATCTTATAATCATACTCTTTGGCATACATCAGCCACACATTATTTTCATATACTAAGATCCCTGTGGGTGTTTCACTGATGTTTGCTTGTGGGCCATATATGAAATTCTGTCAGTCATTTTGTGATAAGTGACCCGTAATTGGCAACATGATGATGCCCAATTATCAAAATTGAACCTATCTACCACATGAGAGTTTTGTATGGAGAAATGATCTAATTTTCATACTCTTTGGCATACATCAGCCACATGTTTTCCATGTGTTCTAAGATGCCAGTGGGTGATTCACTGGTTTGCTTGTGGGCCATACATTAAATTCTGTCAATCATTTTGTGTTTAATGGCCCACATCAAAAATACTTCCCAAGCAAATGCAGTGTCGATTGTTCTCATGGTCTTATTGTTTACCACATAAGAAAACACGTACAGTCATGTGGGTGAACATGTACCACCTGTATCTACAGTTGGCCAACTGTATCTACTTGTTGTTTGCTACTGGGTTAGTAGCAGCATCCTCGGATCGTTCAGGTTTGCCAACGATTCGAATTATTCTCCTACCAGCATAACAAGTTCCATCATTTCCTGTTACAAGACAACCTCCATCTTTGTCTTTGTGAGGACGCAGCTCGAGGCTACTTTGCCCGAATTTGGATATGCTGTATCTCATTCTCGATGGCTGGCGATGAACTGATCAAACTCACTCCAGCACAAGGCTGGCTTGTAATCTGTAAATATCATGTCCATATTGACGTGCTCGTCGTAAATGTGGTGTAAATTAGTATCTTCCATGAGAAACAGCACCAACACATTATCATTATCATTATCGCGAAGCATCTGTTTGGGTATGCACGAATATGTCTGGCCGAGGTACACACAGTCCAGGTACGCATGACGTCCCATGCTAAAATATTCTTGAATAAAAGTTTGTTTCTCGCAGGCAATGTCATCGAAGACAAATAGCGAATTTGACAGTGCTTCTCTCGGAGGTACGATGACTTTGTTATCACTGCATGGGAAGAAAACCCATGCCTTCTACAGCCTGTAGTACTTGTGCCAATCGCCGGTATTTCGGTTGCTGGAGAGATTTAGAATGCAGGTACACATTCTCAAACCGAAGCCGTTCTCTTCTTCCAGCAGGCTCAGTAGGCCGCACGTTTTCCCGCAGTTTTATTGTCCAGCAATGATACACCTCCCTGTATACGGAAATAGGCTTCCATGTCGCGATACGTGGGAGATACTTTCATCTACAGCATGAATGTGTATGGGTATAGTGACATCTTGCTTGACGATCTGTATACTGCTTACGTGTGACTGGTTTATATCAAACATTGGGGGAGGAGGAGGAGAATGGCGAAGAGGAATATGAGGAGGAGAAGTAGAAGGAGGAGGGGGAGGTAACATATATAAGCCTCTTGATGACATTATGCCCATTTTAGAATGTCTTTTCAAATTATCACTCTGAGTTAACTGTCTCTGGCAGAAGTTGCACTAAAATGTCACATTGGAATATACGATGCACCCGTACTGTTCCAATTCTAGAACAATTCTGAAACGAAAAGGTATAAGGGTTGTATTTATACTTTTCTCGCTCAGTTCACCGCAATATCTCGTAGAGGTATGACCGTAGCTGGAAGCGGGATCGTCGATATGCTGATCAACAATCTACCATTTGAGATGCACATTCCTGGATACAGGTTCTGTGGGCCAGGAACCAAGCTAGCTAAAAGGCTGTCACGAAACGAGGCTGGCATAAATGCCCTGGGCGAGGCGTGCAAGCAGCCCGACATCGCATATTCCCAGCAAATGGATCTGCAAGCCAGACACCAGGCATACATGGAGGGAGTCAAACTAAAGTGAGTAATTGATGAAACGTAAGTGGTGGAGGCTTGCCGACCAAACACTAATTAGCCAATGAAAAACATTGGCTAATTGGGGCCGACAGTGGAATCTATACTTTAAACACATAAACAAATATGGCTGCTACCTGGTGGTACACAGGTGATGAAAAAATATGAAATCTAATATGGCACTCGCATGAAGGTGAACTGCAAACTATACAAAAATTACATTAAAAATCAAACATGGAGAACTGCACCTAGTAATATGGCTGCCTCGCAACATAGCAGTCTCCAGTAACATATATAAACAAATGATAGACGAAAAAACAAATATGGCCACCTCCAGTAACACATAAACAAACCATGTACGAAAAAATAAATATGGTTGCTGACAATAGAATGAGTATAGTAGGTGGGGGGATTGCTAGTAAGGGAGTCAGTCGTCTACTGGATGTGGTGCTGGGAGGAATTCCGGAAGTAGAATTTTTTTTAAAATAAATTTTTACATGAGATTTTATAAATTTTTCGGGAATTTTTGTAATTTTTAAGGAAAAAAGGAAAATTTTAAGGGAAAAAGAGAAATTTTAAGGGAGAAAGGGAAATTGTAAAGGTAAGTGGCTGCCTAGAGTAATTGAATATTTAAATTATTTTTAATTACTTTTCAATAATTTTTATTAATTTTTAATAATTTTTAAATAATTTTTAAATTTTTTTAAATAAATTTTTAAACAATTTTAATAACATTTTTGCAATAATTTTTTTAATAATATTTAATAATCTTTTCTAGTTTGGGGGGGGGGGGGTTGGGGTTAGAGGCCACCAGGGTCAAAATCAAGGGTCAAAGATGAAGGTCGTCATATAGGTGTCGTCATATATGTGTGATATAACTAAATGGCGGCCGGCTGACCCTGGCTCGAATCCCAGATTCCGTTATGCTTCAACTGGTTATTCCCTACTACTCTTTCCATCAATATTTCCATCAAACTCGCAATATTTCTATTAATCTTTCGATCAATCTTGCAATACTTCCATCAATCTTTCGATCGATCTCGCAATGTTTCAGTCAATTTAGCAATCTACCTATCAATTTCCGCAATCTTTCGGTCATCCTCACTATTTTTTGGTCAATCTCACAATTTTTCATCAATCTTTCGTCCAATATTTCGATCAATCTCGCAATCTTTCCATCAATCTTTCAATTAATTTTTCGATCAACCTTCAATTCATAATCAATCTATCGGTTTGTCGTCTGCCTCCGTCTTTACATATAAAAAAATTAATCATTCGCCATTTGTATACACACATTTGTACTTGATTGCACAAATGTTTTGTATGCAGTCCACTATCCACACATTTTTATACTTCTTCATTAAATATCTGTATGTAGATCTGTACTTTAGTAGTTCAGTGCTCATAGAATCACTTTAAATGAGAAGGTCAGGGGGAAGGGGGGTGGGGGAGGTGGATACGACACATAAAAATAAGAGAAACTATTGTTTTATAGAAAAAATTCACATTTTACACATCACAATCTCAGAACAAAGCAGTTCATTACATCCGGCGAAATAATCCCTGACCTTTAGTTTACTAATGATTTAAGACAATCCATTAATGTGGGACAAATCTCCACATTGTTTCAAAGCGACGAAATATCTGATTATATCAACAATTTCATTAGGATCTTCGGTAAACATGTAGCCAGTGTTCTCAGCATCTATTTCTTTCTTCATGTCGTTTGTTGCAACAAATTTACTGGAGAGGTGTGTCAGAGAATAGAGTAAATCACATCATCTTCAGCATCAACACCATTTTCATGTTCATTTTCATTAATCCTGTATTCGTGATCATCTCCACGTCCTGTTTTGTTTTCTATAGTACGTCTACTTTTCTTTGTAGCAGGAGTCGCATCGTCAGCATCAGTATTGAGAGCTGATGGCCGTTTATTTTGAGTTCATCTATTTCACACGAAAGTCTTGCTAGTGTATATTTCGCGTGAACCAACTCTACTGCACGACGTGGGTCACTCATTCCCTCTTAAGCGCTAACTGTCTCATTACAATAGCTTTTCGAATCAGTACTCATCGATACGACAAGTGATATTGGCGGCAACACTTGTTGGCCTAGTCCTCACGAATGAATCCGAAGTTCTATCACTGGGCTAACTCGCTCGGTATCAATGTCAGGGACATGCGCATAAGGTAAACACCAGTCTACCTAATTTTTGTCTACATCATCGCGTTATTTATGACGAGCACCTTTCACCATCGCAAAGTATGTGCTGTACATTGGGTACCAATCAAACTCTCTGTAGTGGAATGGAAGCATATATCACCACTAACAAATAGGGTAGGAACAGCGTCTTCAGAATGCCTTCAGTATGCAGAAAGACTCGTGGCCAGATGCACTATTTAAGTTAATCGCTCAATCCGAGATCATGCCCGATATTGCTCTAACACCATCACAGAATACTATTGTGCCAATCGAGTTCAGCGAGTGACTGGATATCGAGGTGAACTTTATTACGAACCATCGGATAAAGTGACTTAAAAACATGATCCAAGATCAGTGGCAACATCATGATAATTTGCGTAGCAATTCATGGGAAGAGGCCACATTGTCTACCCAGAAAGTTACAATTCTTCACGATAATGACAAACTTTACACACAGGAAATTTTACTATTCTTGCACTGGAACAACATGGAGAATCCTTACATTTCGGATTTGACCTGATTCAGTTTATATCTGTTTGACCACAATAAAAACATCTTTAAGAAAGGCTTTTTCGGGATGGTGCAAGGCAAGTATAAATGATGGTGTCCGAAAAATTGTGGAACATCAAGATTCTGATTTCTATAGAGAGAGGATCTTCAGTCTCATGCCATGCTAGTGTTGGTGTATATATTTTTTAAAGGATAAAATGGAAAAAAGTATTATAAATAGGAGTGTTGTTTAACACTAAAAGTAGTTTGTGCATATGCCACCTTACCATAGTAAACAAGTGACAAGTGACCTTATTTACTGCTCTGACATCGTATGCACACATCAAAGCACGAAAATAAATGGATGGACATCTGAGGTCCAGACAGTTACAGTGTATCAAAGAGGTAACCCACAGCATTAGGTGGTCATGAATAAGGAATCTCTAATGAGAAATTTCTTATTAAAATTTATTTTCCGATGTATCTGTCTTGAAGCACTGTATCAATTTTTTCACATGTACTTTGTATAGCTGTTGTATTGTCTTAAACCAAAAGGCCTAGTAATAAATATTTAGATGCTTAACGAACTCTGCAGGGAAACTATGCCAGTGTGATATTCTCTGCTTGCTTCATTGCCCCTCTTGCCCCTACCTAGGAAACAGTGCAATTTTCCGTTCAAAGTGAGGGCAGCTGAGTAAATCGACGCTAAGTGTAACTGTTTCATTCGCTCAACTGTGTTGCCTTTACAAACTTACTCATTGAGTAGGTGGCTATACTGAGGGCAGCTGAGTAAATCGACGCTAAGTGTAACTGTTTCATTCGCTCAACTGTGTTGCCTTTACAAACTTTCTCATTGAGAAACCTTGCTTCACACCTACACCACTAGGTGCGGCAGTCTTCTCGGCCGAAGGGAAGGACCTTTTCTTTTTTCGTTACCAACTACAAACCAGACACAATCATTATCTTTTCACCCCCGCATCTATGCCCTTTCCGGGTAATACAGGGATGTAAGTATTTCCTTTAACATATAATTGTGTTTTCTATATTATAACTTTCCTTTCTTTGGCTCTCTCGGGCCATGGTTTAACATCTTTTTTTTTTTGTTACTTTACATACCATCACCCTTTGATGGATTGTTGCTGTATACGATTGCAGAGTATATTTTATTTTACTGCCAAGCTAGTTGGAGGGTGGGTGTCGTGTGGTTGATCCTGCCATCCACCCTGACTCTCCCAGCAACCCAATGTATATAATCCTAATTTTTCTAAGCCATTGTATAGCGACTCTTCAATATATTAATTATATCCATCCTTCCATTAGGCAGCAGCTGGGAGGGGGCATTTGGACCCCTTTTCGATCGCCCTCCCCTGCTCGTATGTATTCCATAAGTCTGGATTCTCGTCATATAATTCTCCTGTTCCATGTTCCATTGCCAAGTCCATGTATTTCCACTCTCTATTATCCTGGTTCCTTGCTTTGTTCATTGTTCCCCCATGGTTAATTTTCCTTGCATGTTGGCAAATCTGCATCATGTCTTCTAACTTCTTCAGAGTTGGGGGGGGGGGCGAAACACCCTAAACTCATCAGTTGCCTTCTCACGAATCCTTTGAAAGTTCTACATATTTGCACTGAGATTACCCAGTCTGTGTTGTGGGTCCGCTACTACTACAAAATTGATATAGTGGTTTTTATGTTTGTCCACTTTAGTTGAGCAGGTCCGCATCCAGCATAAAAGTTTTTATATTGGCTTTCTGTAAGTATTAGGATGTGGTATCATTTTCAGGGAGAATTATCTTCCATTTCTTGTGGGTTATTTTGTATCTAAAGATCAAACTCTTATAATCTTATAGAAATTTCCTTTGAATATGCCTTCATTATCTTTACCTTACCCTTGTATATTATATCACGTATGTCACATTTGTTTTATTCTATATTAAGTCTTCTACAGTATTAAATTTTTGAGTCCTCGATCTTATGACAATATTGTAGTAGCTACATGTAACATTGTGTCTTCAGTGTTGCATAACCTACAGAGAGGGGAGTGTACCAAACTACATCTGTATATATTTACTTGGTAATTCCCATGCATTGTTAATATCTGTGACATATGATAATCAGTGTTGATCCAGTTATGACAGACTCTGTCTCTTATATCAGGGAATATTCTGTATGTTGTTCTCCCCTTCTCCGAGGAATCCCATCTCTTCTGGTAGATGTCCAGCTTCTCTCTTCTGACTTAATGATTCCCTGCCACAGATGCATATGTTCCATCAGTTGCATGCATTAAACTTCCTCGTTCTTGGTATTACTAACAGATCGAGGGGGATCATTCAAGCCATCACTTGCAATACTTCAGTATATGTTGTCCTGTATGCTTTTGTAATCGCAAGCAATGAAGCTCTCTGCATCGTCAGTAGAAGTCTCTGTTTATGCACTAATATGGCTTTTTCATACCACACTACAAATCCATACAATGCAATTCCAAGGAACACATTCTTGTGAAACATTATCATGGTTTTAAATCCAAGTCCCCCATGATGATGCGGACACTGCTCTCATTTTCATGAAAAAACTTACATCTTTATCTATGAGGTACCTGATGTGATCCTGGAAGCGTAGCTTGCTATTCAATACCACTTCAAGATATGCAACTGTGCTCTTTATCTTCGCTGGTCTTTCCTTAAATCTTATCATTGACGATCTTTGAAATATTCTCTTTAGTAGCATTGTACTGGTTTTCTCAACAGTGAATTCCAACTTAACGATCTTTCCCCCATCTCTCGATCTTCTGTAATGTTTATTCTGTTTTGTGTTCCGATTCAGCTTGGCTCCATGCTGGAATTTTCACAAGAGCGCCATCAGCGTAGACAAATATTTCACTTTCTTTCGCGGCTCTAAATGCTATAGTGAGTCAAAAGGACGTTCCACAAAACAGGTCCTAGGACCGATCCCCGGGGACATCCCTTAGACATTGTCTTCCATACAGATATGTTGCACACTTTGTACTGACTTATTCTGTTCGCAAAGTAATTAATTCATATCACATAAATATTAACTGGTTACTCCTCTATCTGCTACCAAATCACTTCTGGCCACCGTGCATTATTGAAGGCTCCACTTATATCAGGGAAAACTCCCAAGACATAAGATTGTCGACAGGATTTTCCATCCTAACCAAATCAAGCACAGATTTTTCTGTGCCTCTGTCTTTCCGATAACCATGTTGTTGCTTATAGAGTTCCTCAGTTGCTTCTAGAAACCCTAGTAATCTTTGATTTACTAACTTTTCCAAAATCTTTTCCAAACACTAGCAATAATCTAAGGGGTCTTTATGATTTTGGGTTTTTTGGGTCTTTATTTCCCTCATTATACAAGATCTTGAGAATTCCATTTGTTCAGATATTTGGGAAGCATCCATTATGTATACAATAGTTCATCAGTTCAAGTAGGTCCTTTCGTATCCTGGGAACACTCGCTTAACTATTTCAGCAGTTATCCTATCACACCCAGGTGCCTTCTTATTTCTCAGTTCCTTTCCTATTCTATCAAGTTCTTCTAAATAAAAATATGCAGTATTCGGAGTGTCTGGTAACTGTGTCATTTTTCTCTCTCTTCATGCGATGAAATTCTTCTTCACCTTCTTCGCTGCCGTCTGGCAGGAGAGCCTGGATGAGTTCTTCTGCATTTTCCTGCTGACTGATCATCACTCTTCCCTGGATTCTTAGACTCTTCATGACCTGGTTTCACTTAACTTTATTTGCGAGTATTTTTTGCAATAATCACATGGACATTCATTTCCTTTATCAGTCACAAAACTTCTTCATGATTCTCTCTTCTTATCCTTTAACAATCTTACACATGCCCTCTTCTGATTTCTGTATTAATCAACCAGACTTAGGTGTTGAGTCTCATCTCTATTTGAGGTGTCTTCTTATCTTCCACACTGTTCTTCTCACCTTTTCTAGTTCTTCATCTCACCATCTGTTTAGTGGGACACCAGGGTTGAAAGTGTGTAGTGTTCTGTCACATGTGTCTTGGGTAACTTTTGTTAACTCTTAAGCTCTTTGGCGCAGATCTTCCGTGTATTCTACTTGTTACCTCTCGATATTATCCATTAGTGCCTCATCGAATATCTTCTTTTCTACAGCCCTATGAATATATATTGTTCGCGGCTCTTCGCTACCTTCTTTATGGCTAGGTGTACATTTAATTCTGTACATAATACACCGTTGATCACTTGATGAGTCCTCAGTTACTGTTTGATTCTTAACCAGTCTGGCTGCCTTTCTTGGTGTAAGAGCCATGTCCAGGAAATATTCTGTATTGTGCGCAGGAGAAAAATACATAGGGAGGGATCCAGGTTCGTTGGCGACATGGAGGTCGTTCGGCAGTAAATAGCGATCGATCGCAATGCCTCGATCATCTGTGACAGGTGAATTCCATTAGCCAGATTTGACATTAATATCAGCATTGATTATCAAGTGTTCCCTACCCAGTACTCCAATTAATTTGCCCCAGTTCTCAAAATGAACTCGGAGATTATCCGAGTACTGGAAGTAGAGCTGGCCAAATATAAACTAGTTGCTCCCAATTGTAAATGAACACAGATGTGATGACTGTTGGACAAATTGTCCATTGTCATTATGTTCAAATTATTTCTCATCCAGATAGCTGACATTGGGTTATCACCAAATGTGATGACTATTCCTGGCAATCCAATCACTTCCCACGTAACGTATAAGTTTCTTGCATTAGCACGATGTCGAAATTTTTTTCATTAGCAACGATCATTACTTCAAATGTTGCAACTGCAGATCTTTGCAAAGTTAATTTGTCCCACATAAATTTTCATTGCAAGTTTCATTGTGCTCCATAGTCAGTCATTTTCAGTTCCATTGAGAATTCTTGCTCGTATTCTGGACATTTCTTTTAATCGACTCCGTGATAGTACTCCTTTTTGTCTCGAAGGCAATTCGCACACACAGGGTTTTATTTATTGCCTTTACATTTATCTTTATCATTGTATTTGTGCCCTTCCATTCCACATGTCAAACATTTTCCCGTACTTTTACAAGGTTTGCTCTGATATCCATATTGTTGGCACTTATAGCACATCATTGGAACTATAAAATCTCTGACTTTGCAGGCTGCATAACTAATATAGATCGTTTCCTGTATACACAAGGACCTTTTAAACCAAAGTTGACATTTTTCTTGTTTTCTTGTTTTGCTTCCAGATCCTTGCAATCAGTTCCTCATTGTCTTCTTAATTGTCTGATTAATTTCGGGCATTTCTTCCTGGATTTGTCCAATCGAAGTCCCAGTGACTTCAATCCTTCACTTTCCCTTATTTTATTGATTGTTGCTTCGTCACCTATCTCTATGAGAACTCCTCCACTTGTTACTTTCCGGAAATTCTTCACCTTCCAGCCCTCCTCGACAGGGTTCACTATTTCCTGGATATTATTTTTTTGTTTCTTCACTACTTTGCCTATCTTTCTCCGGATATGCCAGTATCACTTTCCTCGGAAGTTTTGCCGCCTGAGTAAACTTCCTCACCACCTTTCTCACTTTGGCAAAGGTTAATTTTGGTTTATACACGGGTTTATCTGTTTTTTTTTTTTTTTTTTTTTTCTGTCAACTCTTGGTCTGTTTCTCAAACAGAATTTCAATCCCTTCGCATATTCTTGCAGGAAGGAATAATTTTTGCAGTGTCCTGTCGAGGTAAGACTTTAAAAGGTACACTTTCTGTAAAAGAAAATTTGCAATTGTGCTCCCACCTCGGAATAGGATCGCATGCTTCTGTGCTGTATCCAGCATCCATGGAATGATTGCACTACCAGAACCCCTCCTTCGCTAATCCCTCTCCCGGCCACTGAGAAGTTATTTCATTTTACCTTATGATTCCCCCTCTTTTACGTCTAATCCACTTTTTCCCATTATTCCTTCTTCCCTCTACCCCAATTCAACCTACTTAGTTACAGTTATCAGGATCTGGCCAGGGTCGATATCGCACCCATGGATCACCACCGTAAATTATATAGTTTTCAGCTTTATCGGAATTTAATAAAGTAATTTCAGTATTTTACTATATTATTAAAACTGGAAACTTTTATTGCCACTGTACATTGTAATAACCCCCAAACAAATAATTACAAGAAAACTTTTCATTAAAAGTTAAAATAATTACAAATAAACCCTTTGATTAAAAGTTAAATCAAATGTAAAGTTTAACATCGCACAGTTATGCACAAAGGATAAAGACGGAAGGACTTCCCGATCATAGCGAGCTATCAGTCGATAATCGAAGATGTGCTCAGAAATTTTTGGGTCTTGCCAATAGGGTGGATTCGAACCATCGCCAGTAGAACCTTCTCTTTATATGAGCCTGACGTCGTAGCGGTCACAGCCACAAAAAAAAAAAAAAAACAAATGAAAATATGAAGCCTGGCTGCAACTAGTGTAACCAAATTGCTTTGCTGGCTATAAATTAAATGTCTTAATATTTGAATAAATACTAGAGGAAGCTATGGTAAAGTCTTAGCTACAACAAATGAGATCAAATTAGCAAATTTATTTAGTTTCTATAGTTAATAATTTTAAATTACATTTGCAGATTCACTGTACAACTAAACTATGATTTTAAAACACTTGATTATTCAAAAAAAGATATTAGTCAAATTTCACATTAAATAAAACCCTTTTACTACTAAATTGACCTTTTCGCTTCAGGGCTACGCATAGGAATACTAAATCACGATGTGACTTATTATTGCGATGCGTTACAAAACACCTGAGTGTACATTTGATGTCCATTTTCTGAACCATGCCATGGGTAACGTATACTGTACATGCTGGATGCGTGAAAAATTTTCGCTACATCCTTGCTTGGTTGTGGTGTAGCTTTTTTCTAAATGATATATCGGCAAATTAAATAATATTTTTATTGCTTTGATTATTTCAAGTAATTCTAGTGTAAAGAAACTGGTATATTCTGGCGTCATTCTCAGATAAAAAAAAAATATCTAGCAATCTTTCACTTTTATGCTCTTTGACAACAGAGGATACGACTAAACATAGTCAGTGTTCTTTCCTTTGTAAATGGATCAAAATGTGTTTATTTTTTCCCCTTTATTTTCTCTTTATTGCATCTTGGAGCCACCGTAGATGAGCGATTATCCTACTCGCCTTCCACCAAGGCAAACCAGTTTCAATGCCTGGCTGAGTCACTGGATTTACGCAAGTGAGAATCGTGCTGGACGATGCCGTTGGTCAGCGGGTTTTCTTGGTGATCTCACGTTTCCCCCACCCTTTCAATCTGATGCTGCTCCATACTTACCTCGATCACCCTCATCGGCTCTCAAGACCAAGCTAGTAGAATGATTATGCCGAATCGAGCGCATCTGCATCTGGCGTTTGAGCTCGGAGCTGTTCATGGTTTGTCATTCCGGTCGGACGGCGGCCATTTTCCCCTTAAAAATTTTCCTTTTCCCCTCACAATCGAATAGTTACCCAAAAAATTCCCCTTTTTATCTGAAAATTTCCCTTTTTCCCCTTAAAATTCCCATTTTTCTTTCAAAACAATTCGCAGAAAGGCCATTTTCAGCCAATTCAGGTGATTTTGGGAAGATAGTTTTCGAGGGCAGAGCAGTGCCGTCCATACATTATTGGAAGATGGCACCTTTGTTGTCTTCAAACATAGTGATAGAGGCTTTGTTTTCTCCACACGTCAAGTCTAATTGCGAACATGACTACATTTATAGATACCAAAGTCTGGGCGAGCAGATTAATGAATTTGTGGATTCCATATGTGCATTCCATAATGCATTATAATTACAAATGACTGAACATGAACTAGTTATTGTCAATATTGATAATTTTGCTCTGCATGTACACGCTAAAGATACATTGGTTTCAGTTTCATGCAATTATCGCGAGCTATGTCAGTTAGCTGTGGAAGTGAAAGGCCATCTTGTGGCCTCTAGCGAGTATTGTCTGCGTTTCCCAACTGCTGTACGAGCCGGCTGTGACAGTAACTCAGTGCTGTCCGGGCAAATTTCTCGTATACAGTATGTCTAGTAACAAGGGTTTTCCATGCATTGGAGCAACTGTGCTGTTCAAGTACACTTAGCAAGGGGGTGTCAGCATAGTAGGTGTATGGTGTCGGAAAAAAAAACTGTTTTCATTGTGGCGAGCTCGGGCACTGTGTTCGACTTGTCCCAAGGCAGGAAACAAGGATAGACTGGAACTAGGTGTGGGAGTTCCAGTCGGGCAATAGGTAAAGTCCTGCAACAGTTAGGAAGTGTATGGTGTTAATTACCTCTGGGGAGTTGAATTTCTCTGCCTTAGGTGACATTCGGGCTACTCATTGTGTTTTGAGCAATTTTTTTTTAAATCGCCTATTGGAATGGAAGATCGTATCCAAAGGGCTGGTCGTGTGTATGTCGGATAATATTTGTGTGTGGCAAATGGCGATGTTGTTACGAGTAACATAGTTGTAAACTGACATACCAAATTTGGTATGTTTTCCTGGATATTTACTTTCAGGGGTTTTCCAGGCCTTTCTCATTACACAATTTTAGGGCTCTAAATCCTAAGGAAAACTTAGGCGTCGTTAAATCTAGACGAATTTTCTTTATCATTTGGGTTTGATCGGAACATTTGGATTATTTTTCAGGTCGATGTGGTCCTGGAAGTTTTTTCATCTTTACTTGATGGCACGATTACATCTGAATATTTTAAAAATCAAATAGATCAGTTGAGGGAAGAGTTTAGTGACATCGTCTCTCCACGAATTTGAAAATGCGATGTACTTCTGTATAAGTTTTCCTTGGCAGATTATATTCTGGTGCGCGACGGACAATTCAAATGCTCCCCGCGCCCCTTAAGCAACAAGCCTTTAAGGACATCATTGATAAGTTGCTGGGAGCTGACATTATTGTTGAATCCAATCCACGTCAGACTACTGATCGCTTGGTTTTCTTGTGTGCAAGAGAGATAGCAACAAGTATCGTTTCCCTTTCCGCTGCTTACTATTGATTGTGTCATTCAGCACCTGGGTGAAGCCCGCATATTTTCAGTGCTAGATCTCAATAATAGTTTCCACGAGTGTTTGCTGTATCCTTCCTGCAGGAGCCAGTTCGAGTTCACGTGCATTCCCATAGGACTCTAATTTTGGCAGTCAAGCCTTGTCCCAGTATTAGATCATGTTTTGTGAGATTATAAATTTAAGTTTGTTTTTAATTACATCGATGACATCATTGTGTACAGTGATGACCTGGAATCACATTTGTTCCACTTGCATTACGTGTTTCTTAAAATGTGGGAAGTGGGTTTGACTGTTAATACTGATAAGGTCACCTTGGAAACTAACAAGGTAATATTTTTATGTTATCTGCTCTATGAAGATCAACAGATGATTGATCGTGAACTCTGAAGGGAGTTCAAACTTGTTTAGATGTACTGGGCTATTACTCCTTTGTTATAGAGCATTTCTCAGAATTGGTGTCACCCCTTGAAAAAGAAGGGAGTTGAATTCCAATGTGGTCAGGAGCAGGAGTCGGCCTTTTCCTTGCTGAAGCAGAAGTTGTCTTCTCTTCCAGTACTCCTTCTACTGGATTCTTCGCACCATTTCATTCTACTGGTCAATGCCTTGTCTCTGGCTTTAAGTACTTTCCTGAGCCAGTGGACTGAATTAGGCCTGGTGCCAGTGGCTGTCGCCAGTTGCAGTCTCACTGAGATGGAATGTAAGCTAGACAATTATGAAAAAGAAACCTTGGCTTGTGTCTATGGACTACATAAATTTACATCATATATATAGAACATGAGGAATGCGATCTATATATGGATAGCGAAGCATTAATCTGAGCTTTGAATCACCCTCAAGAGCCGGGCAAGCTAGGTTTCTGGACTTTGCGATTGTCATGTTTCTGTTGCAAAGTAAATCACATCCGAGGCTCCGAAAAACAGATAGCAGATGCCCTCCCCAGAATGTATGATTCAGTGGATTTTGAGATGGGAAATGCTGCAGTTTCTGATGCCTCTCTTAATCTTATACAGGCCTTCACTGAGATATCAAGCCATTGCGGATAACACTATCTGCAGTCAGGTTAAGATAGACCTGAGTGATGGTGTAGCGCTTCCCTATTTTGTGGAAAATGAGTTAATCATTTTTAATTAATTGTGATGTCCACGGCTCTTTCCTTTGGCTGTTTCATGCGTATTATAAAATGTGGTTAGTTTGCTACGGTTTTATTCAACTGGAACTTTGATGAGTTGTTTGACTGCCTTTGCCAAAATAATATTTTTTTTTAATACAATTTTAATATGTGTCAAGTAACAGAAGCTGCACTGGGTTTTAATTGCTGCCCTCCTTTCCAGTTGATAATGAAATGGTATCTAGTCAAGTTTTTCTAATAATTGTTTTAATTGTTATTTAAAGAGTGGTAACTTATATGGTAATTTTTCTTTCCTTTTATAGTCCTTACAAGCTGTATTTGAATTTTACAAATTCATCCATTTTTTTGTGATCAATTCATCCATTTTTTTTGTGATCAATTCATCCATTTTTGTAAACAAGAGGGAATTTGATTGTAATGCTTTGCATAATTTAATGTTTTTTTATGTAATATTTAATTTTGGATGATTCCTCGAGGGTACCTTGGGGAGTTTTATTTACCTTTTTATTGAAAATACAGAGCTTTAAACCATCTATGTTAACATTATTTGTGCTATGGCACAATACCTTTAAACCCATCAAATTACATATGTGTTATCATGATTGGAGTAAAAATGCTGAAAACTCAGGCCACATACGCAGAATAGAACAAGAAAATTACCACTGTCGCGCAGGTGTTGTTTAGGCATACATGAATAAGTGTTACAACAGGTAAATCGAATCCACCACACCATGGGACACCATGTAGTGGTGGCCCATACTGAAATACTGCTTCATAGTCGACTGCTTCTCCCATGCCCCATCTACGAAACCAAACACAGAGGTTGGTGAAGCATCACTTGGTGGCACAACTTCTTCATTGTTGCTATATCGAAAATAGTGTAGGCAATATAGAGCTTGAAATATTTGCACTAGTCATAGGTACTGTGCCAATTGTAGTGATTTAGAGTATAGGTAAACATTCTCGAACCATAGACTATTGGGTTCCTCCAACAAACTCAGAAGCACCCATGTCTTTCCACAGTTGCTTGATCCTGCTATGATAGCTCGCATGGCGTTTGTGAGTAGCTTTCCATGACATGATTCGCAGTGGTGTGAACAGGTAGCATGGTGGTCTGTGGCAAAATCTCCATTGAACTGATAGGTGAACAGGTAAACCACCAGTACTTATGACATCATGATAACATTCGAGACATGGTGATGTGGTTGCCTCGTGCCCCATTGCATCCGAGGTCAGGTGATGGGGATAGCCAATTTAGAGGTCAGGCAAAGTGGATAGCCACACACCACGAAACAAACTTATAAAGTAGACACAGTGAACAAGTTGTGTTAGTATGTCATAATGTGCCAAGGGAGTAAGACCAAGAGTGGCCACGGACTGGTGAATACACTGATCAACAGCCTTCCTTTCGAGGCACACATTCCCAGCTACAAATATTGGGGGCCTGGCACTTGTCTAACACATTGATTGAAGCTTAGCAATGTCCCTATCAATTGGTTGGACGAGGCGTGCAAGGAACACAACATCGCCTATGTGATCAGTAGCAAGTTGGAAGATATGTATGCAGCCGACACTGTTCTCACCAAAAAACCAAGTCGATAGTTAGGTCTCCCAAATCCAAACTTTGCGAACATCTAGCTGCCTGTATCATGTCCAAGATTATGAAAACTAAAGTCAAGAGGGGAATGTATTTGCAGTTTGGAAGGAAGAAATATCCGGAAGACACAGATGAAACCTCGTAAAGTAGTAGGGAAGCAAGGAGGCGTCTTGCCTTTCATTCTGCTAGCATTCGGCATTCTCTGCATCCTTATAAGATGTGTAAGTAGTACAGCGAGGGTGGTGAACATGGCTAAGGAAGAAAATATGCAGTTAGCCAAAGCGATTCATCACTAGAGGTAAAAAACCATGGTAGTCTGTACCTTCGACATACAGTGTAGGTGATAGTGGAGGAAAGAGAAAATTAAATAACAAGCGAAAGATGCAGTCTTAAAGTTACTCGCAGTCGCCCATTCAAAAACATATACATAAAAAATGTTTGCCCATAAATTAAAATTAATCAATTTTCTAGGCATGTTCATGCACTACACAGTCTGAGATGAGTAGGATTTGGCATAGTAAATATAGATACTAGCCATGGGTCGGGGACTAATGGGACAGTGTATAAAATTTGCGGGGATATGGTAGAATGCTTTGACAGCTATGGTAATTTAACGGTGCCACCAGAACTGAAAATATATTAGAGAGGTGTGAGATTATGTTATAGCTACGAAGCAGAGCAGCTGGCACGATAATTGAACTGCTGCAACTTATACCTGCACTTCCTTTCAAGGTAGTTATACAAACACAAAAAAAAGCCTATACTTAATGGGGATCTACTACTTGCAGGCATCAGAGATGTCCGTAATCCTGATAGTGTCTGGTAATAGCTCAGAATTGCGCTCAATGCACTTCCCTTAGTCTGGATGGGGTATGGTCCATTGTGCTCATAGATTTTCAAACGTATTTCTCTGTACAGAAAATATATTAATGCAACTGTATGATTCGTATGAGATTGAAAATATAGGCGAGTACCTTAAACGCATATTGGAGCCAGAAATGGCATTAATGCTACAAGGTAACACTAATATGCTGCACAGTGAGTTTTGTTGTACTACTCAGATAAACTTCACGAAAAGCGACACACTTGTAGTAATGCTCAGATTTACGAACAAGAAGTATGAAGTGAAGCAAACGCATGAATCCACACTGCCAGTAAACATTTTTCACATTAAAGTTATAAGAATAATATGTAATTTGGTTACCGAATCACTCCTCAATGGACATCCCAGCCAAACACTGAACTAATTTCCCGTGCTGGTGCCTCCAGGCTTTAAGCTGCTGGATGTACCAAAGACGCCCACTTATGTACCAGTCAATAGGGAGCATGTACAAGAAGTGAACATCTCAATAGTAGACCAAGACAGTCGTTTGATTAATTTCCGAGGTGCGGAAATAAGAGTAAGTATACATTTACTCAAAGAAGGGTCTAAAATTTAATGGAATGAGTACTAAGTTAATAAAAGCCACTTTGCAGTACCAAACCGAAAGTCAGTATGAGGCGAGCACCCAGTATGTTAACATCTGAAAACATGCTTTCCTTTAGAAGTTTGGGACTGTCGGTCAACAAATATGGACGCTAAAATATTAAACATAGGCGAACCAGCGGGCTTCGAAGACGCGATAACCAAGGCTGAAATGCACTCATCCGTGCTCTATCTGCGAGGTCCGTAGGTACTCTTGTCCAAGGTTGGAACCCTGGTACAAAACCAAGACATATACACTATGCCATGTAATTCATATTTGAGGTTCCGTGGGATGATTACAAAGGCAAGCAGCAATGTACCTCTGACAACAAGAATCATTAGAAATGGTATACTGTACATTATAAGCAGAAACACGTATGAGCTGAATTGATGCGAAGTAGATACTATGAGAGATGTTGGAAATACAGCCACCATAAATAATTACCTTTCATTGATGCACAACCAACATCCTGCAGCTAAAATGGCAGCCTGGGATGGATCGAAGAGGACTTTATGGTTCTTGTTTATGATGGTGGAATATTCGAAATATGTATCCAGCTAGACATCTTGAAAGGTTTCGCCGAATACCACAGGTAGGTAATTACTAATTCCAAGGAGTAGCTAGTTATTTTCTTAGCCAACAGGCAAACGAACATGGTCCTGGATACTTCTGCCACACTGGAAGCCATGTCACTGAAAATACAATCCATTGATTGGCTACTGCCGCATGTCCAAGTAAAAATGCCGAAGCCCGAACAAATTTTTAAATATGCTGAGAAAGGCAGGTATATAGATATTGTGTTTCATACATGGAGTTTAGAAATGTAACTGAGTGTACTGTGCTTCATGAGTGGAAATTGAAATGTCAAAACAAGTTTCACACATTAGAAACCATGCTACACAATATTCGCATTTCAGATGGGCAAACAAAATCTCATCAGTGCAGACTGCTCAATATTCGATTATGCGGACATAAAGAACGTTAAGTTATTCCTTTAAGTGTTACCTGTATGAAGATTTAAACATAGATCTCACGAATGGTACGTATATGGTACAGTATCAAATATATGCCAACTTTCAGAGATCGTACTATGGTAAAACGTATTTACCGATGCTAGAATCCAAGGAATTCATTAACACTGCCCCCTGTAAGTTTTTAATGTTAGCAAACAGGATGATAGGCTAAAGTCTGGCAGAGTCGGCCACAGGATTGAAATAGCAGCTGCTGAGTTTTTCCTTGCCAGAGAGTAGTTAAAATACTAACATAACTACCATAAACAGTCCATTCATCATCAGACTGCAGCAATGTTCGCAAATGTTCAGGGCTGCATGTCACCATGCGGGTTTATTATTAAGCACATCTGCATAGTTTATGTATATAGTAGCATAGCAGCATGTAGATTTCTACATCTGTTTGCATGGAGGATGCTCGATAAGAAAAGTAGGACAGCAAATATGTGCCTGGAAAAACACTAT
The DNA here is from genome assembly GCA_029891345.1 of Dryococelus australis. Lineage (NCBI taxonomy): Eukaryota > Metazoa > Arthropoda > Insecta > Phasmatodea > Phasmatidae > Dryococelus > Dryococelus australis. The sequence goes on along the minus strand of CM056993.1, from coordinate 95,990,705 downwards.
CATGGTCGCTATTGGGATGACTGTGATATAGAATATAATAAATTACGTGATATACTCACAGATATGTTGACCATGGAGGCAGATGGTGTGGTCTTCATGATCAGTCTGGAGCAGAAGAGTTGGTTGAGTATTTATTGTGATGCAAACATAACACTATGCGATCTGCAGTCAGAGTACAGCCACATATCATTAAAAACCTTGAAACTTGTTGCACGAAAACTAAACACAATTGTGATACGTGCAGGTTAGGCTGGGCGTGTCCATGCTTGAACGCACTTCTGCTAAGGACGTGGACTATGGAGTACGACGATGATTGCACATACAACTTTGTTGGGGGGGTGGGTAAAGTAATTGCATTTTTACTTTCTTCCAACAGCCGACAATATAAATATCGACCTGGCACTGAGGTTAAATAACATTATTATTCGTGACTAACTGCGCCCATGCTTATAGCTTGCTCTCTCTTGCTTCATTACACACAGATACTAACAGCTATCACAGAAGTGCTTATAGCATAGCTGAACAGTAATGTGCAATATACGTTATGGTCAGACCTGGTGCTTAGAAAGTGGTACACTGCATTTGGTTTCCAGCTGGTGGTTATATCCTATGGCAAGTGCATGAAAGGCATGTTAAATGCAGACTTCCAGATACGTTTACCTACATGTTAGGTACAACTGATCTTGAAGACTGGCATGAAACTGTCTAACAAGGCTACAGAGCATATAGTATACGGCGGCATCAAGCCTATCGGTAACTATAAGAAAAAGCAGGTGCTAGAATTCTTGTAGGGTGTGTGTGCTTAGGAAAGAAACAGCATCTCACCTCAGTAGAACTCTAGCTCTCCATACACTTACACACCAAACATGTAAACCACGTTCAATCTGCTGGAGGTGACCAAGTACCGTGATGTTACGACTGGGTACCACCATATTTGCTTCAAACCTCCTGGACTGCCTAAGCAAGTGGAAAGATGCAGTGGTCTCCAACAATGGGTGTGTCAAAATGAGAGCGAAGAGGGACGTCAGATCTTATATTCGACACCATGCAGTGTCGTTACATGCTCCGTGTATTATCTGAGTCCAGACACAAAGCTGCATTGCACCATCATCGTTATGCTAGCTTGTCCAAATGAAAAGATTATACATCAGGTGTGGGTTATGCAGCCAATTGCATATGAGCTGTACCACCCCAAAAACTGTTTAATTACCTTTTGGACTGTGACCTGTACAGGCGAATGTCACACGACCATCATGAAGCATGGAGCGGTTACGTGGAAGACAATGTGTTCACCACTAATGTGCGAAGTTTACTTGCCTACAGTAATGTGAGCACGCCGTCACAGATATATATGAAGCAATGACTGTTACATCTCGCCAGCAGTCAGCAGCAGTGCAGCCTTCAGCAGACAACCACCATCACAATGAACAATATGTTAGACCAACGCGATTGTTTACAGTTCCAGCCAGAAAATTTGAGCATATACAATCGGTACTTTGTTGGTTATAGACGAGTGGTACTTAGACCAGCGTTTGGACACGAGCAAGTACAGGTGTGTAATGGTGAAAATCATATGTGGGGATATCATGACACATATGACAATTTCCACAGCACGATTCTACCATGCAACAAGTACGATAGGTGTGATGGAAATTTCCGACCAAACATTTAGTTACCTGCAAGTGGAAACATTCTCGCAATGTACACAGAATTTGAAGATATTACTGAACATCTTCAAGGAAACAAGAAAGTTAACTTTGTCTTCCATGGCATAGATAATGGTGCGACCTACCAGTGGACTGAAGAGTGTACAAGACACATATATACCACTATGCTGGGATACTGTGGAAGCATATGGATGCTACACTGCGTGGTCGAGGTCTGCTGTGAATATAAATAAATATATTAATTAACTTATGTGTGTCGGTAGTACATCATGGAAGTTGAAGCCTCGAGTATGTACATGGATAGTGTGACTGTCCAAGTTAAGTAACATGTCATAGCCAGTGCTGGTGTACGGAAGCTATCTGTGTCCCTGTTAAATGAATTCTGGGACTATTGGCCGAGTTTTTTACATAGCAGTGACGTCGCACCCCCACCACACACATTGATAAACCAAATAAGACCCTCGTATACAGCTCGTCGGCATCAGTAATAGTCTGGCAAAATATGGCAACATTCCAACTCGAACATACTTAATATTCAAATGTGACCCCGGGTCACAGCACTGTCATGTATTCGTACGAGGCCGGAGACATGCAGCGGACATACATGGCGGACTGCGATAGTGTAATGCACTGTCTGTGTCGGCACGCTAGCCTGAATCTTACGAGTCTGGTCAACAACTAATCGGGTGTACGACATACGACAAGTGTGTGGTGTTCTGCATGCAGTAGAAAATGCCACTGCCCTGCACAAAGGATGAAGTCCTTGCTGCCACATGTCTGCATAATGCAGTGGCATTCCATGTGCCAGGTTATATGCCAGCAACAGCGGACCCAGCCTCGGCCCAGGATGTGGTCTCACAGTCAGCAGCACCAGAATCAACCCCTGTCCATGACATCAATGACGAGGCTACGCAGCTACCGGCCATCGTCTCCATACCCGTGATGTCATCAACATCAAGATGTAAGAGGGCCACGAAAACAATGACAGTCTAGAATGTCACGTATCGGCTGAGTCATCGTTGTCGCTGCCGGTGCACCGGAGACACCCCCAAGTCGCCTGCAGACATCACAACGACGATGAAACATCCAGCACCACTGTGGTAGCCATAGCTGTGCCCATCAGTGACGACAACGACGATGCATAAACCATATTCCCTACATGTGGTCTGCTTCCACCTGCACAACCACGTCTGCCTGCAGTAGCTATTCCAGGCCTCACTGCAATGCCGGCCTCCGAGGTTAAGGAGTACCTGCACCAACTTATGAAATACCTGATCGACGCCCTCTAATATGTGGTCTGTATGTCATGTAAATTTTTATATTTAAAGTATATGTGTATTTACACACATGTTCCCAGAGGTTTTAAAATGAATATAAAGTGTGGATTGACATTTCAGTGTAAGTAGATATGTAGTATGCGTGTGTGTGTGTGAGCGAGAGAGAGAGAGAGAGAGGCTTTTTTCCGGCATATGTTTGAACAAATGCGCACAATTCCTTGTTTTTAAATGTATTTCAAACGTCATAATATCCATAAATACATATTAGTTGTGTGTGTTAGTGTGTGGAGTGTGTGTGTGAGAGAAAGAGAGAGAGAGTCTGGCCTAACAAGTGTTCTGTATGTCACTCTTTATGCAAGTAGGGTACGGGTGTGTATGTAACTCTGTTTATTCATGTATATGTGTCAATGCACAAGACTCTGTTGATTCGTTTTAATTAAAAAATATTTCAGAAAATTTATGTGGGGTGAGGCGAGAGTCATATGTAGGTATATCAGTTGTGTAATTATTACCATGAATATTTTGTTTTCTGTATTGCAGAAATTTGTTTTTGTCTGTGTAAATGGAGAGAGCTATGTATAACACACGTACCTAGAATGGTAACGAATGCTACGACATGTATTACATGTACGCTGGAGGCTGCAACTACTGGGTCTGTAGCGGGAGAGAGAAGTCATACAGATTCTTAAGCGTGCGGGACCGCCGCCCCTGCACAAGTGAAGGAGGGATGGAGTGCTCCCTCCCTCCATCCTCACCGAGCATACAGTATATAAAACGCCCACCATCCTGTAGTCCGTCCACAGTCACTTGTCATCAGCCAGCTCGTTCGGTGTGCCTTGTTCGTTTGCTGCCACACACTACCTTCACCTATGCAAGTCATCGATATCTGTACTTCGCATCCAACGTTTGTGGTAAGTGAATCATTTGCATCGGTGCTAGTTTCCCAGACGCACTTAACACTTATATTTAATTTTGTTTACCCATGAGTGTAATCGTCAGTTGTTGGATAGCTACATTAGCGCATGTATGTGTCTGTACGGTGCTCGTTATCTCCATGTACGTAGTACATGCTGGTCGTGTGCGCCACGATAGAGAAGTGGTAACCCTGAGGGCATAGGTGAGGGAGGCATGGCCCTGTCTTCCACTCATGAGTGGACATGCCATTCGTTGGACTTTGTCGGGGAGGGGGGCGAATTGTTTCAATGAATCCTGCTGGTGGGCCCTTTCCCAGGCCATTTCATGGTGGTGCGGGTGCTCATGCCCTTCGAAGGTGGGCACGTGAAGGTGAGTGCCTAAAAAAAAGGTGCGACTGTCCCTTCAAAATATAATGCTCGCTCTCAGGCTGGCAGTAGATTCATGTTCACTTACAGGTATGTTATCACTGAAACACAGCACAGCACGTGCTGCACACACACACTATGTACCATACTAGACTACTAGCAGGTGTTTCACTTGGGGTAAAACATTATCGTACTCGTAGACTGCATATATGCACTGTCATGCACACAATGGCTTTACTGGGCCAGTGTGCTGCGTTTATATGGTGTCTGAGACTCTGATCTACGAGGTAGGGATGAACTGTGAGAGAATGCAATGGGATAGGGATGAGTGGGAGGGAGCACATAGAGCTCATTCTTGTGTACCGACCCATGAGTGTTTGCAGCTGGAACTGAACACGTACCTGGTGGCTACATGTGGCCCTTGCTGCGCAGGTTAAGTATGTTGCAGTGATGGAATGCAATGGTGCAGAGAAAATAGGAGAACCCCGAGTGAACCTTTTTTTTATTTGTACAATCCCTATACTGTGTGGATACTCGATCTATACCTCTTGTGGATGCATTAGCTAGCTGTGAGACATGGAAATGTTGTGTTGTCTCGCTAGCTTAGCGGTTTGCATTTTTCCCATAGGTTCCCTCCAGGTCATCCATTGTCGAGTAGTTCTTAGCACCTTCCCCCAGACCGGCCAGTCGAGACATCCTTCGTCGTTTGGTTTTCCCTGTCTCCCTCTTATACACTCAATATGGTTTCTGGTCTTTCCTCCTTTCCATCTCTCCCTTCTTTCACATCGAAATTTGCATTCATCATCATTTCTTCTTCAGCTTCCACATCACAGCCATCTCCATTGTCTAACACACCTACGATACAGCCACCTGCACTGCAGTGTGTTATCTGCTACGAGATGTTTCAAGTCCACAAAATTGGGTTGCAAACATGAAAGCACCTGCGCCTTTTAGCCGTTCCGAAAGGCACAGCACATGTGTGAGAGGTGTGGGGCGACATTCGCCCCTCCCATAATTTTTACGAAGCACCTAACCATCTTCACTGGACAAAGCATGCAGGCTGTTTCGACCCATTGCAAGTCGTGCAATGTGAAATTTGCTTGCACTTGCGATTGCGCGATGTCACGAATGTGGCTACTGAGCAAACCCCGAAGTTGAAACTCTGTAGTGCAGGAACTGTGGGAGGCAGTTTACACATGCTCACAATCTGTGTGCACAAAGCTCTAAGTGTAATGGGCTTGCCCCACCACCAGCAAAACAAACTCCCAGCCGGGTCCATCTAATACACTACAGGCCTGCTCATAACCCATTAGTCTCCCACGGATAGTTGCTGGCGCCGGGGAAATCAATGGCGATGTGTTTGTGAAAGTGGCAATGACCTTCAGGGGCAACTTAAGGACTTATGTTGCTGCGAACACAAGTGCAATAGCAAAAGACATATGTACATATTTTGACTCCATGCGACAAAACTTCATCAATCAGTTAATCTCAGAGATAGATGTTCATGGTTCCATTAAGTTTAATATTTGGTTGGATTGTGACTATGGGGAGCCCGAGCCTCACAACGACGAAAAGGGCTAGATAGCCTTCAAGTTGAAGATTATGCCATTATTTAATACCTCTGATGTTGATGAAGCTGTCGACTCCAACATAGGCAAGATCTGTCGGGAGGCTGAAGAGTACCAGGGGAAGCCACGTGGCTGTATGCTTACCACTGTGAACAGACTCCAGTTGTGCATTAGCAAATTGGACCTGCTGAGAGCTTCATCATGGATAGATTTGCTGGCCTCTGTCAAGGCATAGAAGGCAGTCATTAACCCAAAGATTAGCAAAGATAATGAATGTTTTCAAGTGGGTCGTTCTTGCCCGATATGTGGAAGGGGAACCCCCAATGCATGAACCGTTGCTACTGCAAAATTGAGGGTAAATTTAATTTTGATGGTCTAACCTCCCCAACCCCACTCAAATATAACAGTATTTTTGAGAGGTGCAACCTTGGTAAGTCCGTGAGTGTGTATGCCTTGGACGAGGAACTGAGAGTCATACTGGTACTTATAACCAGAGTGGAATAGGATCAGCACTCGTGACCAATGACACAAACAACCACTATACTTATGTTACGGAGTTGTGTCGTCTCGCCCATTCCCAGGTTACTGCACATGATGGAAGTATTCATATCTCCAAGTGCTGCTTCACATAATATGATGATTGTTCACGAGTATCAGGGCTGACGAGTCTTCAGTGTCTCGAGTAGCATAAGCAGTACTGCAACCCACAAGCAGCAGCACATGTGGAAATGCCCAAGGCCACACCGACTTGAAGGCCAAGTGTCCTCAAATGTAAAAATCATCACAATGCCAACAAATTACCCATTGTGGTATATGCAGATTTTGAGGCTTTATCCAATCCGATCCATACCTGTGCTCCAAACTTGGCCCATGCATACACTTATGTCTACCAACTGCATGAGACATATAGTTACGGCCTGTATGTACATGTAGATAACAATCGGATACCAGCACACGTCACTACTTCACTGCCGGCCGAACCATTTATATATGTAGGGGAAAATGTGGGCAAGCACTTTACAGAGACGATAGTGGCTACAGACAAACAGGTGAAGGAATGGGTGAGTGAAGTGATTTGGACGGCTCTTAACAGCGAGGTCTTGAGAGCCGAAAGAGGTGAAGGACATTTATGAAACTTCTATAGCTACTAGTACACTGACAGCAACTCAGCATGTACTGTACTACTAGGCAAGAGACTGCATGTATTACAATACTACATTTACAGATATGAATGACAAAGTCAGAGATATTACTCAGGTCGATTAAAATAGGCTGAGTTCTATAAGGAGAACGAACGTACTGAGGAATATTTTTGAGGAATGTTTCGCAACTGTTTGGTTGGCCTGACTGTTTTGTGTGGTCCTTTGGATTGTCAGCTCTGGTTGAAATTTTTTGTGAAGATTTGCAAAGTTTTGCGAATATTTTGCGAAGTTTTTGTGCTAAGTGGTTAGCATTGAGATTCGTATTAGGCTACTTTTTCTATTAGTTGATGGCAAGGGGGTGTATGGTGAGGGGACAAGCTATAGCGAGTTTTTCGAGGGGGTTGAGTCAGGTGGTGGGTTGGTGGCTTGTGTGAATGTTGGAAACCCAGGGGGGGGGGGGTTCATTGTTGTAGTGCCTAACCAAGTGCACAACTTATCTATATTCTTGCATAACCACACTGGCTCAAGGCCCTCAAAAAAGTACCAGGATCGACTAAATTAACTCTTCTAAATGACTATCACTGGTTGCTCCATTAATATCAAACTTTATTACATAAACCAAACTAAACTCAATTACAAATTACACAGATACAATAACTGTTACACTTCTGACTCCTTCTACCTTTAGCTATATTTCAGATCTTTACTATCTTACTTATAATTACTTTAGTTATTACTTTAAACTCCTGTATCTTAGTCTGTAACTACTAATTCTTCTCTGATTCAATAATTACTTTAGATGACATGAATCGCTCTACCCGACTCCTATCACACCCTGCTCGTCCTTGCACTCTACTCAAGATCACCTACCACTGACAGCCTCGAATCACCGGAGCTCCTCCATCGGCACATGTAGTGGAGATGTGGTGAAGAAGGACGGCTTGCCCAAGCCTGGTCTCGACCCAGCTCCTGGATCACATCGGCACTGGCTCCGCCAGACGCTGCTCCAGCATCGGCAGACTCGCTGATCAGGGATCGCTCCAGCTTCACTGAATGACCAACCTCCAAAACGCATCAGGTTACCAATATTTCAAGAGAGGGGGGGGGGGGGTTGTCCGCCGTATTAATGTCTGTGGCCTGCCGGTCAGCTCATCGTCAGCGCCAACCCTGTTGTCCCCCTGGTCACTCTCTCTCTGGCGGGGCGTCGCCCTCGACCATCGGCAAGCATCAACCTCGTGTACAGCTCTCCTCTCACTTGTGCCCACAACATCATGTCATGGTGAGTATATGATGAGAGAAGTGGAGCGACGAGAGGTGTGATGGGGGCATGGCATGGGTGGAGGTTAGGGTATGTGTGAAATAAAAAGTCAATAATTCGATTTGGGAGTCGGAAGATTGGTCGGCTATATATACAATGGAATATAGATTTGGGGGTTCATTTGGCTGCTGATCATCATACCATGGTGCGGCTGTGCTCTGCCATCTTTACAAGAATTAAACCCTCGGTGTGTCACACACATCCAACATGGTTTTTTGCTCTAAGTATATAATTTTTCCCTCGATGTTTTTTTTTTTTCTTTTTTAAGATTTTTCGCAATTTTTTAGATGTTTCGAGTTCAAGTTTGTGGTCAAGGTTACTGTCGCCAGCATTCGATATGGGGGCCAGAGTCAGTCTTGTAATACGCTCGACACCTTTTTAAAATGTTTTTACATTTTCTCTCGATTTTTCAAATTAATCTCACTGGAGTTAAGACCAAGGTCACCAACATTTAACTTGGCATCGGAGTCAGTGATGATATAAGTTCCTAAAGTTTTATTAGCTTCTTTCGATTTCCTACAAATATTTCTAGATTTTTGTTTTGATAGTCACTGAGATCAAGGTGATTGTCACCATCATCCAACATGAAGGTTGGGGTCAGTAACATAATATGTTGGTCGATTTTTAGAAATAGTTTTTAAATTTTTTCCGATTATTCTCGAATATTTACGACTGGGGCGAGTGAAGGTGAAGGAGAGGGGCTGATTAGGTTAGTGGGATGAATATAGGAGATAAATGTTATATGTTCCTTGATTTTTAGAGTAAATGTTTTGACTTTCTTGTGATTTCTCTCAATTTGTATGGCTGGGGAGTGTTTAATTGAGAGGTGGGGTAGTGTAATAATATATACAGTCGAATTACAGTATTATGACCACCTGCTATAAGTCTCAACTGGGCTGGTGAAGAGGGTATATAATACGACCAATAAGCTGGCTGTATATATTGTGCTTTTTATTTTCATGGGTAAGGGAAGCAATTTAACAGAATTGCAAACAGGTTTGGTCCTCGGCATTTCGGAAACAGCGACGTTTGTGAAATGTTCATGTACCACTGTAATAAAGTTGTATTATGAGTGGACGAATGGCACCATTGAGGATAATCGTTGTGGAAACTGTGGAGCTCCACGCACCATTGATGTCAGAGGTGAATGTCGACTATGACGGTGCATGAAGGCCAACCGACAGACTACAGTGGAACAGCTCACCATCCAAATGAACCAGGGGGCATCCAGACATGTGTCTACCACAACAGTTCAGCGAAACATTCTACGAATGAGACTCCGGAGTAGGCGTAGGGTGACTGCAACCATGCTACCACAAGTGCATCAAGAAAAACTACTGAAATTTGCGACTGGACTGCTGCTGATTGGCAACAGGTAGCCATATCCCACGAGTCATGCTTTCAGCTGCGTAGAATGGTTAGACGTCAGCGTATCCTGCGAGAAACATCGGAGAACTGACACCCTGCATCCATTGCTGGACGAACACAAGGTGGTGGGGCAGTGTTATGGTCTGGGGAATGTTCTCGTGGTTCCATAATTCGTGTGTAAGGCACTCTTGATCTACTTCGTTACGAATCCATCCTCGGCTATCACGTCCGCCCTAACATGATGATTGCTTTTCCTCGGGAGGATGGCATATTTTCCAGCACAATAATGTATCTTGCCATACAGCTAGCACTAACAGCACACTAACCAGCACAGCACACTTACCAGCACGTGGCTGGACGAGCATGATCAAGACTTCACAGTTCTTCGCTGGCCCACAAACATCCCTGATCTCAATTTAGTTGAGCATCTGTGGGATCACCTTAATCGTCGTTTTCCCCGTCTGTCTCCTCTGCCACACATCCTTCAACAGCTGTGAGGGGCATTGCAAACAGCATGGCTCCAGATACCCTTGGAGACCTATCATCCACTGACTAAGTCACAGCCAACTCGTCTAGCTGCTGCCCATGTTGCGAAGAGCGGTTACTCTGGATACTAGCAGGTGGTCATAATAGTGTGATTCTATTGTGTATGTTCCTCGATTTTTTTATATATATATTTTCGATTCTTCTCGATTTTCTAATGATTGCTAGGTGGTGGGCACGGAGAAGGGCTGAGGTGAGGTTGGTTGTATGAGCGAGTGGTAGGGTAGGCTAACATTATATGTTCCTCGATTTTTTAAAGATTTTTTCTATTTATTGGTAACTTTATAATAATTGCCAGGGGTCGGGAAGGGGGTGAGGTGAGAGGGAAGATCGGTGTGCGGAGAGGGAGTGGTGGAGGCAGGGGTTATGGATGTGGTAGGTGCAGGATAGCGGCAGGAGAGGTGGCCATGTCTGCTGATCTTCCCCATCTGCTGAACCTTGCTTATAGTCTCGAATTATCCTCTACTGTTCTGGGGACTTTTCGGCTCTTCCTTTGAAGAGCTTCTGATCTGCTTTCCTTATTTTTCCATATTTTTGAGAATTCTTTGTTGATACATGATTCTTTGGTAAAAAAAATTAATTTCGGAAGTGATTTTTATAGTGCAATAGGCAATTTTGTCAGTAACATGGCCGTTCCAGGCCGCCAGCCACCTCGATCTCCTCCTGTGGTATCATCACAGGCGAGTAATCCAGAAATTTAATACCTTGATAACTGTGCCAGAACCAGCTTTTTATATATACTGATTATTGAATAGTCGCAATAAAATCATTTAAGTTTTGATCAAGACTGTATATCATTTGCAATTTGATGTGTGAAAAAGAGAACAAATTATTATAGTAATGTTTCAGAAACCGCATATGTCAATGTACGGTTTCAACCTTACTCGTTACTGTATATACGAAACATAAACCGAATTAACTTGCCCACATTTCCAACATTTCGCTTGAAATATTGCAGCTAAGTTCTAATTTGCGCGATTTTATGCAAGAAATTGTTTGTGAGGGTAAGTTGGAATTAACATCAAAATATATGCCTTTATAGGCATAAATTAACTTTCAGAGTTTTTTCTCAACAAATGCTAAAAATACACGCAGGCCTGCAAAAGTTGTGTCGGTGGAATGAAATGGCCATGTAGAGCAACGAAATTACCAAACTGGCAACACTGTGAATGGATAGCTAATCTAGAGCAAGCTGTTCATGGTTAAGTGAGCACTTTTGAGTCCCTAGTTATTTTTTCCTTTCAGCCATTATCTTATACTTTAACCACGTTTTTAAATTAAGTATTGCCATGTAAGTAATAAACACAGTGTGTATATTCCATACCGCACTCGGAGGTTAACGTCTGCGGATGGAATAAAATATATTCATTGACTATTATACCTAATGAGAGGGTTCTTGAAAGTGCTCACTTGATTGTGGATAGCCTACAGTTGAAAGGCAGCCACGCTATGCGACGGAAGTACGTCACTTCAGTGACTGCTGGCCACGAACACGCAGCCAGCTAGCCAGCGAGGGGGGCAAGGCAATGTAGGGAGGAAATGGAGGGAAAGCGAGAGGGTGGAGTTTTATTTCTCCGGGGGCCATTAATGTCACTCTCCAGATATATATGGCTTCCCCGGCCCTGCTGGTTCGTCATGACGAAGGGAGGGTGAGTAGGGGTGGAGTGCGTCACGGCTTAAGCTACCGCGAAGACGTGAATTAGTTGTTATTTCATCGCTCTCTTCTGGTATTTGTATCATATAGTCCATTCGTAACATCAGACTTTTCTGAAGCCCTGCTTAAGTTCTACTTTCAGGCTATCCCTCCCCTCGCTCAGATAGGGCTTAACGAAGTCTTTAAAATTACGCCAAAGGGCCGACGTGCAGCATTTGTGCTGCGCACTTGCGGCTGTTCACTGTAAAATGAGAACTTTTGAAAGCCCTGCTTAAGATCTACTTGTATACACGTTGTGTATTCTGCCGCTTTATGTAAAAATAACATTGACATGGGATTCATCACTTTATTCGTGCGTCGGTCAAGTGAAAGTGTGAAATTATTAGAAAAGTAAAAAATTCTGATATTTTTTAGGCTTCGATAAATTAAAAAATAACACAAAGCGAAAGAGATAGTTTAAGTGAACAAAAATGGTTACTTAACATTTATAATTCGATGTTAACATATGGAACTATTTTCTATCTATCGTTACCAACTTTACTGGACATGAGTCACTCAGTGCGCCATACTGAAAGACGAGGCTGCAGTCTTGTTGCCCCCCACCACCTCTTGTGCAAGTGTGCGAGTTATCATCTCGTTGCCCACTACCGCCGCCAGTCCCTGCCATCCGCCGCCAACGCTGTCCATGGAGGGGTTTAACAAAACAGCATGCATGACTTCCAGCATGGCATCCAGGGAGACCTGCCTCCTGTCATGTGTCTTGCCACTATGCCTCCCGCCGCCGCAAACCGGCTGCCCTCCGACATCAGCTGCCATCAACCTGAAGATGATACCTTCAACCTCCGGCGATGCAATCCTTCTGAAAGTTTAGTAATCGTTAACACCACGCCTCACCTACCTGCAGCAGCAGACGCCATCACCGGCCTCCCGACATTGCTAGCCACACACGGAAGCAGCTGGGAGCTGTCAGGCTCCCCCCCCCCCAGGTTGTCAACCTGCTTCAAAATGAGTCGAGAGAGCTGTCATTTATACAGCCACCACCGCCGCAGCCCAAGGTAACCGCCTACTTCACATGTTGAGGTAAACTTTTCACCAGTCCATGGTGAGTTAACCGAATTTTTTTGCTTTAATTTTATTGATACAATGAGTTGGAGTACGGTACCCCATAAGCACAAGCAATAACACCATCGCCCCCACCACCGACACAAAGGCGGAGATTGTGTTATAATAAACAGTGTCGGAGGGAGAACGAATTGTTGCGCTCATTTGTAGCCACTACAAATAGAGAAGCAGGAATGTCGTTCTTAAATGATCAGACACGTATTTGTAAATAATTTTTTTATTGTGTGAAGAAACGTTTCTACTGACTTCAAAAAAAACTGAAATTATCAAGTAATGTGTTTTGTACATATTTTTTTTTTAATAATTAAGTGCATATTGTGCATTGATTTTTAACACTACAGAGACATTAATTTATAGCTCGCGATTGTTGAACAATATTAAGGTTTCCTATTATTTGTGAAAAGTACTGTCCCTATACATTTTAGAAAGGGCGTGAAAAGGCTTTTTTTTGTCTGGGGCAGCCATTTCGCGGTTAAAGTGTTTTGGTCCCTATATTCATATAAATATGAGAGTTGCTAGTTTCCCCTTTCTAGTTAATATTTGAGAATATGTCGCGAGTGATAGACAGTCAGTCATTTAGTCAGTCAGAGTTAATTTATTTGTAGAAAATGATGCACACTACGGAAAGCATTCAAGAGGCATTGGTAGATGTCTTGGAGAACTTCAATAATATTTCGACAACAGATAGAAGAACTATTCTACGCTGGGAGAGCAAAACGATGAATGAACATCCAGTGCTGTAAGTCTCAGAACACCGAGAAGAACCTCTCGACTAAACAATTGGTTAGTCGAGACGTTCTCCGCAAACTGTTATTTTATTTTCAATAGTGCCATCCCACAGAAAAAATATTTACAAGTAGGGTGGAGAACAGATGTCAGTCAAAAAATAGAGAATAGAGGACCACCCAGATGTGTTTTTTCGAGAAAACTGGACAACAATAAGATTAGTTACATTCAGCTGACCCCCACACTCGTATGCTTTCAATGAGGAGGTGGGACATAGTGAACTGTCATTCAAATCACACAACAGAATGCTCAATCCAAAAAAAAATTATACAATGGCCGAAACCCCTGTGAAATGTGCGACTTAAAAGCGAAACACAGACAGGCATTTCTTAACATAATAGGAATTGTAATTAATTCTTAGCGAGCGCACAAAATGCAACATTCACATTTCACCGACTCAGAGTTATTTTAGAACCATAGGTGGACACCCCGAAGTCTTTTTTCGCGTAACATCCATATCCATTATTAATGATTTTGCTTCAGAATGGTTGCTTTTGAGCAGAGAAATACTTGTTTGTCAAAATATACAATAGCACTTGTCACACCATGTGGTGCAAAAAGGACGCCAAAACCAGCATAGAGCATGCACAGCGAGTCTTCCAAAATGGGACAGCAAGGCATCATAACCCCTCCCCCTCCAGCTCTGGGAACTACGCAGCAGAGAAGGCGGGTGCATCTGCATTCACCCCCTTCCCTGCTTCAGCACCCCATCACCAGCTGGGATTATCGATCAGTGCAACGGGTTGTGTGCGCAGGTGTTCACACCCCCTCCATCGCCAGGTAGTACACCCCTCCAAGCAGGCTTAGGGAGGTCAGCCAAAAATGGGAGGGTCGTACCCTTAACCCCCAATGCTGGGTTCGGTTGTTGTGCTGCGATCGCCACGAAGACTAGCCTAACACCTGTAGGCATCCCGACGCCTCTCTGTTGGCAATGCTTGTTGGCTTGCTGAACTGTCATCTGAACCACATACATGGCTGTGTATGTCAACATGGCCAGCTACACCACATCCACCGCGACACCCATGCCATTGTGCTCACAGTGCCTCAATGCACACCCATTGGACTTTGTTGACAAATTCGGGAGAGGCACGCAATGTTGTCGTTGCGACCATCGACCATACTCAACAACAAACAGTCTCACAGCATCCATCCACGAACAACCACACACAGTGGAAACAGTCGTGGCTCTGAAAAATTCACTACCTGAAACAGTGCAATCGCGAGTAATCAAGACGAAATCAGACACTCCGAACTATCACACACCATGTTATTGTGATAACCTCATTTGTGAAGGGTAAGGGGCAATTATCCTACATTTCCTGAACTGTCAAACCGAATTCCACTGGGAATGCCTCAGCAAGAAAGAGCAAACAACAGCAAGCGGGTTAGTGTTTACATGTGGTACCTGTCACATCAGTGAAAAATATTGCAACATACGACAATAAATTCAGAACTTAATGTCAACATGTCACATTCAAGAAATCAGTAGTGAGAGGAATATTCAAAATGTTCAATTGGCAAGCGGGCGTAACGAGCAAGATCGGAGGAGAAGCAGGAAAGTGTTGCACAAGTCGCAGGAGGGGAGGAATGCCTCAGATACATGGCAGATATGCAAGCAGGGGAGTTACACCCACACACCAACAGTGCGCACTTGGTGAGCAGAGGAATATCACAAAAGTTGGGGCAAGAAGCGTTACCTCCGTCCCATCGTAATACAACTTCATTAACATACTTATTTATAAGTACATATTTGCCATCTATCACTACCATGTACCCAACACCGTTGTACCCATCCTTACTACCATCACTAAACACACCTTACCCGACCATACCATCCACCGTGCCTTATATGACACTGCAAGCAGAAGCATGCTTGACATATTGACTCGTTATAATCAGACTCCCTATGTGAGGATTGTTAGGGTCAAACCACACGCCCATAAATGCTAATCACAATACTTTGAAATATGTTGCAGCACAGACAAAAACAAATAGTTACCCTTAAAATGTACATAAACAGTTGCAGAAGAAAATGGCAAGTTATAAGGGGCCCACACCCTGAAATGCCTTTCGGTGACCGAATAAAAAGCACTCGTCAGTTCATGCTGTTTTATCAGGAGTACAGAATACACAGTTGCATGTTTTCAGCCTGCAGCGAAGGCTACACGGTAATAAAATCACTAGGCTGGAATGGAATTAAGTGTGCTGATGCATTTACGGATTCCCCTGGCGATGCAATTCCTAGGGGGCGAGGGGGAGTGTCCCGTACGACAGAAAAGAAAAGGTTCTTGAGGAATTAAGCTATTGCAGAGAACTTACCAGTGATGAAGAATTGAGGCCGTCCAGGCGGGAAAAGCGCGAGCGTGATTACACACTGTCCTCCTCCACTGGATGTGGCTTGCTGACAAACTTTTCGCTATGGTACGAGGGCTAGCGGGCAGGGGCCCACACACTGTGGAGGCATCTACTTGGCCATGAGGAAGAACATATTTACCATTACATGTTACAAACAATATTACCAGTAAAAATACAAATCAAATAATTACTCTGAGACTTACCTTGATAATATGGCGAAATGGAATGTTCAAAACACTAATTGCAGTGAAAATAAACATTTATGAAAACAACAACACTGCAAAACAATAAGACTGGGCATACGGGTCTCTAGGCATCCTTTACTTTATTTACTGGTCATGTGTCCTCATCATATGTCGAGAAATATTGCTGCAAATATGTTTGTAAGCCTTTTGATGCAATCACACATGTTTGTGTATCACTCTGCCCGCTCTCTCGGGCCGTTAAACTTACGTGGCATTACCTTACTTTGCACGAATTGCACTTGCCCTATCCTGCACTTACATGCACCACTCCTGCACTCACATGACACTGAATCTACTCGCCGGCGATCAATCGTCGAGTGCGCATGCATGCTGCACTGGGATCTGCCGGCATGAAAAAATGCCTAAGGTGGGATACGACACACGTCAGAAGAAAAATTTGATATATCACTGTTTATTATAAATTTACAACACAATAGCAGGAATATAATAATTCTTGCACCTCGGTATCCTGAGGTTATGCTTATCTGTTCAACTTCTGTTGATTTCACAGATATTCATACCACACCAATAGCCTTGTGATATTACTTTATCACACCATTAGAAGATTGTAAATAATTTAGAGCAGTTGTTATGGGATTTTTTATAATTATTTATCGTATGTAAAGGGGCATTACACAGGCACTGGCATCCTTTCCTCTTCCTCCGATACCTAACCTATTGTGTGTTTGATACCAAAAGAAATATAAATACAATTCAATGAGTTTATTAATAAATTGGAAATTCAGAATGCAATTTTAATATTATTTGTATGCGAAAACTTCGGATATATGCTGCAGAAGTATATAATAAGTTCAAAAGTTATACATATTTCTATGCCCATTTATTAATGTGACAATTTATTCGCACATCCCATTTACGGGAATATGGACATTGATAACGAAGAAAGATAAATACAAGTCAATGGAGTTTGTAATAACTTAGTAATGCAGATTAAAACTGTAATATTATTTGCAAGCATAGACCTGGGAAATATGCTGAATATGTCTATACAATTCTCAGAATTTTATTCAAATTGGAAGCACATTTACTTAGTTGGCATTTATTTACACATGCAAAAGAACGACAATTTGTAAATAATACTTATTAACTTTTAAAACTTGCCAGCTTTATAATCACAAAACGTACACATTAATTTTCACACCTGAAATACCATAGGGTGACCGTCGTAAGTACGCAAGTATGACCAACAAGTATACAAATTCAAATACCCACCAAGTATAGATCCTATGAGTACTATACTGGGAATTGCAACAGTGCTAGTATACACATACGGTGATGTTTTTCTTCCGGTGACAAACATGCACAAGTATGCAGTTTTTGAGAATTCAGAAACATCCTAAGTGAAGATACAGGTTTTGAATATTAACAAAAGTAATAATACAGTAAACTTTTCATTTCAGCGCTATTTACGGCATCTATAGATAAATAAAAAGTAAACAAGATTAATTGGTTTGCAAACTTTTGGTCTGCTTCTCTGTATTGAGTCAATTAAGAATCAAAATCAGTTTCACACAAAATTTAAAGATTACCTTTAAACAAAGTAGTGACCCGGAAAGAAACAAGGAAGCAAAATACAAATGGGCTCTGCAAAAAATTTAAATCGCTAGAGAAGCATTTTAAGAGGAAAAAGAAAACAGTAGATAGAGAGAGAGAGAGAGAGAGAGAGAGAGAGAGAGAGAGAGCGAGAGAGAGAGAGGACATGCCTTAACATGGCACAGCTGGTGGGACAATGTTGGGCGTGGAAAATTGCATTATCAGATCCAGTTGCGGGAATTGTTGAGTGAAAGTTGGCAGTATTTGTTACATAGGTTGACGAAAGGCAGACATGGTAAATTATGTGGCGAGCGGCAGTATGTAAGGAGCAGATTGTAGAAGCAGGATAGGTGCTGAAGTCAAAGCCGGCTGGTGAGAAGTGGAATGAGCAAACTGCACTGCCTTGTGTACATCTGCCACATACATGCTGAGAGTATGTGACAGTTGTGGTGCGATATCGGCCATTTGTGTACATTGCCAACACGTTAATTTGCTGTCTTGTATCGTCAGACTTTTTCCAGGCTGTAAACATTGCCAGTGTGCATGCACAGCACACACCCTGCATTGTAACACATCACTGCTTTTGCCCTCAGGACATACTATGTGGTGACATTGCATTGGTTTACATTCTGGACCAGTCAGTAAGTCTTTGTACAGTGGAAATGTTCTGTGGATTATTATTGTAGTTGCACTGAGAGCACTGAAAGTTCCGGTCTTGTACGGCCGCGAGTTCAGGTGTAGTTATGCACGTTGGATGATAAAACTGTAGGCACAAATTACTTAAGGTCTTTGTAGAAAAAAATGAGCTGTTCTCCCCATACCATTAGTTTATTTTCTATAGTGCCATCCAATAGAAAATAAGGTTTTACATGTAGGGTGGAGAACAGATGCCAGTCAATGAATAGATAATAAATAGAGGTACCTTGGCCCATGCACAGTATATCTGGCACAAATTTATTTTTGCTTGGAAATGTATTGCCTGAATTTTGTTGAATGATATCGGTCGAAATTTTAAATTTGTAATGGCTTGGGATTTGATTGTTTACATCATAGATCCTCATGCGTTCGCAGTTGTTTGAGAGGTGGTTGGTCGCTGGACTGGTCTTGAGCACTTTTGCAATTGGTTGTGCCTAATTCTGATTTGGCCATGACATCCTGTGGGATGGGGAGCAAGCATTGCCAACAGAGAGGCGTCGGGATGCCTACAGGTGTTAGGCTAGTCTTCGTGGCGATCGCAGCACAGCAACCGAACCAAGCATTGGGGGTTAAGGGTACGACCCTCCCATTTTTGGCTGACCTCCCTAAGCCTGCTTGGAGGGGTGTACTACCTGGCGATGGAGGGGGTGTGCACACTGCCGTGGTTAGGTGAAGCTGCACAAAGTTGGCACAAGGCCATAAAATGGGTAGCTATAAAACGAACGGTTCCTGTAATTAAAGTCTATTGCAATGAAATGATTGTTAGCGAAAGTTGAAGTGCCACCTGAGCACGCGAAATTCGGTCTGCATGTCCACACCCTCGAGAGAAAAAGATTTGACTAACTTTCCTTGCACAGCATGCTGGTCGGTGTTGGCGGGCAAGAAGGCCGCGCTGACTTCTTTGTTACACCACACAATCTGAATACTAACACAAATGTTGCTTAACTGTTTGCAAATGCTACATAATTAATTACACAAGACATAGAACCCTTTTATACATAAAATGCACTGAATGAAAAAAAGTGAGGATGGCACATGTGAAGAATGAAAATTACAAGAACTGACAAAACTGCACACTAAGGCCTGCAGGGGGCACAAAAAAACAAAGTATAGGGCTCTATTATATACCATTGCGTGATCAGGCGCCCTTGAGCATCTTATAATCTCAGTATCTTTAAATTACACCCTGTTTCACCAGGTCTACTTGTTTTATACGTGCACGTGGGCGCACATGGTTGCTCTGTCACTTTATACCTGCACTGCACTTGCTCCTTACATCACCAGCGCTGCACTTGGCCCCACTGGCCGCACTTGTGTTGTGTTTGGAATGAAGTAACCGATCTGATGCACTACTCAACTGGTGTGCACGAGCGCCCGGTAAAGTGCTGATCCCTGCAGTGGATGCCGGCGATGGTAGGCAAATGGGCTTGGGGAGAGCACGAGGCTGTTTGCAGCTGTCGAGTTTGCAGCCTTCTGTCACAGAAGGAGCAACTCCTATGCTCCCTACAGCGAGGATGTAGTGCATAGGGCTCCCTATGTGGTGGCAGTCTCATGTCATGCTTCTGCTGCTGCTGGCGGGACTGCAGTCTGTGGCATGCTGTGGCATCATCGCAGGTGGTGCAGTCCCATGGCGGATATTTTTGCCTCTTGCAATGTCGGAGTAGTAGTGAGCCAGCCGAACCGCTATACTCACTGTCCCCTTCACTGCTGACTTCTCCACTCCCTTCACTGCTGCAGGTGTGCTGATTCCGGTTGCCACCAGATAGAACAGCTTCTGTAGACTGACATTCGCTTCTTGAGGCTCCCACAGTAGGTTGGCCTGCACCCCGACCTCCTGACTCTCATTGGCCTCCATGCCTTAAAAAGGCATTGCCATGGCGGGATATTGCACGTCGTCTTCCACGTCCTCCACAGGAAGTAGCTATGCTGCTCCCAGCTCTTCTGCCCGAATGGTCGCATTTGATGGTGCTGCGCCATCGGACTGCTCGATGCGGGCCATCGGGCTCACTCCTGTGGACACCTGTGTGTCGGGTAATGCCGGAACATCTGTGTCTCCTCCCGGTACCCCTGCCTGAGGTGCTGCTCCATTTTCCATTGTTGAGACATCACCAGGGACCTTATCAGCACCTCCGCCATCATGGGTCGCCTGGTTGTCCTCGTGTGCCACCGGCTGTTCCAGCCCTGTGCTACTTGTATTTACACCAGGAGCTCATTCTCCCCCTTCCATTACCATTCCGCTGTCTTCTGCTGTCAGTTCCAGATGTCATGGCCTGGTTTCTTGCAGTGCTGACATGACTTAGACCCCTGATGAACCCCGTGGTGTTTGGTGTCGAAGTTTCTCTGGGACAAGGTGTTCTGGCCTCTGCTGAAGGTCCGGGACCACGTTAGTCATTATTTGCGGACAGGCGCTGCTCGTCCCAAGCTGGGCCATCCTGGACACCTCGCTCGTCTTGCTCGGGAACATCTTCTGCTGTTGCCCTGACATCGTCCTGGTGTGTCCAGACTGTTTTTCTGCCAATTCTTACCAGGTAAGTGGTTTGGTCGATTGATTTTAGTATTCGGTAAGCCCCATCCATCTCGGCATGAGTCCCATGCAAACATTCTTTTTCGCGGCCGACTGCAGGTGAGCTTTTACATACACTACATAACCTAGTATGAGTGCTGCTGGCAGTCGTTTAATCTCAGGCAGCCACCATGCTGCATACTGTAATTTCTGCTCTCTTTGCTCATGGTACCTGTGTCGGCACCTTTCCTCATTTGCGCCACTGGCCTCTGCTTCGATACTGTTTCTTTTGCGCAAGCAATTTCTCTTGCTGGGCAACATGATATTTCTTCCTAACAGTACTTGAGCAGGGGATTTACCTGTTGCTGTATTGGCATAGTGTCGGAGCATGAAGAGTGCGGCAGGAAGGTGATCAGCCCAGCTCTTGTATTGCTCACACACACATAGCCCAAGTTGCACCTTCAACTCTTGATTGCACCGCTACATGCGGTTCGTACGAGGGTGATAAATCCCAGTAATAGATGCTACTCTCCCCAGACAGTACACAGCTACGTCAACGTTTCCCCGTGAACTGTGTGCCATTATCTGTAAGGAGTACTTTTGGGTCCCCAATGAGCACAAAATGTATTTTGCATCGCTTTCGCAATTTGCCCTGTTCTTGCGCTGCTAATTGGGTATGCCTCTACCCTATGTGAAAAATTATCCATCACAACTAGTATAAAGTGCTTGCCCCCTGCTCTGATTTGAAGTATGACCCATTAGATCTAAACACACTGTGTCAAAAGGTTTCTTTGGCTGCCTTGGCTGTTGTTGAGTGCCGCCTGTTCTGCGTGCTTTAAACAAATTAAAATTGTTGCATTTTCTGACCCAATTATGCATTCAGTGTGTCAAACCTGGCTAAAAAAAAATGTTCCTTTACATTTCTCACTGTCTGCTCAGCCCCAGAGTGATATGCTGTCGAACTTAAGTGTGCGTGTGTGAAACTTTCTCCCTGCACATCACAGGAACATAGAGTCACTATGTTGGAGGATCTCTTCAGGCGAGCAAGTTTCTACGCGGTCCTTCATTATGTGCCATCCTTCTACGTGTTCTCTCCCGCACTTCTCTCTCATTACCCATGTGAACATACAGTTTTTCTGTGCGGCTAGTACTTCTCTATACAGTTCCGACACAAGCTCTTCAGTTTCTAGGATGTTTGCTTTATTCACGTACGCCTCGGTGAATGGTTCCTGTGTGACGGGTGGCAACACTTCTTCCCACACGATATCATCGGTTACAGTAACAGTGGGGTTTGGAGTTGGCGACAGTGTGACTGCGAGTTCATTCTCTCTGCCAGGCACATGCTCAATTATGAAATCGTAAGCCTGTAACAGCAGCAGTGCCCATCAGGTAAATTTTCTTCGAGATTTGGGCATGATGTACAACCATACTAGGAAGCAATTATACGTTCTGAGAGTAAAATGTCTGTATTCTAAATACGGTTGGTATTTTCTCACTGCCCAGATGGCAGTGAGGCATTCTCGCTCATTAACGTCATACCCGCATTCTGTGTTTCCAAGTTTTCCATTCCCAAAATCGATTATCCTCTTTTCGCAGGTTTCATTGTATTGGTAAAGTATGGCACCCAGCCCCTCCTGGCTGGTGTCGGTCTGCAAGTACAAGTTTTGCGCTGTGTCGTATCTTGCGAGTGCAGGGCACGCCCGGAATTTCTCATTGATGTTCTAAAATGCCATTTCCTGAGCACCACCCCACAAATACCACTTATGTGGAGACAGCAGGTCCATGAGGGGTGCGGTAATTATAGAAAAGTGTTCAATGTGCTCCCGCAACCAATTAACCAGGCCAAAGAATTTTCGCAACTGTTTCCGCATGCATGGTACTTGTTGACATTGTATCAGTCCCAGCTTCTTTTTTATAGTTTTCAAGCATCATTCTATCATTTTCAAGCAACTTTTGATCTTTTTCAAGCAACTTTTTATTGTTTTCAAGCAACATTTTCAAGTTCCTAGAAACTCCATTTGACTCCAATTTCCGATTCTCAAAATCATGCGAAAATCATGTAAATTTAAGCTAAAACAAGAAAATTGTTAAATTTTTCTAGAAATGTCGATGCAGGATTTGTGTTAATTTAAAAACAGCAAATTTATCTAAAAAAAAAAAATTGCAAAATCAATAAAAAAATCAAGCAAATTTCCAAGTTTTCCCCAAATATGGGCTCAGAATTTGTGTTAATTTAAAAACAGCAAATTTAAGGTAAAAAAAAAAAAAACAAGCAAAATAAGCTAAAAATCAAATGAATTATTATCTTATTATTCATTATAGTTTATATTCAAATCTCTACTGATTTTCCTAAAACTTCTATTTGCTCTACATTTTCACATATTTCTCGAAGTTCATATTTATCGTCAATGTTATCTAAGAGTGATAATTGTAAGTCTTATAAATTTTAATGAAATTTGTAAACAAATTCTCTTATTTTGTCAGATGCATTATCAAATCTATAGGAAAGCTGCTTTGAACAACCACAACATTTTTAAATGTTAGTCAGACTGTAAGGGAACAGAGGCGACTTCATATTTAATTATAAAGAAAATAAATATATTAAGAGAAAGAAAAAACTAATTTATATTTATTAAAATGATTTTTTATTCGATTATACAATTTAACTACACATCTAAAAGTTTGTATTATAATACTTTAACATTTTGATGTTTCTTCCATTAAATAGAATCTTTGAATAAAATCTTTGACACTAATGCTCATGCTTTAAAACATATATAGATTCACAACGCAATTCCAGTATTTCTTCTTTACAAAGTAAACTATCTAACTGTTTTGACTATACAAAATATTATGTTTCTTTTCTAGGACACGGAATTGATTTTTTATATATATACACACACACACCTCTAGAAATAATAAAGATATGGTCAATAAAAGATTTTTTAATCTACATATAGCAGATTGTGCACTAAAAACTAATGTGCATTCAAAATACAATACTATTGCTTCTTATTATGCATTAAAACAATATGTAGATTCAAAATACAATAATATGATGTATGATGTGAACCACTTCTATGGGCCTGTTCACACCTCCCTTCTTGCAGCACCATCAGGCACCTCGCCCTGCTAGTGAAGTGTATGTGCACAACTATTGCAGAAGTATAGTGAAACTGTGCTTTTCTAGGGTCTTTTTAATATTAGGTGTTAAGTGTGTGCAAATGAGTGCTCGGTGTTTACGAGTGTTTCACATTGTGCACGGTGTGCATGAGTGTCATGTGAGTTTATGCTGGGCTGTGTTGTGTGTTATATTTTTAAAGTGTAATAGTGTAATTGTTTCTGTTCTTTCGCCTGTGTTTGTGTCATGTATGTACACATAAGTAATATCAACATACCTATTGACAGTCGAGTGGTCAGAGTGTCATACTGAACGGTGATATGTTGT
Organism: Dryococelus australis; assembly: GCA_029891345.1. Lineage (NCBI taxonomy): Eukaryota > Metazoa > Arthropoda > Insecta > Phasmatodea > Phasmatidae > Dryococelus > Dryococelus australis. Next base: position 95,966,179 of record CM056993.1, on the reverse strand, counting down.
GTATTTGTTGAAATTTATCCCGTAATGTTCCTGTAATTATTATGACAAGTAAGTACCACAGCGAACACTGTCCAGGTTTATGCTAGAATAGAAATGTTTTTTTACTTGTTGATCATTTGTTTTGTGGATATGTGTTAGCTGTGTCGCGATGGAGGCCATCGCGCCCAGTCCATAGATGTGGGATACCATAGATATGGCAACAAGGCCAACCACATGATGAGAAGACAATAATTTCTTACCAAAATGATTTAAAGTGTTTATATTGTGTAATTGTTTATGTCATAGTGTTTCACCCTAAGAATTAAGTGTTTTTGCATATTAAGTTGTCATTGGGAACGTCACCATGAGCCGTGCACCCACCGCTCCAAAAGTAGAACATTAATAAAATGTGTAATAAAATGACATGAGGAGCATTCTCTGGCTATTATTCGCTCTGAGTCGCATCTAGACTGTTTAACCTGCAATCTTTATAAAATTAACATAACTTATAATAGGTGTAATGAAGCCAAAATATTCTCTTGGGAGTGAGATGGCGTCCGAGGGTGGCCGACAACCCTCGCTAGACCAGGCATTCAGGAATATATTTCTGTAAGTCATCAGTAATTAACCTAAAAAATGTGGACCACTGGGAGAAGAGCCAACAGGACGAGGTTCGGACGACCCCAAGGATAACCATCAATTTGTGCTCTCCTGCTGTTGAGCACTGGCGCCCACCAGAGAACTGCAATTTCTAAGTATTACCTATCCACATAACCTCCATCCCCCCATGGTCCAACCAGGCGAACATCAACTATTGTTTATGATAATGTACTAAAAACATATGTAGAATCAAAATATAATATTATTGTTTCTTCTTTACAAGATCATCATAGTAAAGTTTTTGTTCATACAACAGAAAATATTTCTATTGAAAATAATATGGCTGATCCTATATATGGAAAAGATGCTGTCAATAAAAGATATTTCGATATAGAAATAGCTGATCGATTACAAAATTTAAACCAATCACTATTGAATTATTGTGATACATATGTTAACTTAAAAGTCGAAAAATGTAAGGAAGGAAAAGTTCATACATTTTATTTGCCTGCAAAGTGGAATAAAAAAATTAAGGTTTTTCACTTAAATGATAATCAAATCTTCTTTGCTTTTTTGATGAATGTAGACTTTATAAAATAATCACTGCTAATCTGAATTTAACTGACGAAACTGTGTAACTGTTATTAAAGGATCTACAAAAAGGTTATAGTAAACCTTTTGATACTAAAGGAAATTATATTTTAACCTATAAAACAAAAATTATAATATATCTGAATATGATGATGGACTGTTGACTGCAATAGGGATATTTTTTTTAATATAAAGATGAACTTTATATTTTTTTACTATTAAATGGAGATCACTTGGTGCTGGAAGTGTAATAAAGTCACCAAAAATAATAATATAAAAATAAAAATACTAAATATGGGAATTAGTTCAGAAAAGCAAATGTTCTATATGTAATTCTAATAAATCAACAACTAAAAAAATGCCCAATCAAAGAGAGGAAATAATCAATGAATTATATAAACCAGCAAGAAGAAATATCCCCAGAAGAAAAGTAATTTAGTATGGAATAGACAAATCATGGCAAACTGATCTTATTGGGATGGATACTGGAAATTTAAAAGGAATATAACATATAAATAATGGATAAAAACATATGACAATTATTGATGTTTTTTTCTTCAAAATATGCAATTGCAAATACCAATTAAAGGTAAAACAGTTAAATATGTAGAAAATGCTTTAGAATGTATATTGATGAACAGAAAAACCACACAATATTCAAAGCAATAATGGGTTCGAATTTTATAATGAAATATTCAATGAACTTATGCAAAAATATAATATAAAACATTATTCTACATTCAGTGAACATAAAGCCAGTATTGTAGAGAGTTATAGTTGTATGATGAAAAATAAATTGTGAAATAAGTTTGCTTTAAATGAGTCAGTATATTGTGGGAGTTAGTAAAAGAATACACCAACACCAAACAAAACTATTGGAATGAAACATATTGAAGTTAATTAGAAAAAAGAAAAAAAATCAAACATATTATTACTGAACCAAAATATAAAGTTGGAGATATTGTGTGTGTTAGCCAAAATAATCAATTTTTAAAAAGGGTTGTACTCCTTGTTGGACAACAGAATTGTTTGCTATTTTTGAGTTTTTAAATTATGATATGCAGACTTACAAACTAAAAGTTATCAATGGAGAAGATATAAAAGGCAGTTTTTATGAGTATGGAATTATAAATTAACTATCTAAATGAATATGTGATTTAAAAAATCTTAAAAACTAAAGACAATAAAATGTATGTAAAATGGATAGGTTTTGATAATTCACATAACTCTTGGATTAATAAAACAGATTTTTCAAAATTTCCCTTATATCAACATTATTAAAATTTGCAAAATGTTTACGAGTAACTTAATGACATGCCAGTGACCTGTTTATATATTGGGTATACAGATATTTCTATTGTGCCAGTGATCCAATTTTTTATTTTTCTGGCCTTATTTTAGCACCTGCAAAACTCCATTGAATAAACCCATCACCTCTCCACTCGGTCGGCCGGTTTTTTTGTTTTTAGTTTTTTTTTTTTGCAGAGAGGTGATGGGTATTCATTAATTTTATGTTATTTATTTGTTGTGCTCCCTCTCATATAATGTAGGCACCTTAAACCATATGAGAAAACCCAGCTATCCATATGTCATATTACAAGTGTAGTGTATACAATATTTTGCTGGAAGCTTGAGGAGCTCAATTTCGTTTGCATTAATGCTAATATATGGTGTATTAAAAAGAGCAATATTTTTGGCTCAAATTTAGCACAACTTGTTGATAATTACAATGTAAATATGAGTGCCATCATATTTACACTATAAATTATTCTCTCTGCTCAGGGTTTCGATCCCAGAAACCTTGAGTTAGAAGTCTTGTGTCTTGTCACAGAGCCATGGTGACAAGACGAGCAAGGCGACAATTACAATGCTTTGTGTGGCGAGGCACTCGACACAGTGAATTGTAATCTTGAGTCATGTCATAGAGTATTTGTCGCATCACTACTATATAGCGACACAGTTGTGATAAACTCCTTCCTGTTTGCAGCGACAGTTAGGTGAAATTCTATCGCAGAGGACTGTGCAGATAAGTTTTCCTGTTATGAAGAGAGTGTGCTGCAGATGCGGGAAAAAGACCACGAAAGTCGTAAATAGGTCACAAAGCAGAGCACACTTTATGACTGCATTCTTCTTGTTGCTAGTAGATAGGGCGGCAAAGTAGATAAAGAATTCTCGTACATAGTTCTCAAGACAGAGTTAGATTATGAAATCTCTTATCTTGTTTCTGAATTTCCCATTATTCATTATTCTATTCAAATCTAGAGTGACAAAACTGTATGCTTGATTCCAACAGGTTGCACAAATCTCTTTAAATTTCTCATAAGTCATGTCTCACCGACAAAATCATTATAAATGTGTTTTAAATTTGTGTCATCTTGCCTAAATCTACATGGAAAGTACATGTTATCTCTCACCAATTGCTTTGGTACTTTCGAATAAGTTTGAGCTAAATAAAATGTGTCAATATTTATGTCTTCCCATAGTAAAACATTCGCTAATGATATCCTGGTTGTCTAAAATGATATTGTCAAATATAACTAGAGACTCATTTTCACATTGATCTAAGGGAATAATTTCACCATTGTTATTATAAAAATATGCCATTTTTTTTATTTAAATTAGTTCGATATCAGTTCAAAATCATTTTGTAGCTGAATATATTTTGGTTCGCTTAAACTACTTGAGCAAACATACAATATATCACAATTTAACAATCCTATTTAATAAATAAAATGCATCATCAAATTCATTTTCCCTCAGTTACTCGGACCTACTATAATGGCCCTTATGTCATCAGGCAATAATTCACCATTCTCTTTATTTTTATAGGTTACTTCTAAAAATAAACCACCAATACTACAATAAACTTTTTCATTAAATAAGAAAACTTATAAGTAATAAATTGATAATAAAGTATTCTAGTTAACACACAACAGTTCCGTACTTAAGAAAAAACTTCGCTATGATATCATCTATCAAAATTAATCGATTGCATTGATAATTTTCATGCAAATTTTTTAGCTCATAATATAGACAACAATGCAATAACAACAATTGAAAAATTGAGTTCTGTTGTTGATAAAAATTAATTTATAGCCATTCCTAGAGGCCAATACAATATTGATTCATTAAAATAAACTATAAATTCCATTGGACCATTTTCAACTAATAACATTGAATTAACAGCAGACAATGTGAAAAACAGAATATCTATCAAATCTAAGTTTGATATTAAATTTGATGGTCGATTATCCAATATACCTGCTTTTCAGAGAAATATGAGTATTGAAAAAAAAAGTTGTTATAGGTTCTAAATTACCTAATTTTAATCTGTTTAAAACAAAAACTGTTTGCTGTCATTTAGCCTGTGGAATGTTTGTAAAATATGATGAATCTAATAATTTAGAGACAGCTATAAATGCTAGTTTTCCATCAAAATAGATGTTTGGCTTTAGAGATTATATTGTTCACAATCCATCATATCCTATTTTTTATATAATTAATAATGAATGGTTTAATTATATTGTTTTAGAAATAAGGGCTGAAAATGGTAAACTGCTTAATTTTGATGGTTCTAATACGAATATTATTTTGAAAATTAAATATGCTTAAAATATAATATATTATAAATATAATAACATATTAGAAAATGAATTAAAATTAAGTGTGTTGATATCCATATGGCAATGTAACCATTCTATTTTATATGTTTCTTTTGTTATCGAAAGGACTTAGCATTAATTTGTTAACTTGGATGGTATATATTTTATGTCTCTCGCTCCTTATTTAATTCATTGTTCTATATTTTAATTTTTCATTAAACAAACAATTCTGATAATCATGAAAGGTTATTATATTATTAACTACATATTTTTTCACACCTTTCGATTTTTTAATTTCTTCATCATCAACTATATTATCATACATTTTTGCTCATAAATCAACAAATAGTTTCATTATTTCGTCATTACATTCATATTTCATCTTACCTAAAACTTTCTTATTTATGTGTGGCATGTTATAGATATTGCCATTTGAATAATCACTCTTATCAAATTTTTCTATCATTGTTTTCATGTCTTCATAAAATCTTCTGTTTTTACATTATAAATGTATGAATCGTTATCTTGATAGATCGATTCGATTTTACCACCATATATTGGTTTCATCACTTTGTAATGGAAATTATACATTAATTCTTTTGATACATCTAAAATTGGCATACCAACATAAACAGGCTTATTAAATTTCACACTTGTTTTATTCATATGTATAGCCCCAAGATTCTCATTAAATATAATACTTTTCTTCAAATTTACTTTTGCTACTTATTTATCACAGACGTTTTCATTTGAGTTATGTTTTATATCTTCTCTGTTACTTGTATTTCCCATAATTTTACCAAACACTGAATTAATCAACAACTTGTAAAAATCTTTTTCGAAATAATTTTGCATTAGTTCTCACCTCTGTATTTAAATCTATGAACTTTTTAAACCGATCAGACTGATTAAACTTTAGTATCCTATGTATTTTGGTATGATTCAATCCGTTCTTTAGACAATGTTTTAAATTATGATAGTGTATTACATACGTTTATTTATCATGTAAGTTTGTTAATAATTTAGAATGATTAGTTCCTGGAAATACCTTATTTTCTTGCCCAAATGGACGATCTTTATGTAATTTATGCAATTCTTGCAGATATTATAAATCAACTTCTAATATGTATCCATGTGGTGAATCATCATTCTCATTTAATATAATTTTGTCGAATAGTTTAAATTAAATGCTATATAATTATCTCATTCAATACCACCATATGGTAAATATTGTGACATTGCCCAAACATATAAATTATTTGCATCGAGACATGCTAAATAATTAGATTCTTGATTTGGATTAAAATCTTCTAAATATTTATTATTTTCTTTGACATGTTGTTTACAACATTGCGATATTACACCTCTAATTCCTTTTTCTATTATTAAAATCATATCATAATTGTGTAATAAATCTAATGGCTGTTTAGTTAATTTTAACATTGCATCACAAGAAAAATCCAGGTACTGTAAAATACCATGCAGGATCCAAACCATGCATTTATACATGTACTTATAAAATTTTCAAAAAAACATTGTTTAATAATAACACATCGCTTTTTTAATATATGCCATGATATTACGACAGATTTTTAATATTAGATTGGTTCCATACATGTTTTTCATGTTCATAATCATTGTCAGTTATGTCAGAATCTATTAATTTATTGTAAAATTCACTCTTTGGTGAAAGTTCTGCTTCTTGCAAATTTTTCCTACTGCCCATATAATCATACCTTTTCTAATAACTAGATCTATTTTATCTTCTGGAAAGTGTTTTTGCATGTGTTTCAATTTATCTTTAGTTAAATTAGACGACAGTTCATCTCAGATATTTCCCATTATATTAAATTTGTCAATAAATCTCATATTTAGACTTTTTATTTGTTTCCCAAAAGAAAGAAACTTTTCTCCAATACTTGCAAGTAAATCTATCTTTTTTTTTTAAATAGTATCGTTGCTCTTTAATAAATAAATGAACATTATACCCAGCTAAATTATGAAAATATTTTGGAACAAAATTGGGTAATTTTAATTGGAGCTTACAATTGTTGCATACTAGTTTAATAAATTTTCCAATTATATAATCATGAAAATGTACTTTTTTATTTAGCTCCATATATTAGCATTTCCATGCAGTGCATTTTATAGATCCATTGTGTTGTTTTTTCTTCTTTTGTTAGTGGATACATTGCTTCAATTTGCGAATACAATACCCCAATTTTTCTACATTTTTTTCATTGCTTGTATAAAATGCTGATGTGCAAATCAGCCTCCATACACAACTGGGGGTTTATAATCACAATAACTGGATACAATATAATAACAAAAACCAGAAGCTTAGTGTAATATATATTTTATTGTACATTATTTATTATTCAATTTTAAGCCAATTGTAATGATTTGTGCATTTGTAAGTTTATATCTTTCTTTAATTGTCTCCTTATAAAAGCCATTATCAACATCATCTGTTAAAACTGGATATTTTTGGATTAATAATTTTTTTTTTCATTTCTCTTGGATATGGTTTAATTGCTGATATTTTCTTTAGAATTGATTCGAAATCTTCATATATTGCAAAATGAACTATTTTTGTATGTTTGTAGTATCTAAATTTTATTTGTTGGCCTTTCGAAGGTAAAGTGATTCTTACTGGTTCATTTTTTAGAACAATCTTCTGTATGTTTATTCAATTTCTTTTTGTGAGTAAAGAATCAAAGACACATATCACATATATAAGTTTTATATTTGGTATTAGTAGGCTGGACCATCGAGGAGAAAATGGTTATGTAGATGGAACTTAAACTATTACCATAGTTATCCAGGGGCACCAGCATTCCTAGCAAAGAGCAGGAGTACAGATGGGGCGTGTGGCCGACGGCCTACATGTGGCCTCCCTCGATGTCCGACGTCTCCTTGTAGAAGTTGTATCGTTCATCCTTGATATATTCCAAAATACATTGTCTAGTGAGAGTTATTAGAGCTACTCTCATAGGCTCACTCACTCCCGGGGATGTTATAGGCCACCTTACACATTATGAAAAATTGTACAAGTACTGGTTATGCAGTCAAGACGTGACCGTTGAAATAATAAAACAGTCGGTTTGGCAAATATACTTAATTTATTCAAATTTACCTCCGAAGAGCACAAACAAACATTTGCCTCGTTAAAGTAGGGTGAATGCTAGAACTGTGAAAAGGCGGAAAAAGTGCCTAACAGAAATTAAGTAATTACATCTCAGCCATATAAAAAAATTGGACCGGGGTATGAGACGGCTCGCTCCCCAGGCTAAAACAAAACAGAGATACCAGAGAATTACATTAACACTATTGAAGGCTACATGATCGGTACAAATGGTGAAATACCCGGGGAGGGCACACAAAACGACTGTCTATCGTGATAACCAAGAGGCGACTGTCCAACATGGCAGCAGACTGCTCCCTTTCTGGCTCCAACTCATGCCATTGTGTCACGTGACCAACAACTTATTCTAGAATAATAATAAAGTGAAATGAAAGAAATGAACATGACCCTAGATGGATATAATACACAAACAACCTAACACTATAAAGCAAAATTAAATATTATGAGAAAAATAAAATATATAAAAACATAAACATAAACTTACAGTGTAAAGCACCCTAACCTCACTCTGGTGCCTTACAGTTTCCCAATGCACGAACCTGCTCGTGCCGAGATTACTCTGAATTTATTTACACAACAGTTATTTAATATACTCAATACAAACAAAATACCCAGTATGAAAAATAGTACATGAAAGAAACACAATATTATTCGACCGCTTTAAGGCATGTGTACAATACGTTACATTCTTATGGTTTAGGGTTTGTAATTCACTTAAGGACAATACTGGCTCTGTCCGGTATTGTAATGTCCTTAATGCTGATCAGTTCAGAATAATATTAAATTCATGATTTATAAAGCAAGTGAACACAAAAAAACAGCAATGAAAATTACCACGTGAATATTCCACGTGCCTAGAGTTCTACCTTGTGGTTGCGTGGTTTGTTTATGTTAGCGCAATCTGCGCATGTCAACACACCAGTGATATAAATATTATACGACATAAATAAAATATAATAAACCTTCAAACAATATTTCAAATACACAACACTAAATCGCACGGCCAATACACTGACTGGTAACAAAATGACATGTGTTCCATTGGTGTCCCACTGGTGCACACGGTACAGCATGTACGAGACTACATGGTCATTTGAATGTAAAAATTAACATTGACATCTGCATGGGTATAGAATATTACATTAAAAAATATTTAAACACTTACTATTGCCGATAAAGCAATAAAAACAAAAATAGAACACTTTAGGACCCCGAGAGAAACATAAACAAAACACTAGAATACATACTTTACAGAATGCGTATTCGATTCATACTCAGAACGTGCACTCTCTACACTGGATGTACTTACGTGCATACGGTGGTGCCGGGATGATTTGGCGGGTTCTCTCAGACATGGTGAATTGTCTAGGGATGGGAAATGTGGCACACATAATGTTGGTAATTAGTTTATTGTGCTGAAAGCAATTTCGATAAATCTTTTATCAAACAATAATAAGAGTCTTTATCATCTTTGAAATAAAGTAAATTTATATGCTTATATTCTTATTCTTTGTGAGTTTTAGTGGATATACTGTGGATTTACCTTCTATTGAGTAAACATTTATAGATGTTTCAATTTGGTTGTTTATACTTTGTAAATCATCAATTTTAATATTATATCGATAATAAGCCCCACATTTTTATATTTAGTTACTCTATCTGAATGATTGTCGGCTGGAAACAATGCAGATTATATTGCCTAAAGAAAACACTTTTCATCATCATTTTTCAAATTTATGCATGCTTTTTTATTCTTGATATATTCTGGTAGATCAATATATTATGCTCCATTTAATGGATTATACTTGTTTTTATCTAATTGTATTGCAATTACTCTATCTAAAGGCCATTCTGAACGTCTTCTTTTAAATTCAGATTATTGTGTAAGTAATTCCTGTTGTATGATTGTGTATTATTTTGTACATCTAAATAATTTCTACTTCTTGTAATATTCTATGATTATATGACTGAAATATAAATAACTCTACTTGATTATTTTATTTCTTGTGACAATTGGTGTATAATTTAATATTAGTTTTTAACCCTCCAAATTTCCTAAGATTATTGCGTATTGTCTCAAATACTATATTACCTTTAAAGACTTTGTAACTATGTAAACTTTATTGGTTCTTCTATTTTTTTGTTTACGAATATATCAGTAGAATTGGGGATTACTTCTTTTAATTATTTTTTATTTTGTTTATATAATTTGTTGATATTAACATCTCATAAAGGCAAATATGTAAAATTATTCTTTGATGTATATTCTTTTATCTGCTTTCTCTTATCTCATAAGAGTGCCTGCAGCGACACTCGCAAGCTCAGTGTTTCCCCCCGCACAATTCAGGCTGTGGTTGCCACAACGTCACAGCCCCACATGCGAGAATGCAGCATTGCCAGATCACAGTGATTCCCTGCCATGCACCACACAGTTCACGACCCACGCAGTCTTGCCAGCGACACTTGAGCCTTATGCGTTTATGTCGGTCATAAGAATCGCTATTGCCCCTTTTCCCTCAGCAGAACTTTCAGTTTTCCACGGACATTGGTTACCACTTTCGTAGATTTCAAAATACAATACATTCAAGCATTTTCCTCACTCGACCCACATCCAGTCCCGATGTAGCACGTGCTAATTGTTTTCAAAACAACAGTGCCGAGGCCAACAATGATGAGCATTTCTTGAAAACATGGTGAGCGGAGCCGCGCTTCTATCTGGCACGCTATCGAGGCTTTTAAGAGTCACCCACCTCAGGGTCCTCCCATAAACGATAACGTTTCTCCTTTCCAGAAACAAGTCATTCAAGACATGATAGGGAAATATAATGACAGCTTTGCTAACTCTATATTAGACCTCAATGAAGCAAAAAACCTTCGAATTAAATTATTGGGTACTGACAAACCCATTGCTACTCGCCCCTATCAAATTAGTCCCAAGGTACGAGATGAACTCCTCAATCAAATTAAAGATATGGCCCATGCGGACATAATTCGAGAAGCTGACTCCCCATATTCTGCCCCTAGTCTTGTGATTTCCAAGAAAAATGGCGGTCTTAGATGTTTGACTGATTTCAGGAGATTGAATCAACATCTCACTAGGGTGCAGTATCCACTCCCAAGGACTGAGGAAATTTTAAATGCTTTACAACATTCCCCTTAAATTATAAGTCTTGATTTATTTCTGGCTTTTATAGCATCCCTGTGAGACCTCAGGATCGTCACAAATTGGCCTTTAGTAATGATGGGGTTGGTTAATTCGAGTATAAAAGACTACCAATGGGGTTATCCACCTCTCCTCAATATTTACAGATGTTCATCAGTAAACTTTTAGGCTCCTTGAGATGGACAGCAGCAATCGCCTATACTGATGATATTTTCATACTGGGCAATACATTTGAGGAATATCTTGCTAACATTCACAAAGTCTTTGCCATGGTTCTGCCAGTTTAATATCAAAGTTAATACCGAAAGGTGCTCTTTTGCCCAACATACAGTTAAAGTCTTAGGTCATGTCATCACCCCCACTGACCCCGATAAGGTTGTGGTGATAGAAAAAATGGCGCCCCCTGTCAACCTTAAACAACTTCGTACTTTTCTGAGCACGACCTCTTACCTAAGAGACTACATTTTAAATTATGTCTCCATATTTTTGCAATATTGGTAGACCTCACATAGCAAAATTTTTACCTTTAAATAGCAAACATAACACCAGAATTCCTTTGTTAATTTAAAACAAGCCATTTTACAAGCACCCACATTGCAAAAATTCCACTAGAACCGTGATATGCACTCATCAAACTTGACCCACATTCAAAGCAGTGATATATTGTTGTGTTTGTGTCTAAAAAATATCTATGCAAGAGGTACACTGGTCTACCACAGAGCAAGAACTTGCAGCTATTAAATACCTGTGTGCACATTTTCGCCGATATTTGTATGGGTGCAAATTCACCATTGAAACTGACCACACCAGCCGGTGGTATATGTGTTCCATGGCCGACAATACTGCACGAATTCAAAAAATGGGCAACCCAATAACTGAATTTGAATTTGAGACACATATGAATAAGGGCAAGTTAAACACTCTTCCCGATGTGTTAAGCCACATCCCCACAGTCCCTGGAGTCGCTACTCAAAATGTCACAGTCCACAACACTCAATACGCAACATGATAAACTACACCTCACTTTTTAGAGCCTTTTCCAAAGCCATTTTCCAGAATCCTGACAAAGCATCCGAAATTAATGATTCTATTGAAAAATATGTTAGACAGTGGTGGAGGGATTTTAAACACCATTTCCTGTCCGCAGATGCCCCTATGGACAGAGATCGAATTGCCACAGTGGTTCAAGAAGGCATTTTCCCTATTCATTCGATCATCAAAATCATAACTACCCTCCACCAGGTGAATGTTGAAGTAATTCGTCAAAGGCATGCCTCCACTCTCGTCACAACATGTATTGAGCCAGTTTTTGTATGTAAAATTCTTATTGTCCTATTTAAAGATGTCATACATTTTATCCCTGTCTACACACACATTCAAGAATACATACAGATCAATGATGAATCAGTATTCCATCTATGTCCTATCATTGTTCATTCATCCCCATTACTGGCGAATACGACAACGATCTCCACATCCAGAAACTCAAGCAAGCCTTACTGGATCCGGAACAAGCTGGCACAAAATATTGTAGATAAAGACGTCGCTATGGTATAGCTGCCAATGGCGAAATATTTTTTAAGATAGATACATTCAAAGGACTTTCTAAATTAACACTTGTGACTCAGTTGTAGGTTCAAGAAGTCATCCAAGCCCATCATGATGCTATATTTGGGGGTGGGTACTTTGGCATCCTTAAAACCCCACATAAAATTAAGCAGTCGTATTATTGGAACACAATGGCTGTAGATGTTAAGAATCATGTCAAATCCTGCCCTAAATGTCAGAAAATTAAAGTTATCACGTCACAACCCATGGGCCAATTAACTTATATACCGCCCCAGCTGCTTTTGAAAACATGGGCTCCATGCGAAAGGGTCCTTACCTGCTATCATGCACAAAAACATATATATTTTGGTTATGACAGAATGTGCCAATAGCTATGTCGCAGCAAAACCAGTCCAGTCTATCGGTGCTGCTACCTGTGCAGAGTTTATAAAATAAGTTATACTATAGTTCGGATGTCCAGAACAAATATTTACTGACCAGGGCACCAGATTCCAAAACGAGCTCATTGCCAACCTCCTAAAAACTCTGGGTGTGAATAAATTGACTACCATTGCCTACAACCCTAGTTATAATGGGCTCGTCGAAAGCAATAATTGTTTAATTAGTCAACAACTCACGGCTTGTGCCAGTGCGGACCAGTCTAGCTGGGATTTGTGCATGCGATTTATTAAGTTTAATCATAATATTAGCATTAACAGCTCAACAAAGTTTACGCCCTTCTATTTGCTCCATTGGGTAGAAGCAGTCCTCCCAGCCCAGGTAGTAGCCACCCAGCTTTCCAAGCAAGGTCATAATTGGTGCGAGCAACTCCTAGCCACTCGTGAAACTACCAGGCGTAATTTAATTCAGGCTCAGAACTTTCAGAAAACTCAATTTGATAAGACGCATACGAAAAACACCTTATGTGTCAACGACTATGTCTGGGTATGCAACTGCGGTAGACAAAAGGCCCTTAACCATCGCTATTGCGCCCCTTACCGCATCACCAATATCCTTAGCAAATAAACTACTCGCATTCAAACCAATAGATCTGGCATCCTAAAATATGATACAATTTGTACTAGGCACACAAAGCTAACTTATACATGTTAAGTTACTACGGTGTTGTCCGTGTGCTTCAATTTTGTCTGTGCTGTGTCTAATGTATCCTTGAAAATGTGTTACAGTGTGCACTGTCCCTTCCTTGCACAATTTTCTAAGCTATGAGTGTCTCTGCTTCGCTGCCGGAGAGCCGACATATACTGCAATTGGGGCGTGCTGACCGAGCTCCAGCTCAGCATGTACAGTTCACAGCCGACAACATCCACAGCATGAGTTCACCGCCGGTGTTTATTACATCATGGTGGAGCCGGCCGTCTACCAAACTGGTATCACATTGCTCTACAAATTGCTCTTACAGTTCCCTTCCCTGCCCGAAGTGATGGACCAATTTTACCCCATTTTGTGTGCTGTTAGCATAGAGCAGAACGGGAGCATTTAATCTTTCCCTACGCAGTCTATCACTAGAAACGAGTATGAAGGTTTCAGGTCTGATATACAATTAAATAATTTTCTGCCTTGTTTAAATAATTGTCTATGTTTGTTTTTATGTTCCCCACAGAAGCAGTTAAAGTGATTATTGCCACACCAGGTTTCCTTTTTAATTACCCCCTCCGTCACCGCACAACTGCTAGATTATTTATGTATTGTGTTATAGGGTTACAATCCCAGCAGTGTTACACACATGGATACAAATTTTGTACCCACAAATTAATAGCCCATTTTATGCTACAGTTCATGAGCCTTTGTTCATAATTTTATTTTCATTGCACAAGTACCGAACAGAGTATTTTTTTCAAATAACTAATTGTTTTCTCTTGTATACACTGTCTGTATAGTGTGGAAATAGGTTCTACGATTTTATTTTTGTATATAATCACCCTTAATTATCACGAATACTCCAAGCTGTTGTTCTAGTCACTAGAAGTGGTAAGTTACTATCGATGAAGCTATTTAGTGGACCCTGTTTATTTTGATTATTTTACACTAGCTATATTGGTTTTCCTGCCAAGTATTGTGGCCACTTTATACATCAAGTTAATCAATGTATCTACCCTCTTACAGCGCCTAATGTGCCACAGTTAGTTGTTTTGCACAAGCTGCACTCCCAGGTAAACGATGGCCAGAGTACTACAGCATAAAAATTTGTTTATTTTTAACCGATACTACTTATTTTAACAGTTGTTTGCACCTGCGTTCATAATTCACCTTTACTGTAAACATCTAATCTCTTATTTCCAATTCTAACTTATGTCATAGATGCCATCTATAGCATTATCATTATAAGTATAATTTTCGAGGCATTACAAGATCGACCTACAGGTCTACCCTTGTGTTCAATTTTTAAATTCAATCAGTATACCTTCTGGCACTCTCAGGTTGCTTACCTATGTATTACTTTCAAAGAAATATTTTTATTTTTGAGAGTTATCATTCATGTCTGCCTTGTGTGTACACACACGGTGATATAAGACGATATTATCATTATATTATCGTTTTTCTAATACAACCTACGGGGTTTTCTCACAAAAATAAACAAAGACAAACAAGCAGGAACAGTATCCGCTTCACTATAATTCAAGTCATGTTAAATTGCTTGTCTAATCCTGTTTCTATTCGTACTTGCACTTATTAACAGAATGTTTCAATTACTTTCGCTCCACACAACCTGGAGTTCCATTATAATTATATAAGTTTATTTCATTTTATGTGCATTCCATATGAATTCTTATAACTTTGACCATGACATTCGGAATATTGTTGTTTGCCTGGACATGGGACCATGTTTGCCATGGTTAAGGGTGCCAGCCCGCAGTGCGAGCACAAAGTTACTTTTGGTAGAACCTCCTCCCCTCGGGTCGTGATGGCCAACGACAGCTGGCCTGTCCCCATGTCTACGTCTTGATAGATGTTACCAATTGGAATACCTTTCCGCCAGCTGTGAATTACACTCCAATTGCCTCGTCTAGTCAAGGATGTCGGCCCCCCTGATAAGCCACCTCACTCCAGAAGGGTTATTTTGGCTACCCAATGCAATTATTAAAGATACGTGGTCGATACAAAATTACAAAAAAAAGGTTAAGTAACCGATAGGTGGTTAATCACAATAAAAACGTTGGCATCTCACAAGTACGTATTTGTTATAAGTTCTTCCCCATCGGGGCACTGAAGTTTACAAACCGCCGTTATATCCAGGCAGGCTCTTATGTAGATAAAATGGCCAAAGGGCCTATAAACTTATGTGGTACATTATGCCTCTGTCGTGTAAAAGACGAACTGAGGGTGAGAGACCAAGTACACCGGGAGAGCAATAAACAAAGGTTCCGATATACTAAAGTGAATTAAACAGAATTACATTATGGTCAATGAATAAAGATGAAGTTCCTGGAGCACCGCAGCATGGTGGTACTCTCACGAGTTCTCAGACTCTACCACCTTCCCATTTGGCGCGGAGACTGCTCACTGGCCGACGCTCCCGCCCAGACATCATGGGACATAATTTTACTTAAGGTGAAAAACAATAAATGAAATGAAATGGGTTCTACAATGCCGATGAGATGTACATATGAGTATTATACTCTTAGTAACAAAACATAAAAGCACATCTGTAAATACATGGCCATGTGTGCTGGTCCCCTTTGATGCATCGTTTTGGAACGTTGTAGGAAAGTCCAGTATTTCAATACTGCCAGTACTGGTTGAACGCGCTTTAAGAATATAAAACATAAAAGAATGGTTTGTAATGCAAAAAAAGAAACGTTAATATTTATTTGCGATGTTATAGATGTGTATACATGTTACACTAGATTTGTCTGTGGTTATTCAAGTAAATACACAAAATGGTTACTCTAGCACATGTGCTATCAATAGATTAATAATTACGGACATGCCAGATTAAAATCAAACATACTGAAACAATAATAATAAAATACAAGGAGACAATTTGTCTCGTACTTAGGTAATAAGGGAATAATAAAACAGACATAACAGATGGCACTACATAACACTGACCATCAAAAATGTAAACACTAAACATAAACAAAAACACATGGCATTCGACTTGACACATGTACACTGGTATTCGTATCAGTACGTACCTGGTAGTGTGATAATCTAACTTTGCATATTCATGCACACTAATGCACGATGCAGAACATTAACACTTGTGGCGAAAGAACATTTGACATTTACACTAACACATGTGGCATTGTAGATGATGACATACACATAAAATAATAAACATACACTGCACACTCCCTAACAACTGACATGAGCATAATTACACCTTTATACGTCCCTGCACTTGACAGATAACCCGCACACGGCACTAGTTCGCCGACTCAGGTGCTCCACTGTGCTGCTGTGTTGCATTCCTGACATCTCTGCTGGCACGATATGGTGAATGGCCTGAGGCCTAGGCCCTTTAGAGGTTAACAACCAGGTCTTTACTTACTATTACATATATTTTATGAATTAAAATAACCTGTCTCCTGGCTGTGCATTTGTTTTCCAAGTACTTGTTACTTAGGCCTACAAGCTTTCCTAATTATTTAATATAGTATGCCTTACAGTGCCATGCATCTAGGCACTCGCATTTACAGTCACTTTTATATTGAATTGCCTTGCTAATACTTCGGCATCTACAACGATATTTTGTTATGCTTGGTTTTTATCTATCACATCCTGCCTTGCTTGCAGTAAGTATTAATTGATATTGTATGTGTCTGCTTCTAGTAGATGGCTAGTATTATTAAATCTCACTTCATACAGAGAATGATTGCAGTCTTATATGATTTACCTACTATTATTCACATTTACAGTGTATATCGCTTAGGCCTAAAGGTCTCCAATTGTTATTTACTGTGATAGGACTTGCGATAGCATGCCACATGGCATTTCCAGTAACAAAAAAAAAAAAAAAAAAAAAAAAAAAAAAAAAAAAAAAAAAAAAAAAAAAAAGACTGCTACTTTGATTTGCAATCACAGATAATTTTAGTACTTATTTTGTTTAAGATTGAAGACTTGACTATCATATCCTGCCTTGTGTGCAGCACTCCTGCGTGTACTAAAGTCACTTTATTCATATCCAGAACCTTAACAGTTGTGTCACAAATGTGACAATTGCTGTGTAGTCTGTAAGTTATTATTAAATGGAGTACTCCGCCCATTATTTCCATTCCGATATCTGCAGATGTTCAATATATATTATGTTGTTAGTGTGATGATGAATAAAAATATTTTGTACAGCCACTCTATAGTTAAAAGATGATTGTCAATGTATTGTAGTGTGTATATTTCGAATGCTAATAACAAGCATAACATTTTTATTACTGGCTTTTCTCTTATGTAATTAATTGTAAAACCTTATAATTTATTAATATTGCCTGAGGGCATAGTTTTGTACTTTATTGCCTAGTTGTGAAAATTATTTCAATATTTTCGATATGGTAGCGTGCCCTACCTCTCCTTATAATCGAGCACACATGAAAGACACTAACTGAAAAGTTACAGAGCAACGAACTTTACTACAAAGACAGTGCACAATCATATATAGTGCTTTCACAATATTCTGTGGGCTCAACAGACTTTCGCACTCCTGCATAAATGTTGCATATTTGCCCACACAGTGAATAACGAGACAGACAAACTTTCAGCACCATGAGCAGGACTACCAACTACCATGCATAACCTTTCCTTTCCTATCCACCACAGGCATTTGTCTCGATAAGACAAGAGCAGGTGGGGAACAGGTTCGGTGTAGAGAACAATTGTTGAAGGGGTCGTACGGCCGACAGTGACTCTGTATACAGGGTCAATATGAAGGAGAGCTAATTTAATTTGGCCGTTATATTAAGTAAAGGTAAAATATTGCCTGTGGGCGAAGCTGTCGGCCACTTCGCACGCCTATATTATCACTGAATTTACTCTGCTTGAGGGAGGCAGGGGAAGGAAAACATACACTGAAATACACTTGTAAATTTGATGCTGCTATTAGGGTGCAGTAGACGATGAACTCAGGGGAGTTAAATGCAATAAAACAAGTCTAATTATGGTATGACTGTTTTATTACTGTAAAGGTACAACAAAATGTTACTGCACTTGTGAATGCATACCTTAGTTAAGCTGACCCGGCACTCTGGACCTACCGGTGGTTGTTAGTGCTGAAAAATGAGGCATAGGCCTTAAGTTGTAATTACATGAAACGCGTCCAGCGCGTGAAGTCCTGGTATGTTACGTCAGGATGCAGGGAGACCTCCCCTCGGATAAATAAAAGTACTAAAAGGGTTCCTGAATTATGTTAACTATGGATATGAAGAAAATTGCAGCCTATATTGAATTGCCGAGGGGGTACGCAGAGCTTACCGTCTGCCCTGCCAGTTGTCTGGAGTGCTGAAGTCTAACAACATGGCGTCGGTTTCGTCGCACGTCTGGCGAATCCGGTGCCTAAATGAAAACATGAAAAAAATTGAACTTTATGACTAACATGATAAGTGAAACTGATATTGTACATAACTATGATTCCTAAACTAAAACACATTTGTGACATACTCATGAACGCCGGAGCCCCAGGTATGGCTAAGAATGTGACATCACAAGAATGTCACCACACTTGAAGGGTGATATTAAATGAAATGATGCCTCAGGTGGCTGATTCTCGATAGATGATTACATGTACACTCTTATAATTAACATATTAGAATCGGCGTGTGACGTAACTGTAATAATTTCAGGAATGTGTATTGATGTGACGAGAGACAGATTTCGTAACTAAGGGCGGAGCTACACATTGTCTTCTATGGAGTGTTATCTACTCTCTATGCTGGAGCGGGTGGTTTCCCTAGTTTATTGTGGTGCAACCATCGCTAAATATGTCTAAAAATACTCCTATTAATTAATGTGGCCAGGGAACTGCTCACCACTTAACACTTCCTATGGGAATTTGATTTCCATCTTTTGAAACCACTTGGAGCCATGTCGCACTACATATTAGGCCACGGGGCCTGTCGACGTTGCACACATCAGAAAGCTGTGGAAATAAGCGGTTCCACTTATCCCAGTGTTCCCTCCACTGGCTATTGTGTCTAATGGTCGTGACTTCACGGGACACACTCGTTTAGGCCACATATCCATTCATCATGAGAGTTTGCCTCTTGTGATGAATGTTAAATATTCTGACCCGCGACCACAAATTACAGGTCGGCAAGAAAAAAGTGTAATGCCGTTCTTGTCGAACTGCACTGATCGAGACCGCGACCTTAAGTCGATCAGTCGAATGTTGCTGTGTGGTTAATGCATCTGCGATGGAACAAACGGGCACAAGGGATACGTGGGCGTCAGGAACACGTCAAATGTGTAAATGTACATCTGGCTTCTATCTAACATACTTAGGCGTACGTCAAAACTACCTTTCGGTGTTTTGTATAGACGTAACTTATATTTCAAAATATGTTAGATCAATGTACGGTATGTGTCAATACTTAGCTTTAGTCAGTGCCGAACAGTTATTAAAAATGTTCCTGAAGTACACACTAAAAAAATTACCACTGTACGAAAGCACGCTTTGCGCTGCTCCCATCAAAATTTATTATCGACATTTAAGCATATATCCACCTGGCACCGCCAACTGCTAAATCTTACTTCTTTGTCGCACTGCCTCGTGTGTCACCGACTGCTGTATCATAATTTCGTCACACTTGCTATACCAACTATTGTTCTCGCTGTCCCCTTAAGAACAAAACATCCCTTGTTCCTTCGGTTAATTACAACAAACATGGCACACAGTATTCTGTTGTTAACTTGTATAATTCAACCAGCCGGCTTGTGCCTTCTAACTTCATTTAGTTAATAAGTAATTTTTTTTCGAGCATGTCAAGCGTCCACTCAAAGTCCGCTTAAATCCAACCTCCCTTCTACCTGTGCCCACTTCCTAGCTCTTGGGAGGTTTAATTAAAACAATTATTACATGTGGCCACGGACACCTCCCTCCCCCTCCACCGTGTCGCTTACAACATGTTCCGAACTTGTTAATTCATACCATGGCTAGTCATTTACCTTGTAACACTGTAATGTATTTCTAATGTATCCTGCCTTGCCTTTTGCCTCATAACATACCTTAACTTGAACTGCAAATTCTCTTAATACACCTACGTGACACTGCATTTTAAATGTCTGCTTTTGACAGTGGCTCCTTCTTGGAATTACGCCCTTGATACCATGCTTAAGTCCTCTCGGTATGCCATCCTGCGAAATGTTCTTCAATGCCTTAAGCTCCCCCCCCCCCCCCGCCAACTCTTACGTACCTCAGGAACTGTCTCTCTCTCTCTCATTCACCCCCAGCACCATCTCCATATCATTCCACGCCCATTTACAGCTGGGACGGCTGTTATTTAGACGAAGGAGGGGGGGGGGGGTAGTGTAACAACAACCTGGTGTCACTACACCACCTAAGGTCGAGCGGGATATAGCTGGCAGCCGGACACAATTATTTAGTAAACATGCTCTAGTTCGCCTGATATAAAAGCATCCCCACACAGTGGTAACACCACCCCCCCCCCTCCCAGACGCCATCGAGCCTCGACAGAGTATATTAGTGAGTGAAATATGGAGGCTGAAGCAGACGGCAAAAGGAAACTATAGGCCATGGGGAGCTCTGAGGCCAATCAACAATAGACCTTGGGTGAGCATAAACGAGTTTGCGGTAGGTCATAATAACTCGATACAAGCCATCGTCCTCATTCCATCCCTTAATTAATTTAACAGCAAAGTTAGGGAATTAGCTGCAGTGATGCATTGATATTGTTTGAATACTGATTCTGTAATACTAGAATAACGTAATTGTCTCCCTATTGTTGTTGTATGAGCAAATGTATTGTGTTTATACTTAAAGTTGTTATATTAAATTATATTTATTTTTATAAACTATTTATCTACCGATAAGTGCTTCTCCCCCACCCCCTGTATAGTCCCTTACCATCTCTTACAAGTCAAGGTAATTAATAAGATCTGAGTAGGAATTGCAGAGATTAGAGGACAGTAGCGATAGGAGGAAGGGCAAGTGTTGCAACATGTTTTTGTTAAACAGTTATCTTGTAGATTAAAAAATTGTTTGTGTAATTGAGTATTCTTATGCTTTTCTAGATATTGATTTGAAACATATTTACCACATTCACACAATACTTTTTGATCCTTTAACTCATATTTTTCTAGTATACAAACAAATACAATTTTAGCAAGTGTTAATATGATTATCTTTGGTATATTTATGTGGTGAAAAACTTTCTATATTTAATACTTCACCACAATTTTTACATTGCTTTTCTTGGTCTTCAATTTTTTATTTTATAATTTATGTAAAATATATTTTTGTAATGTTTTATAAATTTTTTCTTTATAAATCAAAATGGAATCCCTGCTAAAGAAGTTAAATAATTCATTTGACTTGACTAAACTACACAATCTAGAAAAAATAAATGGAACACTGATACAGATTTTGAAATTTATGAATCTAAATTTGATCAAAAGATTCATTGCAGTCTAGATGGTAAGTATAAGATTACGTTGCCAGACCACTATACGAAAATATTTGATAAAAATTCTTAGAATGAGAAAGAAGTTTTTATAACATATAGAGGCTTAAAAGTAATGAAAAATGGTAAATTTATCCATAATATAGAATTTTCTTAAGAATGTAGAAATTCTATTAATTTGAATCTTTTTTATATTTCATTTGATTTTTAGCTAATTTTGCTTGTTTTTAAATCAACACAAATCCTGAGTGCATATTTGGGGAGGGGGGAGGGGAAATGACAATTTTCATGATTATTGATTGATTTTGCTTTAAAAAAAAAAAAAAAAAAAAAAGGGGGTAGTTTAATTTTGGTTAAATTATTTGGTTTTTTGATGGAAGAGTGGGGTGGTCCAAAATCGGTGTTATACATTTACTACTGTAAATGCTCTCCCCACGTCTCTGATCAAATCACCACGTCATCCAAGTAGGCCAGAGTGAATTCGCCCACTAACCATCCAGCACTCTATTATGCTCTGAAACGTTGCCGGGGCGCACTTTAGACCGAAGGGTATAGCGCAGAACTGATATCTACAACCATCGGGAGGTGTAAAAGTGGTCTTTCCCGGTCTTCCTGGCATACTGGTATTTGCCAGTGGCTGCTACGTAGGTCGAGTGAAGACATAATTCTGGCCCTTCCCAAAGAACTCAAGGCGTCCTTTACACTATCGAAGGAGGGGGGGGGGGGGGGGGTATCGTGCTACATGTGACCTGTTTGATGGGTTTGAAGTCCACACAAAACCTCCAGGTCCCATCCTTTTTCGGTACTAACGTGATAGACGAGTTATACCTGCTTCTGGGTGGCTCGATAATCCAGTCTGCTAGCATTTCTGAAATTTGCTCTTTAATGATGCGGGCTTGATGAGGTTCCTAAAAATAGGTTCCTCCTTAGTTAATGGTATTGCATGTTCTGCCACAGTAGTTTGGCATAAGGCGTCATGTTTAGCAAAAACAATTTTCCTTTCATCTAAAAGACATTGGAACGCAGCCTGGTGTTCTAATGGGATGTTGTTTTCAAATTCTGCAAACTGAACTTTCTGTACTTGCTCTGCTCTGCAGCTGTCAACATTATAAACAGTCCATCTTTCCTTTGACCCAAAATGAATACGTTGTTCAGCTGTTTCTACGATCATATTTTGCTCAGTTAACCACGGCACTCCTAAAATCACATCCTCTGTAATTTCATCTGTAATTATGGCAGTTATTATGGTCTCTAGATCTCTGATTTTAATGGTAACTGTTGCCTGTCCTCCTGTGGAATTTGTGCACTGTACATTTGTGAGCTGTATTACCTGAACAGTTGAGGTTACATCACTGTTATTAACAAATCTAGGCTGATAAACATTGTGGGACGCTGCGGTGTCTATTAATGTGTGTCACGGTAGGCCGTTTACATGAACAAGTAGCCTTATGAATTTTGCACTATGACTACTAACCTTGTTTACTAATGCCTGTTGAGGCATTGCAGTTGGTATGTTGTTCTGAGAAGGGGTAAAGATCATGTCAGGTGACTTTACACCTACAAACTGTTTCCCTGCTGGCCTTCACTGGTGGCAGCCCGTCTGTTGTGGTTGTTGTTGTTATGCAGGTTCCAGAGGCAGTCGGTGTGCCAATGATAGGCCTGCCCCGAGCAGTATCGACACAGCACCGAAGGTGGCTGCGATCTGTCCCACTGGATGAACCTACTTCCACCTCTGTACACACTTGTATTTACTATGTTAGTGCCTCCTCTCGTGTGGCGCTGAAAACTGTTATTGTTCACTCGTGACTGCTCGTCTTCTGTGTTGATATTCCAGTTGATCCACTCTGTTCTGTCCCCGCGGTTGTTTCCAACATTGCGAGGTCTGTGGTGCATCTGTGCACCTCCCATTTGGCATTGTGGCAAGTACATGCTGCACTCCATACCAAAATGATGAATGCCGCCCGGTGCATGGGAAAAGCCGGAGCTTACAACACACTCACCACTCCTGTACGATGCTACTTGCTGACTGACTCTCCTGCCTGATGTTTGAGTGGGCCTCGGCTGACCCATGCACCAGAACGGAACTACTTCCTGCCACAGTAGTCAAATTTGTTGACAAATTTTAACTATGACAAATTTTAACTATAACAAATTTTAAATACAACACATT
This sequence comes from Dryococelus australis, assembly GCA_029891345.1. NCBI lineage: Eukaryota > Metazoa > Arthropoda > Insecta > Phasmatodea > Phasmatidae > Dryococelus > Dryococelus australis. The sequence goes on along the minus strand of CM056993.1, from coordinate 95,941,794 downwards.
TTGAAAGTTTCTAAGGGCCTGTATTACCACCGTCTGATAGTCCTGAATATAACTTATCAGTTAGATAGCCCAAAAATGTGTATTATGACTTGCTGATACCCCTATTCAGTAGTCTATTAGCTAACAAAGCAGTCAGGTATTTCGTTTAGCTGATATGTATCTATCAACATGTCAAATTGTGTACATGAGCAATGTGGTGACATGTGATAGGAGACTTAATTGTACTTGACCGCGATTCCAATCATGTTTTGGATAAAATGTTTCGCTGCACTAGAAATTCAAAGGCGATACATATTTCAAATAAAGTACCTTTTCCTTCCATGTAACTGCATTGGTTTGTTCGTTTTCTACAATTTTTTTAAATGACTGAACTAAGTTAACTAGTCCGGTGAAATGCTTGCAATTGAGTTCTAATTTATGTACATGCGAGAATTTGTTGCTGGTGGTATCTGAATATTATATATGCAGTTCATAATTTTTGTATTTGCGTATATCATTCAATGCAGATCATCGTAGGTGCCTTTTTGGAACAGTTGCCTCAGTGAAATGAATTTACTCGTATCTGCCACTTCGTAAAAGTATTTGTTGTGTGCTGACTTATTCAATTAACATAACACTTGAGTTATTTCTTGAAACCATCAAATTTAAACTTCACTACTTCGGGTTCTGTTAATTTTATTTTGGGGGGCCTATAGTTTAACGTCTTTTATGAGACGTGATTGTTTTGCGGTTCTTCTTATGAGAGAGTTGCGGTTGGAACTCACATTGTTTTGCCAGTGGAAAAGTTTATTCGTACGGAAATAGCATTCAATTTACTGTAACACAAAAGTTTTAACTTCATCGGAGGAACTAAATGCGATAAATGTGTAGCTGTTTGTACAGATGCGAGAAATATTCAACACATGAATAGCATTGCATTTTTAATATAATGAACTACACTAAAAGGGCGTTTATTTAGGCTACGTACATTTGAAAACCTCTTGAAAGAACAAAATGCTACAGATACATCACTGGTAAACTGATGTACGAAATGCACAATGTAAACATGTTCAACAAATTTAACTTTACACGAAAAATCATCAAAAATTCAATACAATAAATTAGGGTAAAACAAGGTTTCTTTAACATCCAAATAAACTTCATATATTCTAACAACAATTTAAGAAAACATTATTTATAAAACACGCAAACAGTCTTGATGTTGGAATTCACACACCCCACTTGTTATTGCTGGGAATCGGTCCTTTCCATTGTGTCTTGCCTTGTAACCTCTAAATACGTTTTCAAATATTCTAACAATTTAAGAAAATATTGTGTATAAGACACGCAAACAGTCTTCAATGCTGTAATTCACAGACCCCACTCATTTTGCCAGGGAATCTGTCTTTACCATAGTTTCTTGCCCAATAACCTCTCAATACATTTTTAACAGAAAAAGCACTGCAAATAGTAAACACTAATAACTTTTGTCCATAGAAGGCCACGACAGAGTCAATGTTGCCAACGCAACTAACCCAATACTATATTTTGAGTCGTAATGGTGATTTCTATTGCCAACGAACAGAATAAAATATCAGGTATTGTCGTAACTTGCTGATATAATGCGACAACTAACAAAACTACCAGTACCATTTCGTCCTGCGCTGGTGTTCTTTCCTCCCCTCACGCCAAGGCCAACCACAGCACAGTAGTTGTAAAGTTGCTAAGAGCCCTCGCCCTGCCCCTACATTTCTCAGGGAGGAAGGACAAGCCTGACTTAACACAATCGGAAACTGTTTCGCCTGTTGAAGAGACAGAAGCAAGATAGCAATATGGGCGAATAACACGCTTGCACCTAAATTTCTTCCGCTTCTATTTGATTTGGCATGCAGTATTTCCGTCCTTGAGCTATACTATGCAAATTATACCTGACATCTTTTAACATATATCTCTTTTAAAACCCTTATTAAAAAACCAAGTAAGACTGGAAGACTTTATATAATTCATTCTTATCTTAGTTTCTTTCACATTGTTGTATTCCCAGAATATTTATTTGCCGAATTATGGATAGTTATTGTTTACACATTTAGTTAAGAATGTTATGTGCATGGCAACAGCCATGTTTTGCAAGCTCAGTGTGTTAATTTACAATTGTTAAATTTATTTATTATTTATTGCATTTCAACACTGTGCTGGAAATTTCTGCTGCGTAAACATTGTCTCCTAGAGAGAGAGAGCAAAATAGTGTATATTATTAATGGATGTCATAAGTACAAAAGTTTATAGTGATACCATTTGTAATTTAATATTTCATATTCAAATAAAATTTCAGTAATAAACACACATTTCAAATTCCAAACTTCATAAATTAATCCACTGGAATCAAAATAAATATTACCTTCCTACTTATTCTGATTCTAAGCTGAGACTCGCCTCTACTTCTGAGTCACTCGTTGAGTCTTCGTCACATGACGTTCTGGTTTTAACAATGAGCCTGTCAATTTCAATGTCCAGCGGTCCATCACTCTTGAAATATGCAGTTTCAATGTTCTTAACATGTTTACAACATTGTTCCCGTTGTTCGACAGAATAACTGCCAAACAAGAGTTCACACAATTTCTTCTTGTCGTCAAGAGATAATATTTCTTCGTGTATCTTCACTTTCATATTTCTCCAGACAAGTTCGATTGGGTTCAAATCTGATAACATCATGATTATGTGATTTGATAATTTCATCAATTTTTTTATGTTTTTACATGTGAAAGTTGTTTTATTAACAACGGCAAATTGGCTTTTGTCAAACCAGATGAAAATGAGATTTTATTTCCAGTGTTCTGAGTACCGCGTGGCAAAATGTTGACGGCATTTTGCAGCATCTAGGGAATTTTCTTGTGCAGTGTGTACCTCTCAACACATCACGTACATTCAATGAAAAAAGTTCACTGGGTGGTGTAGCAACAATGTTTTGTACGAGACTTTGTGTGTCTGCAGTTGGTATTGCACGGCAAGGTGGTAGTGCCTCTTCCCACTCCGCATCTCAGTTACCGTTAGATTCAGGCAAGAATTCCTGGACAAAGTGTCCGCGAGCTCGTTGGTTTTTCCCGCCACGTGTTCTACCTTGAAGTCAAACTTCTGGAGTAACAGCGCCCAGCGGGCAAGTTTACTCTTTCCATTATGCATGCCCTCTAACAACACAAGACATCGGTTGTCAATTTTGAGAGTAAACTGTCTTCCTAACAGGTAATGCCGGTACTTCCGCAATGCATGTACAATTGCTAAACATTCCTACTCATTGAATGATACTTGCGTTCCGTCTCCCCAAACTTTGCACTATGGTATCTGATTATGTATTTTTCCCCATGTGTTCCCTCCTGATACAACACGGCCCGATGCCTTCCTGACTGGCTTCTGTTTGCACGAGAATGGGTAACTCTGGGTTGAACCTGGATAGCGGATTACAGTTCTGAAATGCAAGTTTGATTTCTTTAAAGGCTTGATCGGCGTGAGGTATCCGTACAAATTTATGTTTCTCACTCAACAAAGCAGTTAATGGTGCGGTAATCATAGAAAAGTTGAGGACGAACTCCCTTAACCAATTAATTAAACCAAAAAAATTTCCTGGCTTGTTTACATGATCTGGGCATGGGTTTGTTTTGAATCTCTTGTACGCGTTGCTGTTTTGGTTCGTGTCTGTTCCCTGTTACATACTGTGTCCCAAAAACTTCATCTTACTCATACCCAACTTACACTTGTCAACTTTGCACGTAAGCTTGTTATCTTTGAGCCGTTCAAACACAAGGCTCAATGGTGAAATGCTCTTCCTAGCTGTTAGACCAAACACGTACATCATTCAAATATGCCATCGCAAAGTCTCCTATATATCCATCCAGTACATTAACGATTAAGTTTTGAAATGTTGCAGGGACACACTTTAAACCAAATGGTATGACATGGCAACTAATTGAAATCTACGTCCATCTGGGGTAGTAAAAGCTGTTTTCTTTCTGTCCTGTTGACGGATAGGCACTTGCCAATATCTGTACTTTAAATCGAATCAGGTGGAAACGGTGACTAGTCCTAATGTTGACAAAGTATCTTTCATATTAATGACTGGCGGTGGCAGGTTTAGAGTGATCTTGTTCAAAGGACTAAAATCAACACAAAATCGCCCATTCACCATCTTTCTTAGGGGCAAGTGTGGTTCCTGAAATATAGAGACTCTGCGTAGGTTCAATCACATTGTCATATAATATTTCACATACCTGCTGGTTGATGAGATGATGCAGCGAAAGAAAATACCCGAGTCTTGTGGCTTGGAGTACACCGGGTCCTCGTGTGTTGTGATGATCGCACATGCTCCGTGATGTTGGTGCACTGCAGCTTCCCCTCAGTGTACAACAAACTGGCATACTGGTCCAGCAGATGTTGCAGACGTGGTTGATGTGTAGCAGGCACCTCGTGCTTGAAGTCAGCAAGCGGCACTGCAGTTGTTGTTGGCGACGTTGCTCCCACGGCGTATATGGTCCACCTGCTACGTGTCCCCAAGTGCAGACCACCCAGGTGTGGCTCAATTTAGGCATGGTTGTCACTAAGCCATGGCAGTCCCAGAATCATTTCTTCATATAGGTCCAGCACAATGTAAACATCGCACTTGGTACACAGCTCTCGGATCCCTACCATGACGAGCATGACACTTCTTGCTTCTCCCTGTTGGTGTGTGGTAGCGAATTGCAGATGTCGCTGTGGCACTCTAGTTGTTATTGCTTGTATCAAACCCTCACGCACAAAATTGTGACTGGCAGCAGTGTCGGTTACGGCTGTGACATTTTCCCCTTCAAATTCTATATTCACTCGTAACGCTCTAACGGTACTGTCACTTATTTGGAACACTTTCGCACCTTCGTTGGTTCTTATGCTCTGGCGGTGAGATTGGTGCAGGTGCTGGTTCGCCAACCTACCTACTTAGTTTCCCATCCTGTTGCCTTGATAGTAATTTTCGCAGTGATTGTTAAGAAAATTTGTTCCATGCCCGGGGTTCGTTCTAACTGGCGTGAATGGCGGTGGTGGTCTTGTGAGATCTGGCAACATAGCAGGTGTTGATGTGCGGTGGTTCTGCCGTGGTGATTGGTATTCTTGTTTTGCGCATACATCCCTCTCATACAAACACGTTTCTCTCATAAACTGTTCTACGCTGGTATGTGTTGCTCTCCGTAGATACAGTCTAATATAAGGTGTTGATAAGGCCACAGTTATCTCCAATACTCCGCGGGTTGCCTGTCCCAGGTGTAGCTGCTTATACAAGTGTAACTTGTGTTGTATGAATTCTTCAATTCCTTCGCACTCCCTCTGTTGTTCGTGATACAGTCGTGCTTGTGCCTGTATAGCATCTCCGTCAGTAGCAGTTACTTTGATCCAAACGTTTCTATGCACACGGTGCCTATGCAATTTTTCCTCACAAACAGCTAGGAATGTGCCCGGGTCTTCTGAATCATGTCCAGCAAAAGTTGGCAGTGATACGTTGCAATCTGGCCCGATTAAGTCCTGTGGCGTGTAAGTAACGACAACTGGCGGCAATGAGGGTTTCACCTGTGGTGTTTGCAGTGGCGCAATCTCAGCAGAGTTCATCTTACGACACTCGTCACAGTTTATAACACCATCGTGGAAGGTGGTAAATTCCACAGGCCCTATGCACCGTAAATGTGACTCCTTCTTACAGTGTTGGTACGCGCACAGGCATGTTTCTGATGGCGTAGAAATGTTGTCGGACGTGCATTGACACAAAGGTTGTTCCCACAAACTTCCCTCAAATAAGTTGATCTCACTCAATCTCCCACAATGCATGCATCAATCGATCGGCATGTCGAAGTAACTCGCGTTCGCTGGTGTCACGATTGCCGACGCGGATGTCTTGAGGGCTTCTCACGGTTGTTCAGGCGTGGTGTCCACCATATTCTCGCGGTTGACGCGGATAAACACACTTGACCCCACGATCGGGTGAGAGACGAGACAAACAATGACATAAATTACTTACTGATGGGTGCCAGCGGTGCATCCCAATCACCGCACTGTTGAGACTCAGGGTTCTCAAGGATGCTGTAGGTTCTGTGTGTCCGTCTCACACGAGCGTACTTATGATACATATTTGCAATGCTAAACATTTTTAACACTTGAAAAAAACACGTGGCAAGGACACTGTCACTACTAAATAAAAGAATGAGTCACTGTGAGACTTGTTTTATTTATACCGTTCATACAAATCACGTGCCATAAAATTTAATCATACAACTCGGTCTTGTCTAGCTAACTCTGCTTGGGTGCTCCCCTGCCCGCAATTCTCTAGCGCACGCTTAGATGAATGATCTCACCGTGGTGTAGGAAAACACAATCTTCACAAGGGAAGAGAGTCGACAGCCGCTAGAGTGGACTGACAATTTTTCCCTGAAGACAGCACATGGTGAATTACAAAATAGATCAACTGATATACATAAACACGTGTGATTACTTGGTATCACTAGCGCAAACTCATCGGGGTTCGCCCTCCAGCATATGGGTAGTGTGGTGACGGCCTATACTCATAGCTGGCTAGGACGGAAGTAATATCACCATACACAAATACAAAATTACGTAAATACCCTTAGAAGATGATGGGGCATGAGATGAGTATTCACAATAAACACGCACATGCGTGAAAACAAATTCAGATGGTGCAGATGCCGCTCGCTAAAGTTGGTAGTGGACCATGTGGTGCAGGTGGAATTGCAATATTCCTTCGTGGAAACGGCAAATTAAACTCCGACCAATTGTTATACTTGTCGAGAAAATTATCCTCTTTATGATTAAAGCAGTTACAGGCTTGTAGCAGGCCTGATGGCGGCAAAGCAAACCTTGAAGTGACTGTGATCAAATAAAAAAGCATCAATTTATGTGAAAATTACACGGAACCCTGAATGTTAATACATAGGACCCTGAAATAAATTATTGCACACATGATGTTACACAAATAAGCTCTCAAAGTGCAAGAATGGCGCAGATATGGACTTAGCGGCAGTTAACCATGTGATTGTATGTGATATGGCCATAAAATACTCAAACATGAAAAATACCCTTAAATACATACATAAAAAAAAGCCCGGTTAACCGGTATATTAGAAGTGCTGTTGAAATCTACATCAGTGCTCAAAAGTTGTAGTTCGTACGAGACAGCGACTTACCATGCCAGCTCTTCTAGAAAGACTGCCCAGAGGCAAGTGTAGCACGGAGCTACCATGGCTGCCTATGGGGTTCACATAAGCGGAAGTGCTATGCACAAAGAGTAAAACTTTTATATACTGAAAATAAAGGTGGCACAAATTATTTAAATATTATTTTACATTTTAGAATTTTCTTGTTAATTTTCTGTATTATTTTAGTGTCTCTTTATGATGACATTCACGCCGGAATATTAACGTTCTTAATCTCCGTGCAGTGCACACTTTGAATTCATAACCAAACGCTTTGTTATTGACAACAAACACTTTAAAACACTTCAAACCATGAAAATAAAATAAGACACATTTTACAATGCAAAAATAATATTCCGTTAGCAAAGTTCAGATTTGAGCCTCTTTGCGGATGTGCATATACATGTGACACATGCGTAGTGAGCGCCGTCATGGGCTCTCGTGCCGCTAGCTGTTAGCCGGCGTCAAGGTCTTGTGCCAAAAATTTTGATAAACCCACTGAAAAACAAGTTATAACAAAAATTGAGTAAATGTACTGTTTTCGTGCACCATTGACCTTATCTCTAAAAGGTACCTCTTATTTATGTTGAATCAGAATATTACACACAACTCCTTTCATTACGCAAATTCATTCTTGTTCCACTGTCACACAAAAAGAACGTATCACAGTTTTAAAAATAAAAAACACAAAATTCCACTAATTGCAACTCATTTGACACTTGCAAGTAAATGCATGTATTAATTCGAAATATACACGATTGTTTACATTAAATCAGAATACTATATCACTAAAATCATTGCATTAAACAAATTTAATCATCTTTTAATTCTCACGCAAAAATTAAAAAATTAAGAAACATAAAATGCAAAATTGTGTTAATTTGAACATGTATGGCACTTGCTGTGCATGTATTCTTATGGGAGAAACAGGATTATTTTGGGTCACACTTCTACTATTACTATTACTAAATTGCGCTTCACTAAGCGTACACAAAATAATGGGATGTATCCAGACCTATCTTTATTACCGTGTCTACAAGTCATTCGAAAGACACTAATAAGCTAATCTAATGAGCTTCCAGTAGGGCATGTGCAGCTAAGAAAATGCAAAATTGAAAATGGACACATAAAAAAATTACATGAGAAAAATAATCAGATACAATATTTACATCAGTGAAACCTGCCTCCTCTGGCTAGTATAGGCTGGAAAGAAAGGCATTTAGAAAAAGTCCAAAACACGTTAGAAATAAATTATGAGAAAGAATTGTAGGCTGAAATTACTACTGGCCGGCACCTAACACCAAATGTGAAACAAGAGGGTGGAAAAAGAGAATAAAATAGAAGGCATCAAACCTATACCATTTAATTTATTCTGCACCAAAACCAAAAGTGAAAAAGTGGCCATTATTTTATCCCCAAAGGGGATAAAATAATGATGATGAACTATCTTATCATTCATTCACCGTAATCTATAGAGGGGAGGGGCAGGGAGAATTAGAACACAAACAACACAACGAACAACTAAAACTTGACGACTTGTAATTGAGGGAGATGTAAGGAAACACACTGCGACTAAACCCCTAAACTCACTATCAAGGGGCAAACATCTTCAATGTTGACACTTGCCCTCTCTCAGCTTCACAAGAACAAGTAAACAACAGCTCATCTTTAGCGGCAAGTAAACTCCTATAAAAACTGCAGAACTCAAAACGTCTCCATCCTACATCTCCGACTTAATTGCACAACTATACGGAGGTATTCCACCATAAGGCTCTTTTTGAAAGGGGCTGCCTTGAGGCCGTATTATATCCAAACTAAAACATGACACTTACAATACTTAGGTAGAGCAACTAGATCACTCAGCATTCTGTGCAAGAGGTAGTACGTACGTGATCTTTAAGCAGGTCACTGTCAGGATTACGAAGAGTTAAATAATTAAAATTAATAATCTCATAGATAATAATCACTCTCAAACACAAGTAGCTTCACCAGTATAAGTAATTGTTCCAGTCACATGTTTTTTTTAAAACTCAAGTACTTAGTGATACCAAATCAGCAAATTCAAAAATAGGGTGGGGGGAGGGGAGTTCTATTGTT